>JBAIFT010000105.1:0-402907 GCA_037349215.1 Graptemys geographica | reverse complement strand
ACCTAAGACAAGGGTCGGCAACCTATGGCACACATGCCAAAGATGGCACATGAGCCGATTTTTAATGGCACGGCTGCTCCCTGCCAGAGTCCCAGCAGGCAGCAGCGTGCCATTAAAAATCCTGCCCAGCCTGGCCCGGCCCGGCCCTCTCTTCTCCGCCCTCTGCCTCTCCCGCCCCCTCCCGTGGGGGCAGGGGACAAGGGGCAGAAGCTGGGTCCTGCCGGCTCCCCTGCCCCTTCCTGCAGTGTGCTGTTGCCCCTCCTCCTCCTCCTCTCCCTTCCTCCTGGCCCATCAGCTGATGGCCCTTGCGAGGGAGGGGGTCAGGAAGGAGCAGAGTCAGCCTGCTCGCTGCTCTTGGAGGCAGAGAAGAAGTGGGGGCAGGGCCTTGGGGAGGGGGGGTGGAATAGGGGCATATCCCCTCCAGCCCTGACACCCCCCAGCCCTGACACCCCCCCTCACACACACCCAGCCCTCTGCCCTGACACACCCCCTCCTCCTCCTCCTCTCCCTCCCTCCCTGCTGGCAGATCAGCTGATGGCCCTTGCGAGGGAGGGGGTCAGGAAGGAGCAGAGTCAGCCTGCTCAATGCTCCCGGAGGCAGAGAAGAAGCGGGGACAGGGCCTTGGGGAAGGGTGGGAGGTGGAATAGGGGTATATCCCCTACAGCCCCCTGCCCTGACTCCCTCTCACACCCCCTCTGCCCTGACACCCCTTCACACACACCCAGCCCTCTGCCTGAGCTCTGCGCCCCGCACACCCCCAGACCCCTGCCCTGAGCCCCCCTCACACACACCCAGCCCTCTGCTCTGAGCCCCGCACACACCCCAGACCCCTGCACTGAGCCCTGTACCCCCTCACACACACACACCCCTCTGCTTGACTCCTTCACCTGCCCACAACCCCAGCCCTGACTCTGGCACCCTCACACATACCCAGGCCCCCACACCCCATGCCCTGACACCTGCACCCCCTCACATGCCTCCAGCCCTCTGCCCTGACTTTTGCACCCCCCCACATACCCAGCCCCCACCCCATGCATCCCCCACATCCTGACTCTTGCACCCTCCCACATCTCCATCCCCTACCCCATCCTGAGCACCAAATGGGAGCTCCTGTACACCCCCCCCACATTCCCACCTGCACCCCTTGCACCAAATGGGAGCTGCCCAGGTAAGTGCTCCACACCCAAACCTGCCACAACCCTGAACCCCCTCCCTTATTCTAGCTCCTGGCCAGACCCTACACCCCAACCCCCAGCCTGCTCCTTCACCCCCAGCCCTGAGCACTCCCACCCTCAGCTCAGTGCAGAAAGAGAAGAAGAGAATGGGCCAGAACCAGGTAGAAGGTAGGTACCCACTGTATGTGCGCAGGGCTGGGACCCCAGACCAGCAGTGGGCTGAGCGGGTCCGGCAGCCAGGATCCCGGCTGGCAGGAGCCGGTGGATGGAACCCCTGAGCGGCAGTGGGCTGAGCCGCTCAGCCCACTGCCGGTCTGGGGTCCCGGCCGCCAGTTCTGCACAGCCCGCTGCTGGTCTGGGGTTCTGGCTGCCGGACCCTTGCCAGCCAGGGTCCCGGCCGCAGGCCCTGCTCAGCCAGCTGCCAGCCCAGGTGATCAGAACCCCAGACCAGCAGTGGGCTGAGCGGGCCGGCGGCATAAGATCAACATTTTAATTTAATTTTAAACAAAGCTTTTTAAACATTTTGAAAACCTTGTTTATTTTACAATACAACAATAATTTAGTAGTTATATAATATATATAGAGAGAGACTTTCTAAAAAACATTAAAATGTATTACCGGCACGTGAAACCTTAAATTAGAGTGAATAAATGAAGACTCGGCACACCACTTCTGAAAGGTTGCCGACCCCTGACCTAAGACATGCCTATCAGCATGATGAAAATGTTTACTGTTGTGGAATTTTTATAAGAATCTTGATCCTTAGGCAGGTTATGATGTGTGTTTCTGATACCATCGTGCAATCCTCACTTTACTCTTCACAATTGACAAGGTTGCAGTATATTCAGTAGTCCTCCATGCTTTCTGAAAAATCAATATAGAGCAATAAAATGATGATTACGTTATGCCGAACACTGTAAATGCCAATCTTGATTTATTAAATACTGTCAATATTTTAATCCAGACACTGGTTTGCACTTTTTTTTGGTGAGTCATATTTTCTCAAAGTTTTACTTTACTGCAGTTGGATATAAAAATATCCAATTTCATTTAACTGCTCTATAAATAGCAACCATTCACCCCATTCAATTTTTTTGGGTGCGTAAAGATATTACTGATGCAGAGTCACCGTTACAGAACCAAACTTATGAGATACTCCACTTTAGGGTATTAAGATCATTGTCTGTTATGTGACGTAATTCCACTCTTCCTGTTATCTTCACATATGCCTAGTGAGTCTGAAGTACAGGGAGAAAATTATTACCTGACTCCTTCATTAGAACAATTGTTATTTGTCTTCTAAATGCAGTATTAGCCTCTTGTGTTGTTTCTACCGTACTGATGTCTTTCTGCTGCAAATACATTTCTGTAAACTAACAACACTGATATTTAGAAAAAATATCATAATTACCAGGGGTGAAAGTGGGCCAGTCCAGCATACCAGTAAGAATCAGCCACCGGTACCAGCCCGTACATGGCTGACGTTACAGTGCTGCTGTGGCAGTGCTTTATGCTTTAACATCACTGCCCCCTTTAGCTCCCCGCACATCAATGGCCCTGCCATATGGTCCGGAAGTGCTGCTCGATGCTACCAGCAGGGCTGCCAACAGTAGGAGAGCAAAAGGGGCAGCTGCCATGGGGGCCAGCGATTTAAAAAGGCCTGGAGCTCCTGGCCACTGCAGAAGCAGCTGTCAGTAAGGGCTGGCTGGTGGAATCTGTCCCCCCAGCCCCACACCTTCTACCCGAGACACCACCCTGCTGGAGGCCCAGAGCCCACCCCACACACCTTGGCAAGGATTCCGGCACAGTGCACACCTGTAATCTCTGACATTTACTTTCACCCCTGATAATTACACATAAATAACAAATGATAATGCAAATTTGGTATTCAATACCTTTAAGATGAATGGTCCGCAGTTGTGGCCATCACTTTGTCTGGTATGCTGAACAATTTTACTCTTCCAATCAGATGAGGATTTGCTAATTAATCATTTGATGAAGTATCTGAAATGTTTAGAGAGTACAGTAGCAGACTGTATAAATGAGCTTTTCTTCCCCTTCCCCCTCTTTTTACAGTTTCTGTACATAGATAGAAATCCTTTCTATCTCTATTTAATTAATGATTGCAATGACTTATTGCTCATATACATACACATTTGCTTTCATATTATTGTCTCACTCTTACACAATGTATCACCTGATTTGCTGTGCCCTATATTGTTAATAACACCTTCTCACTCATACAACATGCTACTGTTTCATGCCCACATTCTATGAAGTAGTTAGCCAGACTCAAATAACACAAGTTCACTCAAAGTCCATTAGTAAGCACATTCAGTATAAGTACATGCTTTCTATTTTTCTTTATAGCTAACAGGAATATATTACTCTCACTATTGTTACATTTCCTGAAAATATTTTCACAGTAACAGTTCATGTACACTGTAAAAGTAAGTATCTAATAAATCACCTCCAATTCTTCAGGCATGTTCTTTCATATCTCATCTAATCACACAAGGGTTCAATTATTAACAATTCTTTTGTTTTCATCAATGATATCTATAAAATTATATTGGTAATGTGATTATTTCAACAATTTTATAATGATTTCTCCAAAAAACATTCCATTAACATGTTCTCATTTGTAATGTCTCACTAACACATAAGAGAAAAGCATATTGTGAATTCATTGATCAATTCATTACAGACTGTATTCTTCCAAGTTACATTAATAACACAATTTCACAGTCTTCACAAAAACAATGAGGAGTCCTTGTGGCACCTTAGAGACTAACAAATTTATTTTGGCATAAGCTTTCCTGGGCTAAAACCCACTTCACCAGATGCATGGAGTGGAAAATACAGTAGGCAGATATAAATTCACAGCACGTGAAAAGATGGGAGTTGCCTTACCAAGGCAGACTAATGGGGTCAAACAGTTGTCAACAACAATGTGCCTTTAATAAAAAAAAATCACAAGGGCAATGAAACCCATGTTCACTGTCAGCTATCTGTGACCTGATAGTGAGGTTGAATACATAGTAAAAATAACCTGAAAAAAACCCCAGTCATTACCTAATTATTGAATTCAGGACCGAGATCTGTCAGTATCCGCCTTGGGCATACACATCGAACAACCATTTTGTACCTGCTGTTTGCCATCTCATATGCTGACTTTTTTTGAAGTGGAAAGGCTTCCACACATCTTGAAAGATAATCTATTGCTGTCAGTATATACCGTTATTCATTCTTTTTTGCTGGCAATTGTTACCCGAAATTGGGCCAGTTAGTAAGCTAAGGGAGGACTAATGACCCACCAGAGTATGGCAGAAAGCAGCACATTTATTATACTGATAGCTAAGCTCAAAAGAAGAGGGGGGTCAACTCACACTCGCATACTCACACTCCCAGGACAGGCACAGCACTGGAGATGTGAGGATCCTTCAAGGTCAGTGTCCCACAGCGCAGTGTTGCACGGTGCAATGAAGGTAAGTCTTCCCGAGGCACAATGGAATGCAATGCAGCTAACCACTGGCCAGGCAGTCCAAGTGAAGGGCTTTCATGGGAGGTACAATCTTGTGAGTGCACTCCTGAGCACATTGCCCCTTCCCCTTTTAAAGACCTGCTCCTTATGGCCTGTGACTAGAGATGACTTGTCTGCATCTGGTTGGTCACACTCCACCTCGGGCAGTGTCCATGCAGTGTCATTGCATTGGGTGTGTAACTGCTGCCTAATCAGAGTGCCAGACACCTTGTTTACCTAGGAGCCCTTCTCATCTTCCAGCTGCTTAAGCAGCCCATTCATCCCACAAGCACCGGAGCACCAAGCCACCAAGGCTCATGAAGCCATACACAGGCAGCCTGGACAGGAGTCAGGACCTGTTCAACTACAGGCTGAGCAAGTGCCGAATGGTGGTGGAATGTGCATTTGGACGTTTAAAAGCGCGCTGGCGCAGCTTACTGACTCGCTCAGACCTCAGAAAAAGAATATCCCCACTGTTATTGCTGCTTGCTGTGCACTTCACAATATCTGTGAGAGTAAGGGGGAGACATTTATGGCGGAGTGGGAGGTTGAGGCAAATCGCCTGGCTGCTGATTACACGCAGCCAGACACCAGGGCGGTTATAGGAGCACAGCAGGGCGCAGTGCGCATCAGAGAAGCTTTGAAAACGAGTTTTGTGACTGGCCAGGCTACGGTGTGAAACTTCTGTTTGTTTCTCCTTGATGAACCCCACCCGGTTCAGTCTACTTCCCTGTAAACCAACCACCCCACCCTCCCCTCCCCCCTTCGAGTACCACTTGCAGAGGCAATAAAGTCATTGTTACTTCACATTCATGCATTCTTTATTAATTCATCACACAACTAGGGGGATAATTGCCAAGGTAGCCCGGGATGGGTGGGGGAGGAGGGAAGGAAAAGGACACACTGAAGTTTAAAACTTTAACTCTTATTGAAGGCCAGCTTTCTGATGCTCGGGCAATCATCTGGGGTGGAGTGACCTGGTGGCCGGAGGCCCACCCACCATGTTCTTCGGCGTCTGGGTGAGGAGGCTATGGAACTTGGGGAGGAGGGCTGTTGGTTACACAGGGGCTGTAGCGGCGATCTCTGCTCCTGTGCCCTTTTCTGCAGCTCAACCATATGCTGGAGCATATCAGTTTGATGCTCCAGCAGCCGGAGCATCGACTCTTGCCTTCTGTCTGCAAGCTGACGCCACCTATCATCTTCAGCCCGCCACTTGCTCTGTTCAACCCGCGATTCAGCCCGCCACCTCTCCTCTCGTTCATATTGTGCTTTTCTGTAGTCTGACATTGACTGCCTCCACGCATTCTGCTGTGCTCTGTCAGCGTTGGAGGACATCTGGAGCTCCGTGAACATATCGTCCCGCGTCCTCCGTTTTCTCCTTCTAATGTTCACTAGCCTCTGTGAAGGAGAAACATTTGCAGCTGGTGGAGGAGAAGGGAGAGGTGGTTAAAAAAGACACATTTTAGAGAACAATGGGTACACTCTTTCAAGTTAAATTTTGCTGTTCACATTACACAGCACATGTGCTTTCGTTACAAGGTCGCAGTTTTCCTCTTCTATTGAGGGCCTGCCGGTTTGGTGTGAGAGATCACTCACACCGTGCCAGGCAACAGATTTCGGCTTGCAGGCAGCCATGGTAAGACATAGCCTTTTGGCTTTTTTAACCTTCTTAACATGTAGCACTCTCATTTCCCATACCAAGCACCCGTTGGGTTGGCCATTTAAAATGGGTTTGCAATGTAAAAGGAGGGGCTGCGGTTTCCGGGTTAACATGCAGCACAAACCCAACTAACTTCCCCCCCCCCCAATTCTCTGGGATGATCACTTCACCCCTCCCCCCCCACCGCGTGGCTAACAGCAGGGAATATTTCTGTTCAGCAGAGCAGGAAGGGGCACCTCTGAATGTCCCCTTAATAAAATTGCCCCATTTCAACCATGTGACCGTGAATGATATCACTCTCCTGAGGATAACAAAGAACGATAAGGAATGGATGTTGTCTGCATGCCAGCAAACACCGGGACCATAAGCTGCCATGCTTTGTTATGCAATGATTCCAGACTACGTGCTACTGGCATGGCATGGTAAAGTGTCCTACCATGGCCGACGGGATAAGGCAGCCCTCCCCAGAAATCTTTTGCAAAGGCTTTGGGAGTACATGAAGAAGAGCTTTCTGGAGATGTCCCTGGAGGATTTCCGCTCCATCCCCATACACGTTAACAGACTTTTCCAGTAGCTGTACTGGCCGCGATTGCCAGGGCAAATTAATCATTAAACACGCTTGCTTTTAAACCATGTGTAATATTTACAAAGGTACACTCACCAGAGGTCCCCTGTGTCCCCTCAGGGTCTGAGAGCACGCCTTGGGTGAGTTTGGGGGTTACTGGTTCCAGGTCCAGGGTGATAAACATATCCTGGCTGTTGGCGAAACCGGTTTCTCCGCTTCCTTGCTGCTGTGAGCTATCTACATTATCTCCATCCTCATCTTCCTCGTACTTCAAACCCACTTCCCTGTGTGTTTTTCCAGTGAGGGAGTCATAGCACACGGTTGGGGTAGTGGTGGCTACACCCCCTAGAATGGCATGCAGCTCCGCGTAGAAGCGGCATGTTTGCGGCTCTGTCCCAGACCTTCCTTTTGCTTCTCTGGCTTTGTGGTAGGCTTGCCGTAGCTCCTTAATTTTCATGCGGCACTGCTGTGCATCCCTGTTATGGCCTCTGTCCTTCATGGACTTGGAGACCTTTTCTAATATTTTGCCATTTTGTTTACTGCTTCGGAGTTCAGCTAGCACTGATTCATCTCCCTATATGGTGAGCAGATCCCGTACCTCCCGTTCTGTCCGTGATGGAGCTCTTTTGCGATCCTGGGACTCCATCATGGTTACCTGTGCTGATGAGCTCTGCGTGGTCACCTGTGCTCTCCACGCTGAGCAAACAGGAAATGAAATTCAAACGTTCACGGGGCTTTTCCTGTATGCCTGGTCAGTGCATCTGAGTTGAGAGTGCTGTCCAGAGTGGTCACAATGAAGCACTGTGGGATAGCTCCCGGAGGCTAATAACGTCAAATTCTGGCCACACTACCCCAATTCTGACCCGCTAAGGCCATTTTTATTGCTACTCCCCTCGTCGGAGGTGGAGTAAAGAAACCGGTTTAAAGGGCCCTGTGACAGGGTCAGTAGCTCACCGCTGCGGCGCCTCCTCCTGGTCGTCTTGGGGAATTAGTTTTAGCCAGAAGAGCGTCCTCTTTGGGTGGCGTCCCGCCTGTCGTCTCGCCTTCGTTGGGTGTGCAGGTTCGCCCTGCTCTCCACGTACGGCGTCCGCTTCCGGAGCAGTGCCCTCCGACAGTGTTCCCTGGTCCATTCACACCCCCTTCCGGGGGGGTGGTTAAACAACAGCCCCACACCCTCGAGTCTGATCCTCAGAGTCCAGGACCCGGTGTGGTTCTGACCGGCCGCTCCCTGCAGCCCGTGGCTGTGCGTGGGACAGCACAGCAAACAAAGGGGGAAAAGGGGGGGGGGGGACTCAGGCCCGCCCACTACTCTGAGTCCCGGTCCAGAGGCCCTCGGGCGACAGTCTCACTGTCATCCTTCTCCTTCCTCCTCTGACTATCCCTCTGGACCGCTTCCCCAACAGCCCTTCGCTACGCTAGGCTTCCTCCTCCCAGGCCTGCCGCCTAGCAGGCTATGGAGTAGGGCCTTCTCCCACTCTCTTAAGCAGGCTTGCACTGCGCTGTCCATGGTGCTGGCCTCCCAGCTCTGGAGACAGACCTTCCCCTCTGAAGGCCTGGGAGAGACTGACTGCTCCTGCTCTGGGCAGTCTTTTATATGGCTGAGGCGGGCCCTGATTGGCTGGCCCCAATCTGCCTTCTGATTGGCCCTCTGTAAGCCCTTCCCTGATTAGTTGGGCGGCTACGCAGGAGCCTAGGCCTGCTGCAGCCCACCCTCTCTGATTGTGGGGCAATCGCCCCACCACAGGCCCTTTAATTCGAAAGAAAGGGCTTCGTTGTGTGAACGTGTCCAGGCTTAATTCGATTTAACGCTGCTAAAGTCGACCTAAACTCGTAGTGTAGACCATGCCTATGATCATTACAGTAGTTGCCGTCGTTGTAGGGCAAAGGTGATCTGTCGCAAACAAACCAAACAAGCATAACCAGGTGAATATTGTTGTAGGAGCAGCAGGATGCTGCTACTGAAAGTATGCCACTGTGGGGCAAGGGGAAGAAAAAGGCGAAGTTGCCTGAGCGAGAAGACACCCCCCCTTGGGGAGTGCTGCCGCCGCCCAGGGTGTTGTTAAAAGGGCTCCAAAAGAAAGGGGCAGACTCTGGATGCCAGGGGCAGTTCCACCTGGGACTTCAATTTCTGAACTAGCGCTCATGTTGGATAAATATTTACTTATATACGGTCTCGACAAGGCGGGACTGGATTGTGCAACCACCTGCCTGCTGTGGCAAGCAGGCTGGCAATGGCAGGCGGCAAAGAGTCAGCTTGCCTCTGAAATAGATTCACTCAAGGACTGATGTAATAAGTTGGAGAAGGAATGGGATATGTGGAAGGCACAGGCTCTGAATGCTAGTGCCCAGGCTTCTTCCCTCTCTGTAGCCACAGTACAGGTGATGGCAGCAGAGGAGTGGGAGCGGGTGGAAGTAGAGCATGCCGTTCTAAGCCAGGCAGTTACCTGCCTGAAGGATCTGGTCCTGGAGGGGTCTGCCTGGGAGAACTGGGTCCGGGGGCCTTATTCAGCCTGGGTTGCCGCCATTGGGGTGAAAGCTCCGAGGGGTGAGGGACCATATGATGATTGGGATGGGCAGTGATGAGCTGCTAAAATCTTAACAACCGGTTCCCTATAAAAAGTTCCGATTGAAGGGATGTGCCACAGTTCGTTTATTTTGTACCAATAGAGTTACCATATGTCCATATTTTCCCGAATTTAAAAATTCCTCCCAGACGGCGATTTAAGAACCAAAAAGCCTGACATTTCCAGAAAGTATGGATGTATATTAACTCTACCTAAAATTCTTTTTTAAAAAGATGGGCCTGGACTAGAAATGAGCTCCATTTCACATGTGTTGGTCCCCGCCACTCCCTGGTGACCAGTTGTCCTGATTTTATAGGGACAGTCTTGATTTTTGGGTCTTTTTCTTATATAGATTCCTATTACCCCTCACCCCCTGTCCCAATTTTTCACACTTGCTGTCTGGTCACCCTAGGGTGTGCACATGTGTGGGTCCCAGCTGCTCCCTGCCCCCCTCATTGAAGCAGGTGTGCAGGGTTACTGCCCTGGGAACTGCAGGGCACCAGTGGATGTGGGGCTGGCTGCAGACAGGGGCGTGGCGTAGGGCAGGTCTAGCTGGAGGCAGGGGCTGGCTGTGGGTGCAGGTGGGGCAGGGGCTGCTGGGTTGGCTGCGGGCAGGGGGTGCTGGACTGGCTTCAGGCAGGGCAGGGGGTGCTGGGCTGGCTGCAGGCAGGGGATGCTGGGCTGGCTGTGGGGGCAGGGGGTGCTGGACTGGCTGCAGGCAGGGGGTGCGGGTACTCATGGGGAGAGCGGATCGGAGGAGTTCAAGCAGCAGGATGCAGCCCAGGCCCAGCAGAGCAGACAGGGACCCACCAGGCATCAGCGGGAGTCCCAGGGCCAGAGATCCGAGGAGCAGCAGTAGCAACAGGACCAGGAAGCAGACCACATGGCTCCCGCAGTGGAGCACAGTGCCCCCTGGTGGCCAGGAGGAGGAATTACATGCTTCCCAGCCAGAGCCCATCAAAGCTGCAGGGAAGCCGGATAACAAGCGGTTCTAAAACTGCTTCAAAATTTAACAACCAGTGCAGGTGGGGCAGGGGCTGTGAGAACCGGTGAGAACCGGCTCCAGCTGACCACTGGGGACGGGGATATCTGGTGTGATCTGGATCCCCGGATCCAGACTCCAGATGGCCAGACCCCAGACACCATGTTGCGGCGGTCCGGAGAATGGTCTGAAACTATGGGCCTGCACCTGCAGGGGGTGGGGTAGCCCCAACTACCGGACACACTGTAGCAGAGACCAAGTTGACTCCCATGCAAGCAATAAAGTTAGCAAAAACCCTGGATGGCATAGATAAAACTCCGGAGGGAAAATGGGTACACTGCAGACAACTCAAACGAGCAGCGTCTGCCGCGGTGGGAGCACTGTGCTAATTTGTTTCTAAGCTTCTATCTTTCAGCCTCTGAACTGGAACATCAGAGAGCTGGTACCAGCTGAAGAGTTATAGAAATACCACGGTTATAGTGTTGCGACAAAGTCTGTATTCAGTGTTCTGTGCTGCATGTTCTGTGTCTCTCTCTGGTGGGTGTCCTGGGCTAGCACTGGGTTCAGAGAAAGAGGAGATACTACACTAGAAAGGGTAAATGCCTTTTCCTCTCTCTACTTCCCCCATCTCCAACCAAATTATCAATCACATCCACCTGTGTCCAAAAGACTTCGGTTCCCAATGCATCAGGTTTATTTTTTGTTAGGTTCTCTAATAATCATTTTGTTGTTGAGTTTTGTTATTGATACATTTGTATTGTTAGTTACATTTTCTTGTATTGTTAATTCCACACTTTCCTCTATGCACCCTGATTCTACTTACCCAAGCCCTGAAGGGTAGTTCATGGGCCCCCATAACCTGTAATACGTATTATCACCCCCTAGTGGGATTTCTGACCTTGGCTCGTAATTGTAGGGCCCCGTCTTTCAGGTCTCACATTTTTCCCCCCTGCCAGAGACCTCTTGAGAACAACTGTTATTAATAGGGTATTCTGCAACATTTTAGCAACTAAATGTTAGTTTAAGTATCAGCAATTTTGCCTTCCAAATCAGTTTAACCTTGCATGACAACTGTGGTACTCCTACAAATCATATTTGTTGTGTGCACTTAAGGGTTAGGGTTGACTTTTATTGTTTGATGGCTATTGCAGCATCAAACTGGGGCCTCATTTTGTTTCTCAATGGAATCCAATTATTGTAATGGTGGTGGTTTTATTGAACTGTATTCCTAATTATTATGATTATGACTGTTTGCATTTGTGTTTATGTTACACCTGGTGTTTAGTCAATTGTAATGGTTTTAGTTATATTCACCTGGTTATGATTGTTTGGTTTGTCTGCAACAGATCACCTGTTCCCTACAATGACCAGGGCCGGCTTTAGGCCGATTCAGCCGATTCGGCTGAATTGGGCCCCGCGCCAAGAGGGCCCCGCGCTGCAGCTATCAACCCCGCCCACAGCTCACTTCCCCGGCCCCTCCTCCCCTCCCCTGAACGCCCCGCCCCCTCCCCTGCTTCCCGCGAATCAGAGATTCGCGGGAAGTCTGAAAAGAAGCAGGGGCAGGCCAGCAGCACAAGGTAAGCTGGGGTGGGGGTGGGGGTGGGGGCGCGAGAAAGGCTCCGGGGAGGAGCGGCCCGTTCCCGCAGGCCCCAGCGGCTCTGGCCCGGCCCGGTCCCCGCAGCTCGGGTCGGCTCTGGCTTGGCCCGGTCCCCGCGGCGCGGCTTGGGTCCCGTCCCCCCCCCGGCGCGGCGCGGCTCGGGTCCCATCCCTCCCCCCGCGGTGCAGCGCGGCTTGGGTCTCCCCCGTTCCCCCCCCCGCGGCGCGGCGTGGCTCCCCCCGTCCCGTCCCGCAGCGCGGCGTGGGTCTCCCCCCCCGTGGCGCGGGTCCCCCCCCGCGCGGCGCAGCTCCCCCCCCCGTCCCGCGGCGCGGCTCCCTCCCCATCCCCCCCCGCGGCGCGGCTCGATTCCTGGGGGTGGGGCTTGCAGCAAGCCCCCCCCCAGGAATCGGGCCCCGCTCTTGCTAAAGCCGGCCCTGACAATGACAACAACTACTGTAATGATCATAGATCAAGGGATGGAGTGTTGTAGGAGCAGCAGTGATCTGTATGCTATGTATAACCTATATGCTCAGAAGGTCTGTTACACCGACCTCCCCCCCTTTTGTCTCCCCTTCCTCTTTGAATACCTGTGAAGTGGCTTTCCCCCTCCCCCACCCTCTTGGAATGTTTGTGGGATGAACAGGCTGCTTGAGCAGCTGGAAGATCAGAAGAGCTCCCAGGTAGACAAGGTGTCTGGCACTCTGATTAGGCAGAAATCACATGCCCAATGCATGGACACTACATGGACACTGCCCGAGGTGCAGTGTGACCAACCAGACATGGTCAAGTCATCTCTAGTCACAGGCCATAAGGAGCAGATCCTTAAAAGCTTACTAGCTGGCCCAATTTCAGGTAACAGTAATGGTCCTATGAAATCCATTCCCACCAATTCCCTGATCCGAGTGACCTATATGCAAGGGTACTAGCTACCATCATACTTCACATTTTTCTTACTAAATGTTCTCAATAAATGCATATGTCATAAGCAGAATACACAATGTATTATGGTTACAACAGCCACATAATCAGAATGTAAAGCCCACTTTTAAAAACAGAAAAGAAAGAAAGAAAGAAAGAAAGAAAGAAAGAAAGAAAGAAAGAAAGACAAACAAACAAACAAACAAAAACAAGTACAGGAATATATTAGGAAAAACAATTCAAGAGGATAGCTGAAGAAATATGACCAGCCAGTGCAAAGGAGCAGTAGAGGTCATGGCTGCACTATGCTCTGCCACTTGTATGTATTGCACTCATTTCAAAATCAAGGCCTCATTGTATAGCAGTAATAACAGTGCATAATAATAAACAATAATGTGTCTGATTCCAATATTCACTTTTATGCTTTTCAAGGTGGTATCCAAATTTAATTCCTTTCCCTATTTCTGGCAATGCAGACATCACACAACCTACTTTGGATGGAACAATATGATGACATTAATATTTTGTTATGGAAATAGTATTGCAGGGGAACATAGTTCACGTTTGCACACCAAATATATATTTTATATTTTTTTTATAAATTTTGAACTTGTATTTCAATTGTAAATAGTATTATTCAGGATTTAGTTTCATTACTTTACATATCCAATCAACAATGTCTTTTGTCATCCCTGGCCAATAGCATTTTGATGTCAGCACTGTTCTTGTTTTGAATATTCCTTGATGTCCACCACGGGGACTGTCATGATACATTTCAAAGAGTTGCAGGGCTTGTTTCATGGTATGCACAACAACAACCTTTCTTCCTTTTGCAGAATGGAACAATGTCTCCTCTGTTGATCATAGAAGATGGAGCACAGAGGATGATTAATGTTTCTCAGGGCCCTGGGACACAGCAATTTTTGGGCCCCTACCCACCCTGTCCACCTGCTGCACCACCCATGGTCCTACCCCTTTTGGCCTCTTCCCCAGGATCCCATCCATGTTCCACCTAGGCTCCCCGCAATTCCGCCTGCCCCACAACTCCTTTGCTCATTTCCCACCCACCCCCCTCTCCCACATATCCCCAGAACTGAAGAAGCTCTGTCCCTGTGTCACAGCCCTGGGTTTGTACCAGGGAGTGTGAGCTCCTCCAGTCCCAGAGCTGTGGCGGGGGTTTGGGTGCTGTGCTTCTTTAGGGCACCAGGAGGAGGGTGCTGGGGCCTCTCCTGTCCCTCCTGGCACTTCTGATGGAGAGGGGGTCGGACATAGGGACTTCCCCTGCCACCCCACAGCTTCTGCCAGGGCTGAGGTGGGGACAACGTAGGAAGACTTCCCTTGCCCACCCATTGGGGGGAAACCGGGGGCCCCCATTGGCCGTGGTCCCTTGGCCTGGGCCCAGTAGTCACAGTGGCTAGTCAGCCACTGAGGCAGACATAATGATGAAATCAAATGTTGCACTTAAGCTATGGCCGGTTATTTGCAAAGCCATTCATTAATTATAAGTCATATGCATATCAAAGACATCTATATACAGTATGGTTCATAATGGCTTGAGTACAAGGAGGGCATTTCAGTGTATGGTTAGAACTAGCTGTTGTTTTTTTTAATTAGAAATCATTGCTCAGTGAATGTATAGTGATTGTTGGTGGTGCTTGCAGCACACTGGATAACGTACTTGAAAAATGAAGCAAAGTCATAGGGGTTTTTTGGTAAGATTTAGAATTTATACTCATTTCTTATGTAACTGCCCAATACATTTGTTGCACCACCTGCATAGATAGCAAAGGAGATTTTCTGGAAAATCTGAATAAAACTAGTGATCCCAATCCCGGTCCCACTGAAGGTAAGGTTAACATTCCAAATAATCCCAGTGTTGGGACATCAGGACCATCTTTTACAGGCTGAAGTTTCCAGTGTAATGTGTCGGTATTATACGAAAAAAAGGATTCCTTGCCTTCCAAAGAAAAGTTGACAACAAATGAATACAGGTTCAGTCTGCCAGCTTTATTCATTCCTTCAGGATATGGGTTACTCCTTATATATGCCAAAATGTTTGCATTTTTTTTTCCGCAAAAGATTTCGCTGAAAATTGTTCACAACAGAAAATAGGTACTTAAGTGGAAACAGCCATTATCAATCCATATAAGACTCAACGTTCAGTTAGAAAGTATGAGATGTACATTGCAGACATGTAAGCAGGGTAAACCAAAATCAACAATGCATCATTCATAGGCCACTCATAAGACAGACATAAATAAATTGAAGCTATGTGCATAATTTTGAAGCATTTGTGGCTTACAAAATATGGCTTTATTCGATCAATGCAGATCGAATGTTATTTGAGATAATGAGATCACCTACAAGATTGTAACCAAGTATAGTCATAGTGACTCAAGAGAGGAAATGTAACAGCACAAAAAAGTGAATAAAAAGCAAAACACAAGCAGAGGTGCTTGAAGATAATGGGTTCAGAAAACAAATGAATACACATGGAAACACTCTACTTACCTGCCATATTGATGTGTGTAGTACAGGTAATTTTTTGCTTGGTGCAACTTTTTGGGAGAAAATAGTTTTCTGCAATTCTGAAGAATCTGAAATAAAGAAACCCCTCTAACATATACATTTCAGTATCACATGTTAGAGGGCTTTTTCCTTCACTCTCCCACTCCCCTGGTCCTTCTTGCATGAACATAGAGCAACAATACCCAAAGTCCAAAAATGCAAACAATTTGATGTTTATTGGGGTTAACTTCCAGCAAGCAATGATTCCAATTTCCTTTTTTCCTTATTTTCCCCAACTGACGTCCTGTTTGTCCCCAATTTATATAGTAGTATTCTCAGCTATGCCCTTAACCGATTATTTTATTGAAATTTAATGAACCAATCCCAACATATTATAACTTGATTATCAAACCAATTATATCGCACCACCTTAATTGGTTTACACCCAGCAAAATTAATTATACAGCAGACAAAAAAAATCAAAGAACCAGACAGAGACCATACAAATAAACAATAGAGAAATGGGGACCATAAAGACAAAACAATAAAGAAATCACCATGATTACAGGCATGCAAACCATTTTAAAAAATGACTATAAAGGTTTTGTAAAGATTCTTGATTATTCATGCACTTGGCCAGGAAGACCTTTAGTATTTGGGTACTGTTACCAGATTTGCCCATTACTTTTGGGTATGCTCATTTATTGGGGTTGCTTGTCTGGGGAGGTCAATAATTCTATTAATATACTGATTGTGTCACTTGTGTTCTTAGAGCTCTACTTTTCCCTTCTGTCAGTTCCCTCCCAATGGAGCTATCCTGCACCCACGTTCCCCAGCCTGGGTTCTTTCCACCCTCCGAATCAGATGAACACACACACACACACACACACACACACACACACACACACACACACAACACATCTCAAAGGACTGGGTAATCAGCACTCACAAGCTGACCCCTTATATATCCCTGGACTCAGTAGGCTGAGTTGAACAGCGGTTTTAAGGTGTTACCCTCATATTCCCTCGGATTCCGCAGGCTGGGATAAACAGCACTTTTCAAGCTGCAGCCCTCATATTCCCCCAGATTCAGCAGTTTCAGCACAGAACACACTTTCATGGCAAAACCGTTCTCCTATTAACCCACTCAATGAGCAAACCCCACAGGCTTTTTGGGCACTGCAGGGATCTTTTAGCTTAGCTAAAAGGAGTGTTGCTACATAGCAAATAGGGAAGCCAAAAAACACCGACGAGGAGGGGGGGCAGTGGGAGAGAAAGAGAAGCAACCATCTTAACCATGAAAATTATTTATTTCCAGGTAGCAACCATACAAGGGAAGTCAAACAAAAAAAACTGTTACAATATTAAATCTAACCTACATTTGATTATAGAAGTTAGGCTAGCAATTCCCTGACCATTACTTTACTTCAGGCCTTAGGCCTCATACCAAGCCTCTAATACAAGGGTTTATGTTTCAGGGCCTCCTCTTACTACAACCATTACTCATTATTCTGTCATCTGCTACCACTGAGAACAGCCTAGCTCCATCCTCTTTGGATCCCCCTTTCAGGTAGTTTAAAGCAGCTATCAAATTCCCCCTCATTCTTCTCTTCTGCAGACTAAATAAGCCCAGTTCCCTCAGCCTCTCCTCAGAAGTCATGTGCTCCAGCCCCCTAATCATTTTTGTTGCCCTCCACTGGACTCTTTCCAATTTTTCCACATTCTTTTCGTAGTGTGGGGCCCAAAACTGGACACAGTACTCCAGATGAGGCCTCACCAATGCCGAATAGAGGGGAATGATCACGTCCCTCAATCTGCTGGCCATGTTCCTACTTATACAGCCCCAAAATGCTATTAGCCTTCTTGGCAACAGGGATACACTGTTGACTCATATCCAGCTTCTCGTCCACTGTAACCCCTAGGTCCTTTCCTGCAGAACTTCTGCCTAGCCATTTGGTCTCTAGTCTGTAGGAGTGTATGAGATTCTTCCGTCCTAAGTGCAGGATTCTGCACTTGTCCTTGTTGAACCTCATTAGATTTCTTTTGGCCCAATCCTCTAATTTGTCAAGGTCCCTCTGTATCCTGTCCGTATCCTCCAGAGTATCTATCACTCCTCCCAGTTTAGTGCCACCTGCAAACTTCCTGAGGGTGCAATCCACACCATCCTCCAGATCATTAATGAAGACATTGAACAAAACCAGCCCCAGGACCAACCCTTGGGGCACTCCGCTTGATACCGGCTGCCAACTAGACATGGAGACATTGATCACTACCTGCTGAGCCCGATCATCTAGCCAGCTTTCTATCCACCGTATAGTCCATTCATCCAACCCATACTTCTTTAACTTGCTGGCAAGAATACTGTGGGAGACCATATCAAAAACTTTGCTAAAGTCAAGGAATAACATGTCCACTGCTTTCCCCTCATCCACAGAGCCAACTATCTCATCACAGAAGACAATTAGGTTAGTCAGGCATGACTTGACCTTGGTGAATCCATGCAGAGTGTTCCTGATCACTTTTCTCTCCTCTGAGTGCTTCAAAATTGATTCCATGAGGATCTGCTCCATGATTTTTGAAGGGACGGAGGTAAGGCTGACCGGCCTGTAGTTCCCTGGATCCTCCTTCTTCCCTTTTTTAAAGATGGGCACTACATTAGCCTTTTTCCAGTCATCTGGGACCTCCCCCAATCTCCATGAGTTTTCAAAGATAATAGCCAATGGCTCTGCAATCACATCCACCAACTCCTTTAGCACCCTCAGATACAGTGCATCCCGCCCCATGGACTTGTGCTCGTCCAGTTTTTCTAAATGGTCCTGGACCACCTCTTCCTCTACAGAGAGCTGGTCACCTCCTCCCCATACTGTGCTGCCCAGTAATCTGGGAGCTGAACTTGTTCGTGAAGACAGAGGAAAAAAAGCATTGAGTACATTAGCTTTTTCCACATCCTCTGACACTAGGTTGCCTCCCCCATTCAGTAAGGGTCCCAAACTTTCCCTGACCTTCTTGTTGCTAACATACCTGAAGAAACCCTTCTTGTTACTCTTAACATCCCTTGCTAGCTGCAACTCCAAGTGTGATTTGGCCTTCCTGATTTCACTCCTGCAAGCCTGAGCAATATTTTATACTCCTCCTTGGTCATTTGTCCAATCTTCCACTTCTTGTAAGCTTCTTTTTTGTGTTTAAGATCAGCAAGGATTTCACTGTTAAACTCAGCTGGTCACCTGCTATATTTACTATTTTGGGAGTGGGCTCACTTTCCATATTTCTGTCTCCACAGACTGTTGGTGAGCAATTTTAACAATAATTTCACCTAATAACAAATCAGGCTTAACCATGCTGGAAATATATTGCATCCATTTGTATTTGTAGGTGTCAAACAAGGACCTTTTCCATTGTTTTAAAAGATGTGTTAATACCCGAAACATTTTATGTTCAAGTGATGCTAAACTAAGAATTTGCATCTCAGTACATCCCATGGCCAAGGCAGTTTTATTCCCTAACTGAAGTTGTTGCTTATACAGCAGCCAGGAGGTGGTGCTTAGCAACCACCACATATTCCATGTTGCTTTTCAGTTTCTCAGACCTATTTGTACCAAATCCACAGTTGTATCTGCCTGCTTGTGAATGAGACTAACTTATTCTTAATTGCCTTCAGGTCTATAGTATTCATAATTCCTGCTCCAAATCCAACTCCTTCTAATATGGTGTCTACTACATTTAATTTTGCTCAGCTATTGTAGTATTGATATGTTTTTATCCAGGCCGTTAGAATAGGAAGGGAGTAGGGTGAACATTTGGGTTCCAATTTAAATATATACAACTGAGGGTATGTCTACACTACAAAATTAGGTCGAATTTATAGAAGCCGGTTTTATAGAAATCGGTTGTATACAGCCGATTGTGTGTGTCCCCACATAAAATGCTCTAAGTGCATTAAGTCGGCGGACCGCCTCCACAGTACCGAGGCTAGCGTCGACTTCCGGAGCGTTGCACTATGGGTAGCTATCCCACAGTTCCCGCAGTCTCCGCCGCCCATTGGAATTCTGGGTTCAGATCCCAATGCCTGAATGATGCAAAACAGTGTCACGAGGGGTTCTGGGTACATGTCGTCAGACCCCTCCCCCTCCGTCAGAGCAATGGCAGACAATCGATTCATGCCTTTTTACCTGGGTTACCTGTGCAGACAACATACCACGCCAAGCATGGAGCCCGCTCAGCTCAGCTCAGATCACCGTCACCATATGTCATCTGGGTGCAGGCAGACGTGGTACTGCATTGCTACACAGCAGCAGCTAATTGCCTTTTGGCAGTAGACAGTGCAGCATGACTGGTAGCCTTCATCGGCGATCTGGGTGCTGGCAGACATGGGGCTGCATTGCACACAGCAGCAGCCCCTTGCCTTTTGGCAGTAGATAGTGTATTAAGATTGATATCCATGGTTGTCATATTGCATGTCAATCATGGGCACCTGGGCAGACATGATCAGTCCTATTGAACTGTCTGGACGATGATGGCTATCAGTCTTAGTACACTATTTTCTGCCAAGCACCCAGTATTTTCTGCCAAGCACCCAGAAGATGCTGAGGGCTATCAGTCATGCTGCACCGTAGTCTGCCAGCTTAAGATGTAAAAAATAGATTTGTTCTGTATTCATTTGCTTCCCCCTCCCTCCGTGAAATCAACGGCCTGCTAAACCCAGGGTTTTGAGTTCAATCTTTGGGGGGGCCATTCTGTGTGACAGTTGTTTGTGTTTCTCCCTGATGCACAGCCACCTTTGTTGATTTTAATTCCCTGTACCTGTACACCATGTCGTCACTCGACCCTCCCTGCCTCCCTCCCTCCCTCCCTCAGATACTAGTTTCGCGCCTTTTTTCAGACCAGACGCCATAACACTGGGATCATGGTGCGCGCTCAGATCACCGCGGCAATTATGAGCACTATGAACAAAACGCGCATTGTCCTGGACTATATATGCAGAACCAGGACATGCCAAAGCAAAACCAGGACCAGCCGAGGTGGCGATTGCAGCGCGGCGATGAGAGTGATGAGGAAATTGACATGGACATAGACCTCTCACAAGGCACAGGCCCAAGCAATGTGGAAATCATGGTGTTACTGGGGCAGGTTCATGTCGTGGAACGCTGATTCTGGGCCCAGGAAACAAGCACAGACTGGTGGGACCGCATAGTGTTGCAGGTGTGGGACGATTCCCAGTGGCTGCGAAACTTTCACATGCATAAGGGCACTTCCATGGACCTTTGTGACTTGCTTTCCCCTGCCCTGAAGTGCCAGAATACCAGGATGAGAGCAGCCCTCACAGTTGAGAAGTGAGTGGCGATAGCCCTGTGGAAGCTTGCAACGCCAGACAGCTACTGGTCAGTGGGGAATCAATTTGGAGTGGGCAAATCTACTGCGGGGGCTGCTGTGATCCAAGTTGCCAGGGCAATCAAAGACCTGGTGATATCAAGGGTAGTGACTCTAGGAAACGTGCAGGCCATAGTGGATGGCTTTGCTGCAAGGGGATTCCCAAACTGTGGTGGGGCGATAGACGGAACCCATATCCCTATCTTGTCACCGGAGCACCAACCCACCAAGGCTCATGAAGCCATACACAGGCAGCCTGGACAGGAGTCAGGACCTGTTCAACTACAGGCTGAGCAAGTGCCGAATGGTGGTGGAATGTGCATTTGGACGTTTAAAAGCGCGCTGGCGCAGCTTACTGACTCGCTCAGACCTCAGCGAAAAGAATATCCCCATTGTTATTGCTGCTTGCTGTGCGCTCCACAATATCTGTGAGAGTAAGGGGGAGACATTTATGGCGGGGTGGGATTTTGAGGCAAATCGCCTGGCCGCTGACTACGTGCAGGCTTAAAGGGCCCTTTAAACCAGTTTCTTTACTCCACCTCCGGTGAAGGGATGAGCGATAAAATCGGCCTTAGCAGGTCGGAATTGGGTTAGTGTGAATGGAATTCGACGTTATTGGCCTCCGGGAGCTATCCCACAGTGCTTCATTGTGACCACTCTGGACAGCACTCTCAACTCAGATGCACTGACCAGGCAGGCAGGAAAAGCCCCGCGAACGTTTGAATTTCATTTCCTGTTTGCCCAGCGTGGAGAGCACAGGTGACCACGCAGAGCTCATCAGCACAGGTAATGATGATGGAGTCCCAGGATTGCAAAAGAGCTCCATCATGGACCGAACGGGAGGTACGGGATCTGATCGCCATATGGGGAGATGAATCAGTGCTAGCTGAACTCCGTAGCAGTAAATGAAATGGCAAAATATTAGAAAAGGTCTCAAAGGGCATGGAGGACAGAGGCCATAACAGGGACGCACAGCAGTGCCGTGTGAAAATTAAGGAGCTAAGGCAAGCCTACCACAAAGCCAGAGAGGCAAATGGAAGGTCCGGGGCAGAGCCGCAAACATGCCGCTTCTACGCGGAGCTGCATGCCATTCTAGGGGGTGTAGCCACCACTACCCCAATCGTGTGCTTTGACTCCATCAATGGAGATTCACGCAACAGGGAAGCGGGTTCGGGGTATGCGGAAGATGAGGATGAAGATAATGTAGATAGCTCACAGCAGCAAGGAAGCGGAGAAACCGGTTTCCCCAACAGCCAGGATATGTTTATCACCCTGGACCTGGAACCAGTAACCCCCGAACTCACCCAAGGCCTATTCCCAGACCCTGAGGGCACACAGGGAACCTCTGGTGAGTGTACCTTTGTAAATATTACACATGGTTTAAAAGCAAGCGTGTTTAATGATTAATGATTAATTTGCCCTGGCAATCGCGGCCAGTACAGCTACTGGAAAAGTCTGTTAACGTGAATGGGGATGGAGCGGAAATCCTCCAGGGACATCTCCAGAAAGCTCTCCTTCATGTACTCCCAAAGCCTTTGCAAAAGGTTTCTGGGGAGGGCTGCCTTATCCTGTCTGCCATGGTAGGACACTTTACCACGCCAGGCCAGTAGCACGTAGTGTGGAATCATTGCATAACAAAGCATGGCAGCTTATGGTCCCGGTGTTTGCTGGCATGCAGACAACATCCATTCCTTATCGCTCTTTGTTACCTCAGGTGAGTGATATCATTCACAGTCACCTGGTTGAAATGGGGCGATTTTATTAAGGGGACATTCAGAGGTGCCCGTTCCTGCTCTGATGAACAGAAATGTTCCCTGCTGTTAGCCACACGGTGTGGGGGAGGGGTGAAGTGATCATCCCCGAGAATTGAATGTGCGGAGTAGGGGGTTTAGTTGGGTTTGTGCTGCATGTTAACCCGGAAACCGCAGCCCCTCCTTTTACATTGCAAACCCATTTTAAATGGCCAACCCAACGGGTGCTTGGTATGGGAAATGAGGGCGCTACTGTTTGAAACCATTCCCACATGGCTGCCTGCAAGCCGAAATCTGTTGCCTGGCACTGCGTGAGTGATCTCTCACACCAAACCGGCAGGCCTTCAATATAAGAGGAAAAATGCGACCTTGTAACGAAAGCACATGTGCTGTGTAATGTGAACAGCAAAATTTAACGTGAGTGTACCCATTGTTCTCTAAAATGTGTCTTTTTTAACCACCTCTCCCTTCTCCTCCACCAGCTGCAAATATTTTTCCTTCACAGAGGCTAGTGAAGATTAGAAGGAGAAAATGGCGGACTCGGGATGATATGTTATTGGAGCTCCAAATGTCCTCCCACGCTGACAGAGCACAGCAGAATGCGTGGAGGCAGTCAATGTCAGACTACAGAAAAGCACAATATGAACGAGAGGAGAGGTGGTGGGCTGCATCGCAGGATGAACAGAGCAAGTGGCGGGCTGAAGATGATAGGTGGCATCAGCTTGCAGACAGAAGGCAAAAGTCAATGCTCCGGCTGCTGGAGCATCAAACTGATATGCCCCAGCGTATGGTTGAGCTGCAGGAAAGGCAGCAGGAGCAGAGACCGCCGCTACAGCCCCTGTGTAACCAACAGCCCTCCTCCCCATGTTCCATAGCCTCCTCACCCAGACACCTACGAATGGGGTGGAGTGGCCTCCGGCCACCCAGTCACTCCACCCCAGATGATTGCCCGAGCATCAGAAGGCTGGCCTTCAATAAGAGTTAAAATTTTAAACTGCAGTGTGTCCTTTTCCTTCCCTCCTCCGCCACCCATCCCAGGCTTCCTTGGCAGTTATCCCCCTAGTTGTGTGATGAATTAATAAAGCATGGTAACTCCTTTTCTTGCTGAACCTTATTTCCCCATGGTTATCTCTCCTCAGTGGATTGGGAGAGGCCTTTTAACCCCCTGGGACTAATTACTACCCCCCCCCTTTGTAGCCATTTGTCCTGGGTTTGCCTATATATATATATATATATATATATATATATATATATATTATCCTGAGGTAGCACCAACTAAGCCTTGTCTAAGTCTACTTTAAACCTGTGGAAGCATAGAAAGAACTGACAGGAAGAGGATTGCAATGCATGACAGTTTGTTAGCAAGAATCAGGCGAACTGTAACCCTAATAATGCAAGATTTGTAGAAGTGAGGATTGTGTGAGGAGAGTGGGAAAGAACTGTATGAGAAGTTGTTGCGACCTTGTGTAGATAATGTGTAGATAATATGGAATGTAGACTAGAGTCTAAATAAATGAGGAAAATAAAATATCAGGATGACCTATGTATAAACAAAATGCAGCTGTTGCTTATTATTGTCTGTAACAAAAGGTATAAATGCTTGCTGCAATTGTTTACCTGTTGAGATACCTGCCTAGGAGGGGGAGACCCTGTGTCCTAGTGCACTCTCTCCCTCTACGCAATTGCTTGAGAAAATAAAGTATCTGACTTTGCTGTACTCAACCAAAGAGTGAGAACTCTGTTATTCTCCAACAAACCCCATTTCCTGAATTAATGCCAAAACTTTTTCCATTAGTGTTTGAGTTTGTGCCTCAGTTCCCCCAAATATTAAAATGTCGTCTACATATGAAAACACAAAAGGCCTTTGTTGTGGACTGAACTGGTCTAGCATATCCACAACATGCTGATGAGCAATAGCCGGGCTGTTGCGATATCCCTGGGGCAACCGACAAAAGGTCCATTGTTGCGCCTTTATTGTAAAGGCAAACCAATCTTGTGAGTTCAGATGTAGGGTTATGATGAAGAAACAGTTGGACAAATCAATAAGTGAGAAATATTTAGATGTGGCTTGCACTTTTTGTATGACCTGTATCATATCAGACACAATAGGAGCCATAGGGATGGTCTTTAGCACTGGCCACACCGGGGAGTTAAAGGGTGAATTCATTTTTCAAATGACCCCCTGTTCTAATTCCTGGACGGTGTGCACCAATTGGGCCTCTGCCTCTTTCGGATAAGCATATTGGTTTTTGGGAAGGCACAAATTCCACAACAATCTTAACACAAGCATTAATTTTACTGCAATCTGTTTTCTTTTGAGTCCATGCTGAGGGGAATTTCAAGCACCACTTTTCAGCTTGTTGAGCTGTAAGTGCAGCTACTGGTCCCTCTCCCCTTTTGTTAATATGATATCCTGATCAATTTTTTCCTGAATGGGGAGGGGGAATTTCTAACTTCCAAAGGGTACCTTTAGGCATATTGATTACCACATTGTTTTTGAACAACCAGTCAGATCCCAGAATAATTTCATCAACTGTATCAGGAGCTTGGATGAAATCCCATAATGTCTCAAACCCTTGCACAGAAAAGGGGACTTGGATCCATTCCCACCTGAGACTAGGTTTCCCTTGAAAGGATTTCAAAGCTATGGTTTTAATATTTTTCCTGCTTTTGGGGTTGTTTTGATTAAGGATACAGTGGCTCCTGTATCTATTAAAGCTAGTGTAGGGGTATATCTACCCTGATGAACATCCACACATGGTCGTCCCCCGGGATCCCATGAGACTTTGCCCTTGAACCTCCACCTCTGTGCCCCTACTGGTGGTGGGGATTCGCCATTCAGCGGGCCCCTCTATTCTTGGCCTGAAAAGGGGAGTGGGTCCAGGAAGCATTGCATTGAGGAGGAAGAGGGAGTTGCACTAGGAGTTATGCTAGCCACCTCTTTTCATGGGGTTTGCAACCTCATGGCTTCCCTGACTAATTCTAGTGTAGGGGCCCTATTCCACTGTTCTTGGTTTGCCCTGTGCTGCATTAGTGTTCACCAGGCTATCCGGCGAACTTCATTTTCCATGTGTCCGCCTCCCTCCTTTGATTGCTGGAGGAGGCTGTCTGATATTGCTGGGAGTCTGGGTTTAACCAATTTCCTTGTCGCCCCGGTTTCCCCATCCACAGGAGTGGTCTCTAGTATATCCTCCTCAGGACCCTGTGATTCCCTTTGTGCCACTCTCATTGGTGTATATAACTGCTGGTTCTAATGCAGCTACATAGGCAGCTCTTTCTTATTTCTATAGTGGGCTGTGGTCCAGAATGGGTAATTATTTGTTGGACCAAGCCTCTTAGTTCCTCCAGGGTAGCTGGGCGACCCTCTTGCCAAATTCCAAGTCTGGAATTGGTAGGGGGTTAGGGAAGCTGCACAGTCTCTTAAGGATTGTACACTGAATGCCACTGTATCCAGCACTAGGGCACTGCCCAACAGTGGTAAGCTGGCCATTACCTGCATCAGACTCCATTGGGTGAAATAATTCTTTGGGTCTTCATTGGGCTCTTGGGTTGTGGCTACAGCTTGTGCTACAAAATTGTGCCTGCGTATTTGCTCTCCAAAAAGTCCCATTAAAGTCAATATGTATTGTTTTCATCTACTCTAATCCTCTCTAGGACCCCCCAGATCTCTGAAGCCATGCAGATGCCCATCAAGCAGCAGACTTCAATGGCATTCAGCTCTTCCCTTATAGTGAGCAAAAACACATTTGAACACCATCTAGAGAAATTGTCCTTTTTTAGGGGTCCCAAACTATCAGCCATGGCTTTTAAGTCAGCGGCTGATACAGGGACAGTGGTGACAGTTGTACTTCCCCCTCCCTCTGCGGGTATTGTGACTGTAGTTTGTCATATTGCTGCAATAGGGTTTTGTTCAATAGGTTCCATCCCATATATCTCCATCCCATATATCTCCCTTGTGTCACTGGGGTCCCATTCTCCCTTCCATTCAGGGACCTCACTATATTGGGCTTGGTCCCATTCTCCTGCCATCACAGTGGCTACTTGGCTGGTGGCAAACCCCAATTTTGTTTTAAGATGCTTCATAATAGATTCACAGTGGTTTTGATTGCCAGGGGATCTACCTTGTTCTAATGTTAATTTCTTTATCATTCCCTATAAAACCTGATTCTCTTTGTGTATTTTATTTTTTTCCTCTACTTGTTCAGATAATCCCCTTTCTTTTATTTTAATTTCTCTTAGGGTATCTTTGTGAATGTATAACTTGCTTTGAACTCCAGTGGCCAGTATTTTCCATTTATCAGTTTCTTGTTCACATACACTGAGTTTCCCATGCAGTGCGATGTTCTCCTCCTGGCAGCTAGCCAAGCGAAGGAATGCCTCATTGCATGGTTCCCATAATAGCCAGATTGCAGCCGAGTGTCTTTTTATTGGAGTTGATGGCCTGTAGAGCAACAGATATTTTGCCAATTTATCTTCCATATGAGCTATAGTATGGACATTGGCTAATGCTTGTTCAGTCCATGGGCTGTGCCCAAACTTTTGCAAAATTGTCTTAAAAGGAGTCATTTCCTGTATGAATGGTAATTTTTTTCTGCTCTTCTTGAGCTTCGTCCTTAGGGGAGTCATTTTGCCTAAACATATTTCTTTATAAACCTCTTTTACCTTTATAACACTTCTTTGGCCATGTTCGTGCTGGGACTTACACAACACAAAAGTTTGTACCTAAAAACTCTGCCTCACAGAGCAGAAGGAGGAAACACTAAGCTCCCTACCTTTTGGGCTCAATCCTGCTACAACTGAGGGTATAGTCACCTATGCAATTTCCCCCCCCCCCGACAAACTGGTAGGTGCGAGGACGCTAATCCTCCCCCTTATGGCCAGGCACCTCTATGACTGGGGATGTATATACCTGCACAGTTTGCATATATCTTATCTGTAGAGTTTTCCCTAACAGAAGGGTCACAGTGCGGACTCTAATCCTCCCCCTATTACCCAGCATTTCTATGACCGGGGGTGTGCACACCTGAATGATCGATCATTTTATACATGTGGTATACCTTTTAGCAAAATTTGGCAGTATTTTCAACAATCACAGCACATGATTTCTCCCTTTCGTAATTCTCCACCAAAAATGATATGCTTATATGAAGCACACAGGATCTTTTTCAGTGGAAAAGGCAATATACCACATTTATTGAAGATACAACTGTAACCCTTCTGCCCATCTAAGTTGGCAGCAACAAGGGCCGGGTTCTGTATCTAGGGGTTCCGTTTCAATAACACAGTGCAAAACCGGCTCGAGCCCCCACCCAGTGACCTGGGACAATTATATACCACCCCCTGGGCGCCTCTAAGAGGCAATACTTCCCCTCTCGCAAGCACAGAGTCTGAGCGTAACAGAAAATGTTTAATAACATGAGGTAAACGACATCAGCGTTAAATTGGAAAAAACACCACAAACAGGCTTCATGAGCAAAAACTCACCCCAGCAAATTGGGCTGTGTCCTTTCCCTTGGGTTCTTGAAACCAGCAACCCAAGGATCGCCAAAGTCCCAAAAGTCCAACAACCCCCCAAAGTCTCTTGGGTCCAGCAACCCAAGGATCGCCAAAGTCCCCAAAGTCCAACAACCCCCCAAAGTCTCTGTCCCTGGTCAGTGCAGCCCCAGAGTTCAAGCGGGGGGGGGGGAAGGCACGCAGGGTGTTAAGGGGCACCTTACGTGATCCAAGGCCGACCGCCTGCCTCTCTGTGGGGTTCCGCCGCAGCCTTCTCCACGAACCGCTCCACTCCACCAGCTGTCCCATGAGCCGCTCCCGCCGTCCACGAACTGCTCTGGCAGCTGCTCCGCTCTGCTCACCGACCTGTGAGCCACTCAGCTCTGCTCCACTTTAGCTATCCCTTGGGCCGCTCCCACAAGGCTCCGCTCTGCTCACTGCTTCTCCAGCCGCTCCGCCCTGCTCACCGACCTGTGAGTCGCTCAGCTCCGCTCCAACCGTCCCCGTGAGGCTCCACTCTGCTAGCTGCTTTGCCAGCCGCTTAGCAATATAGCTTCAGGCTCCCCCACTAGTTAACACAGCCTCAGTGATCTCAGCTCTTTTGTGATTTCAGCTCATAGTAGGGGAGCCCCAGTGCTAGTGCACCATTGGCCCAAAGTGAATTCAGCTCAGCAGTCTGTAATTAGACTTCTAATGGAATCAAAGTTAGCTCTGACATTCAACAGTGGAGAGAGGAGGTAGTGCAATTGGTGTTTCAACCCCTCGGGGAGGGGGCCATACCATCAGGTACAAATACCTGTCCCCATCCTCTCTCCCTTCACTGGGTTTTGTAACCCATGCCCCTTGTCAAGCAAGTGCTACTTAGGTAATGGTGATGGACTCACTCAGTCCTTCTGTCATACAACAGGTTCACTGCCCTTGATTCACAGAATCAGGGTAACAAAACTTTATTCTTCCTGCCCCAATAACAAAGAAACTGGGGATCCCACACCAGCCAAAGTAACCACTTTGAGTTGCTGTTGTTTCATGCCAGGCGAGTGGGTGTGCCTATGCAAACCAGATCAGCCCCTGGAGTTCTTTTCCACACTCGCCATAATTCACCACCAGATGTCAGGGTAGAGCTCATCCTGACTCTGCTTACACAACAATTAGCATATGCATTCAATCACACACACCACACACACACACACACACACACACACACACACACACTGTCCCACCAGTCAATGTTATAGTTACCAGTCCAGAGTCCGGGTCAATATAGTGGCCAGCTAGGTTGATCATGAGTAGGGAGGAGCTGGGTTCCATCAGTCATGACACGAGGCTTCTGGGAAGTCTTGGCAGGATGAACCCAAAGTTTCATGGCAAGGCACCCTGTTTATATAGTGATTTTCCTTCATTGGGACCAATGAGTTATGCACCATCATGCTGTAATCAATTGTTGTTTGATGAGTGCTTGTTTTCTTAAATTGTCCTTCTTGTTCTTTACATCAAGTTCCTCAGGGAGTTATTCCATGTTGGTTTTGATCACTGCTATCTTGCCCCCATTGATAAGTGCTGTAGCATCAATCTGCCCTGCACTGATGCTTCAATAGGGGCATGTTGCAGCCTCCTGGCACCCTTCCATCTGTCTCTGGCTCCTCCCTAGACCATCTGGTTCAGCAATAGACTTCACACTTATCTCATAACCCACACATTCCTCATTCACACACAAAACAGAATTAGTATACAGAACATTTTGAACAGGAACATCAAATTGCAATGCAAAAAAAGAAAAGAAACAATCATGGTGTTCCCTTACTTATTTTAAAATGGTAAACCTACAACAAATTGGTGACCCTCAAAGGATCTGTTACTGCCTTGAAATCAGTCCAGACACAGATTCTGGCTGATGCCCCATTAGGCCATTACTTTCTGCTATGCAAAAAGGGTGGCTGGCAGAATATGATCAAATCATACACCAATACATTAAATACATACTATACCATTATTCTTTATCCTTCATTTGCGGGGAAGACTAAGAGAACCAGGCAGAGGAACAGACAGGCTAGTGAAGGGGGTGTGTGGTGTTCTGACAGTGTTTTGGTGCTCGTTGGGGGTTTGTTTTGCTGTGGGTGGTGGGTTTTTTTTGGTTTGGTTTGTGTTTCCTGGACAAATATGGCTTAGGTAAGAAGGCTATGACAGATACAGAGGCAGCAGTGGTAGTGACCCAAGCAGTGGAAGACACAATGAAGATGACTGGATGTGGAAGCTGTGGCATGTACATGATCCTGGAGGGGGTACCTGAAAAGAGTTTCATCTGCATGAAGGCATCAGGCATCAGCCTGATAGAGCTGATGGAAGAAAAGATCCGAGGATTGGAGATGCAGGTGGAAACTCTGGCTGAGTTTAGAAGGGGGTTCAAGCAGATGATGGAACAAAGACATGAGGAGGCTGAAGGGAAAAGCTCAGAGTTGCAGATAGAAGCAGGACCAAAGAACTCTGAGAGGAGACTGCTAGATGAGGAAAGTGGACAGTGGAAGCATGTGACTAAGAGAACCAGGCAGAGGAAGAGGCGGGCTAGTGAAGGAGAAATAGAGCTCAGGAACAGGTTTTCAGAGTTGGAAAATGAAGAAGGGGCACAGCAGGTGGTCACTGAAGGTGAGAGGGCAAGGAAGAAGAGAAGAGCAGCTAGTCGTATAGGAAGAGGGGAAGAGTCAATGGAGATAACACCAAATATGAGCCCCAGGATGATATGGGATGGGTTGCGGAGGATTGCAAGGTTCAGTAGGAATTGAGAGGACTTGCAGCCAGAGGGAACAGGGAATAGACCGGAGAATCGCACCATCACCAGGAAAAGGCAGGTCTACATGATTGGGGACTCCTTACTGAGAAGGATAGACAGGCCTGTAACCAGAGCTGATCCAGAGAACAGAAGGATGTGCTGTCTGTTGGATGCTAAGATACGGGATGTGGACCTGAGGCTGAAGAGCATCCTAACAGGAGCGGGAAAGAATCCACTGATTGTCCTTCATATGGGAACAAATGATACAGTTAGATTCTCGCTGGAATGTATCAAGGGAGACTATGCCAGGCTGGGGAAGATGCTTAAGGAAATTGAGGCTTGGGTGATCTTCAGTGGGATTCTGCCTGTTCCTAGAGAAGGGCAACAAAGGTGTGACAAGATTATGATGATCAACAGATGGCTCAGGCTGTGGTGCTTTAAGGAGGGCTTTGGGATGTATGGCCACTGGGAAGCAGTCATGGACAGAGGACTGTTCTCTCGGGTTGGACTTCACCTGAGTAAGGAGGGAAATAGACTTCTAGGATGGAGGCTGGCAGAACTGATTAAGAGAGCTTTAAACTAGGAATTTGGGGGAGATGGTTGGGAGATGTCCAGGTATTCTTCACACCAGATTTTAACATTGAGAGGGAAGAAAATGAAGTAAGAAAGGATACAGCTGTGGGTACGAGAATGGACATAAGGAGGAAGGGTTGTGTAGATACCAGTCTAATAGGTGATACTGGCGGTAGAATGTCTGTGCCTAAACGGGTAAAGAATGTGAGCGAAGCCAAACAGCAAAAATTAAGATGTTTGTACACTAATGCGAGGACCCTAGGTAACAAAATGGAGGAACTAGAGCTACTGGTGCAGGAAGTGAAACTAGATATCGTAGGGATAACAGAAACATGGTGGAATAGTAGTCATGACTGGAGTACAGGTATTGAAGGGTATGTGCTGTTTAGAAAAGACAGAAATAAAGGCAAAGGTGGTGGAGTAGCATTATATATCAATGATGAGGTAGACTGTAAATAAATAAGAAGTAATGGAATGGATAAGACAAAGTCTGTCTGGGCAAAAATCACATTGGGGAAGAAAGCTACTAGAGCCTCCCCTGGGATAGTGCTTGGGGTGTGCTACAGACCACCGGGATCCGATTTGGACATTGATAGAGATCTCTTTAATGTTTTTAATTAAATAAATACTAATGGGAATTGTGTGATCATGGGAGACTTTAACTTCCCAGATATAGACTGAAGGACAAGTGCTAGTAATAATAATAGGGCTCAGATTTTCCTGGATACGATAGCTGATGGATTCCTTCACCAAGTAGTTGCTGAACCAACAAGAGGGGATGCCATTTTAAATTTGGTTTTGGTGAGTAGTGAGGCCCTCATAGAAGAAACGGTTGTAGGGGACAACCTTGGTTCGAGCCTTCATGAGCTAATTCAATACAAACTAAATAGAAGGATAAACAAAAATAGATCTGTGACTAGGATTTTTGATTTCAAAAGGTCTAACTTAAAAAAAAATTAAGGAAATGAGTTAGGGAAGTGGATTGGACTGAAGAAATTGTTGACCTAAAGGCGGAGGAGGACTGGAATTACTTCAAGTCAAAGTTGCAAAAACTATCAGAAGCCTGCATCCCAAGAAAGAGGAAAAAATTCATAGGCAGGTATTGTAGACCAAGATGGATGAGCAAGCACCTCAAAGGGGTGATTAAGAACAAGCAGAAAGCCTACAAGGAGTGGAAGATGGGAGGGAACAGCAAGGAAAGCTACCTTATTGAGGTCACAACATGTAGGGATAAAGTGAGAAACGCCAAAAGCCATGTAGAGTTGGACCTTACAAAGGGAATTAAAACCAATAGTAAAAGGTTCTATAGTCATATAAATAAGAAGAAAACAAAGAAAGAAGAAATGGGACCATTAAACACTGAGGATGGAGTGGAGGTTAAGGATAATCTAGGCATGGCCCAATATCATCTAAACAAATACTTTGCCTCAGTCTTTAATGAGGTTAATTAGGAGCTTAGGGATAATGGTAGGATGACAAATGGGAATGAGAATATGGAGGTAGATATTACCACATATGAGGTAGAAGCCAAACTCGAACAGCTTAATGGGACTAAATCGGGGAGCCGAGATAATCTTCATCCAAGAATATTAAAGGAACTGGCACATGAAATTGCAAGCCCATTTGCAAGAATTTTTAATGAATCTGTAAACTCAGGGTTTGTACCATATGACTGGAGAATTGCTAACATAGTTTCTTTTTATAAGAAAGGGGAGAAAAAGTGATCCGGGTAACTACAGGCCTGTTAGTTTGACATCTGTAGTATTCAAGGTCTTGGAAAAAATTTTGAAGGAGAAAGTACTTATGGACATTGAGGTCAATGGTAATTGGGACAAAATACAACATGGTTTTACAAAAGGTAGATCATGCCAAACCAACCCGATCTCCTTCTTTGAGAAGGTAACAGATTTTTTAGACAAAGGAAACACAGTGGATCTAATTTACCTCAATTTCAGTAAGGCATTTGATATGGTTCCACATGGGGAATTATTAGCTAAATTGGAAAAGATGGGGATCAATATGAAAATTCAAAGGTGGATAAGGAACTGGTTAAAGGGGAGACTACAATGGGTCATACTGAAAGGTGAACTGTCAGACTGGAGGGAGGTTACTAGTGGAGTTCCTCAGGGATTGGTTTTGGGACCAATCTTATTTAATCTTTTTATTACTGACCTTGGCACAAAAAGTGGGAGTGTGCTAATTAAGTTTGCGGATGACACAAAGCTGGGAGGTATTGCCAATACAGAGAAGGACCAGCATATCATACAGGAAGATCTGGATGACCTTATAAACTGGAGTAATAGTAATAGGATGAAATTTAATAGTGAAAAGTGCAAGGTCATGCATTTAGGGATTAATAACAAGTATTTTTGTTATAAGCTGGGGACGTATCAGTTGGTAGTAACAGAGGAAGAGAAGGACCTCGGAGTATTGGTTGATCACAGGATGACTATGAGTCGCCAATGTGATATGGCTGTGAAAAAAGCTAATGCGGTCTTGGGATGCATCAGGCGAGGTATTTCCAGTAGAGATAAGGAGGTGTTAGTACCGTTATACAAAGCACTGTGGAGACCTCATCTGGAATATTGTGTGAAGTTCTGGTCTCCCATGTTTAAGAAGGATGAATTCAAACTGGAACAGATACAGAGAAGGGCTATAGAATGATCCGAGGAATGGAAAACCTGTCCTATGAAAGGAGACTCAAAGAGCTTGGCTTGTTTAGCCTAACCAAAAGAAGGCTGAGGGGAGATATGATTGCTCTTTATAAATATATCAGAGGGATAAATACCAGGGAGGGAGAGGAATTATTTAAGCTCAGTACCAATGTGTACACAAGAACAAATGGATATAAACTGGCCATCAGGAAGTTTAGACTTGAAATTAGATGAAGGTTTCTAACCATCAGAGAAGTGAAGTTCTGGAACAGTCTTCAAAGGGGAACAGTGGGGGCAAAAGACATATCTGGCTTCAAGACTTTTATGGAGGGGATGGTATGATGGGGAATAACCTAATTTTGGCAATTAATTGATCTTTGACTATTAGAGGTAAATATGCCCAATTGCCTTTGATGGGATGTTAGATGGGGTGGGATCTGAGTTACTACAGAGAATTCTTTCCTGGGTGTCTGGCTGGTGAGTCTTGCCCACATGATCAGGGTCTAGCTGATTGCCGTATTTGGGGTCGGGAAGGAATTTTCCTCCAGGGTAGATTGGCAGAGGCCCTGGGTTTTTTTTTTTTTTTTTGCCTTCCTCTGCAGTGTGGGGCACAGGTCACTTGCTGGATGATTCTCTGCACCTTGAAGTCTGTAAACCACAATTTGAGTACTTCAATAGCTCAGACATAAATCAGGGGTTTTTATAGGAGTGGGTGGGTGAGATTTTGTGGCCTGCGTTGTGCAGAAGGTCAGACTAGACAATCATAATGGTCCCTTAGGACCTTAAAATCTATGATTCTATGATTCTTAATTATATAAAATACAAACGTAAAATCCTACTACATATGGCCCCACTTTGCCACAATTTGCTACCCTAGGAAGTAGCCCTTAGATTAGGTCTGGTCTGTGCTCTGTACCCCCAAGTCTCACCTCACTTTACACGTACTCGCACACAAAATTAGACAGCACACCTCAATAATCAAATAAATCAATCCCAAATTAGCAAAGAGGTAGGAAATTCTGCCACTTATCAAGGCAAACCCTGATCCCTCCTTATTCACTCTCATGGACCAGGTGGTAGCAAGTTCTGACTAGTAGCCAAAAAGGTCACATTTACATGGCAGAAGCTGCTACTGGTAGCAATATTGGACAGATGCTTTTTCTGCCGCTACAAACACCATGAGGAAAACACCTACCCCAAAGTATGTTGGACCTTTGCGTCAGAGTCTTAAGTCCAGCAACCAAAAGTTCCTTTAACATGCCCCTCCCATCTGCTTACACTGCACCCCACTCACAGTTGATGTTCTAGGTCATCGAAGACCCAAAATTCATAGGTACAGTCACATGAATTCACCTCCCACCTGGGAGAGGCGTGGAAGAAAGGAAGGAGAAAGTACCTCGCTTATTCCTTCAGCCACTCCACCATACCCTCTGGGATGTTTGAGGTCCCACCACTTAGCACAGCTCTCAGTGATTTTAGCTATTAGTGGGAGAGTCTCACTGCTAGAGCAGACTGGGCAGTGCCTTTCAACAGAGTCACTGTCCCATAAACTGGATTATCAGTGATTTCAGCTTGAGTGGTCACTTAACAAAACAAAAGACTCTCAATGGAACCTAAGAAGCTCTATCTTTAAACAGGAGAGAGGAGCAGGCAAAAGAGTACACATCTTAGGCAGAACCCACATCACTAGATAGAAACACCTGTCCCCATCCATCCATCCATCCATCCATCTTTCTCTCTCTCTCTCTTTCTCCACTCAGCTCTGGCCTCTGAACACCCTCCATAGTAAGTTCAGTTCAGTGGAGGTTGACCCCCTCAATCAGGGCAGGCTAAGCACAGTTCTGCTGCCCTTTACTCATACAATCAGGATAACAACATTTCATGATCCCTGCATTCAATGCTCAAGTGATTTGTAACCCACACCAGCCAAAATAGATCACTTGTGCAACATTACACAGCTCTGACTGCTGGATACCTAGGCAGAGTGTGGGTGTGTTCACATAAATACAGCCTGGTCCTGAAGCTTTCCCCTCCACCCCCTATCCCCAGCTCTTTACTAGCTGTCAGAGGAGAGCTCATTCAGACCCTGCTTTCATCCACATCAAAGGATAAACAAAAAAATCATTCCCCTACTGTATGTGTCCACAAGAAATGTCACCACCGCTCTAGGGTCTCTAGGGAGCTCCTGGCTAACCTTTTCCTTTGAGTTACATTGAGTCCAGGAGAGGCTTTTTTATTAAAGTAGTTTATTCTAAAGTATAGATTGTTTCATCTGAGCATCTGGGGTAATTCAAGTGGTTTTTAATGAATGTTTAAATACTTCCTGCTCTCTGTGCCCTGATTGATGCTGAATGCTAGAGGCAAAGGAGGGGAATAGCAAGAAACAACATGATGTTATTGGTATGAAGAGACAAAAACAACAATTCAGCATTCCTTTTATGGAACACATCTGTGATTTCTGCCAAATCATCAGCCTCTCACACAGCTGATTGAAGCAGAGACCCAGGAGAGTTTTGTTTTATTTTTTGGAACTTCTCCCAGCAACCTGAAAGGAACAAAGAAGGGAAGAGGAAAGCTTGGGTGTAGTTAGAGAGAGAAAGAGTTAATGGTTTGGGATCATTAATTGTGCATTACTTTGCATTCAAGTGTGTCTTGGTGTGGTAAGTCGAACCCTTCTTTTAATAATCTCATGAGTTTGGTGTAATTTTAACTCTGGTGCAGCAGGGAAGGATGGGGAGGGGCTTCAAGAGGTAATAGTGATGAGGAGCCAGAGGGTTGAGTAGACATGAGTCCTCCAAGATCATAGAGACGGGGGTGTCTGAGGCTAGAGAAACTGATTTCAGGGCCCTCAGTGGGATGTTCCCCCTTCCTCTGCATGTCTCAGGGACAGTCTGAGCTGGGATCCCTGCCACACCCCAAGCCAGGGTCGGATTCTCTCCCCAGGGATAGAGCCCGGCAGGAAAGTGAAGATCAGGGCCTCATCACCAGTATCGATGAATGTCACCTGCCTCCGTTCACAGTCCAGACAAACCCGGATCCCACTAGGGGCCCGGCACCGGGGCAAGGGGGTCGCGGGGGCAGTGAGAGCCTGGAAATGATTCCTTTCCCACTCCACAGCCCAGATCCCCGCCTCAGGCTTACAACTGATCCATCCCTTCCTCCTCACAGACTCTGTGGCCACCCCCACAGCCCAGAATTCCCCATCCCCCACCTCCACCTCCCAGAAATGTCTCCCCGAGGTGAATCCCTCACAGCCCAGCACACAGGGCTTAGAGTCAAATCTTGCAGGGTTGTCGGGCAGATCCTGCCGTGTGTCTCCCCATCTCACACTTTTCCGATCCTCAGACAGGATGAGATTGGGATGAACCGTGTCTGGATCCAGAGTCACATTCACTGGGGAGAGAGAGAATGAGAGTGTTAGGGGCAGAGCTCAGCCCTGGGGGAGGGTTTAATTGTGTCAGTGACAGAATCTGTCCCAGCTGGAGAGTGAACCAGGGAATCTCCTTCCTCCAGGATTTACCCATCAGACTAGAGAATCTGGGAGCCCCAGTAGATGGTACAACTCAGTGAACATTGACAGAGCTCCCCTCCCACCTTAAATCTCACTGTGTCCCAGCTGCCCCTGTGCTGGACTTCGCTATGGGGCCTCCCCTCTGCACTCAGTCTGCTCTGAAATGTCACAGCTCGGACAGCAACAGGCCACACAGTACCAGGATTGAAACTGCCCATAATTTCACTGCTCAGCAGCAGTCACAGTGCAAACGTACATTAGCATGAGGCAGGGAATGAAGGATTAGTAGAAAGGAAAGGGGCTTCATGGTGGAATGAGGCAGAAGCTACAAATGTGGGGAATGTGAAGAATAGGTGGCTGGTGGAAAGAGAGAGAGGGTCATGCTAGGGATTTGGAGGCTAAAGTGATGTCCTGTTTACAAGAGACAGGAGAATACTGGGATCCTGTTGGATGGAGAGAGGAGAAAAGAGACAAGATCCTACTGTCAAACACAGGAGCTTCCCAGATCTGTATTGCAGAGCCAGGAGTGCCCCTGTCTGTGATCAAGGCTCTGTTCCTCTGCTTGAAACTGGAGCAATCATCACCCACAGACATAGTCCCTGCTCATCCCATCAGTATGGGGTCACTGGAGAGCTACTGGGTTTCTTTAGAGGTGTGAAGATGAAGAAAGAAAGAAAGAAAGAAAGAAAGAAAGAAAGAAAGAAAGAAAGAAAGAAAGAGACATTGGAGATCGGCCATCAGCACAGGGAGTTAAAACAACCTTCCCCCAGACCCAGAGTAGTGGTTGTGGAGGTGCATGTGCAAGCAGGGTACCTTTGCTTGCACGTGGAGGGGAAAGCTTGCTCGGAGAGGTAGAAATTTTGTGTGTGTTTATGCAAATACAGTTTGCTCCTGCTCCACTTATATATTCAGCAAATAGAGCAGTGTCAAACTGATCAATTTTGGCTGGTGTTGGGTACAAATAACTTTAGTACTGAATGCAGGGTAGTGAAATGCTGTTACCAAAATGTTGTAATTATTGTAGGAATACAGGGAAGCAGGACTATGCTTAACCTGTCCCAAATGGGGGGGGGTCACTTTCAGCTGAAAGGACTTCGTTAAGCCAGGGGTTTGAATGCCAGAGCTCTGTGAAAGTAAAATGGGGTGTAGACAGATATCCCAGGCAGGAAGTGTGTGGCTTCTTCCTAGGAGTTCTCAGACTGGTTTGACTTGTTTCTTTCTACTGTTCAAAGAAAGAGCTAAACAGGCTTTATTAGGAGCCTCTTTTGTTATTTTAAATGCTCTATCACTGAAAGCTCAAATCACTTTAGAGATAGCAGTGTCTCTGCCCAGGCTGCAAAGAGCTGAAAATCACTAAGAAATTGCTGTGAAGAGGTCACACCAGAAGGTGACTGACAGTCGGTTGGCAAACGAGTGATTGGTGAGGCGGTGAGCAGAGTGAGTGTCTAGCAAGGTGGCTGGTGGAGAGGTGCAGCAAGTGGCCAGCAGTGCAGCTGGTGGTGGGACACAGTGAGAGGGCAGCTGCTAGAGAGTGACAGCAGACAAGTGCCCGAGCAGCAGAGCGAGTAAGGTGCCTCCTTACCTCCACCCAGAGTGGGAGGTGAACTCTGCAGATGCACCTTTGATCTCTGGGTCTGCGCTGACCAAGGACAGCAACTGTGAGTGGGGTGCAGAGAAGGGATGGGCACATTAAAGGTACTTTTGGGTTGCTGGACTTGAGAACCTGAGGGGAAAAGGACACTGCCCAACTTACTTGAGAGTGGGTCTTTTGCTCATGGTTTGTTTATGAACTCTGTTTGCGGAGTTTTCCCAAGTTAATGCTGAGTTACTTCCCTAAAAACTCAAAAGGTAATAGCAAATTGTTTTTTTAAGTATATCAGAAGCAGGAAGCCTGCTAAACAACCAGTGGGGCCCCCTGGACGATCGAGATACAAAAGGAGCACTTAAAGACGATAAAGTCATTGTGGAGAAACTAAATGAATTCTTTGCTTCAGTCTTCACGGCTGAGGATGTTAGAGAGATTCCCAAACCTGAGCCATCTTTTGTAGGTGACGAATCTGAGGAATTGTCACAGATTGAAGTGTCACTAGAGGAGGTTTTGAAAGTAATTGATAAACTTAACAGTAACAAGTAACTGGGACCAGATGACATTCACCCAAGAGTTCTGAAAGAACTCAAATGTGAAATTGTGGAACTATTAACTATGGTTTGTAACCTATCCTTTAAATTGGCTTATGTACCCAATGACTGGAAGATAGCTAATGTAACGCCAATATTCAAAAAGGGCTCTAGAGGTGCTCCTGGCAATTACAGATCGGTAAGTCTAACATCAGTACTAGGCAAATTAGTTGAAACAATAGTAAAGAATAAAATTCTCAGACATATAAAAAAACACAACTTGTTGGGCAAAAGTCATCATGGTTTCTGTAAAGGGAAATCATGTCTTACTAATCTATTAGAGTTCTTCAAAGTGGTAAACAAACATGTGGACAAGGGGGATCCAGTGGACATAGTGTACTTAGATTTCCAGAAAGCCTTTGGCAAGGTCCCTCACCAAAGGATCTAACGTAAATTCTTATGTTTTCATGGGATAAGAGGGAAGATCCTTTCATGGATTGAGAACTGGTTAAAAGACAGGGAAAAAAGGGTAGGAATAAATGGTAAATTTTCAGAATGGAGAGGGGTAACTAGTGGTTTTCCCCAAGGGTCAGTCCTAAGACCAATCCTATTCAACTTATTCTTAAATGATCTGGAGAAAGGGGTAAACAGTGAGGTGGCAAAGTTTGCAGATGATACTAAACTGCTCAAGATAGTTAAGACCAAAGCAGACCGTGAAGAACTTTAAAAAGATCTCACAAAACTAAGTGATTGGGCAACAAAATGGCAAATGAAATTTAATGTGGATAAATGTAAAGTAATGCACATTGGAAAAAAATAACCCCAACTATACATACAATATGATGGGGGCTAATTTAGCTATAACTAATCAGGAAAGATATCTTGGAGTCATCGTGGATAGTTCTCTGAAAACATCCACGCAGTGTGCAGTGGCAGTCAAAAAAGCAAACAGGATGTCAGGAATCATTAAAAAAGGGATAGAGAATAAGATGGAGAATATTTTATTCCCCTTATATAAATCCATGGTACGCCCACATCTTGAATACTGCGTACAGATGTGGTCTCCTCATCTCAAAAAAGATATACTGGCATTAGAAAAAGTTCAGAAAAGGGCAACTAAAATGATTAGGGGTTTGGAATGGGTCCCATATGAGGAGAGATTAAAGAGGTTAGGTCTTTTCAGCTTGGAAAAGAGGAGACTAAGGGGGGATATGATAGAGGTATATAAAATCACGAATGATATGGAGAAAGTGAATAAGGAAAAGTTATTTACTTGTTCCCATAATATAAGAACGAGGGGCCACCAAATGAAATTAATGGGCAGTAGGTTTAAAACAAATAAAAGGAAGTTCTTCTTCACACAGCACACAGTCAACCTGTGGAACTCTTTGCCTGAGAGGTTGTGAAGGCTAGGACTATAACAGGGTTTAAAAGAGAACTGGATAAATTCATGGAGGTTAAGTCCATTAATGGCTATTAGCCAGGATGGGTAAGGAATGGTGTCCGTAGCCTCTGTTTGTCAGAGGGTGGAGATGGATGGCAGGAGAGAGATCACTTGATCATTACCTGTTAGGTTCACTCACTCTGGGGCACTTGGCATTGGCCACTGTCGACAGGATATTAGGTTGGATGGACCTTTGGTCTGACCCAGTATGGCCTTTCTTATGTTATGTTCTCCTTTTATTAAAAGTTTCTATCCTGCACTCAGACCTTGTGCTTGCGAGAGGGGATGTATTGCCTCTCAGAGGCATCCAGGTGTGGTGTGTAATTTTCCCAGGTTACTGGGTGGGGGTTCGAGCTGGTTCTGTGTTGTATCAATGGAAAGGAACCCCTAAATATTGAACCCAGGCCTGTTTGCTGCTTGCTTCACCTGGCAGAATGGTTACACATGTCTCACAGTATCTGTACAATCAATGGGGCAGGAAGAGTAGATGCAATATGAAATAGCTTCATCTACATGGACACAAATATTGCTTCACCTGATGATGTGCCATGAAATGCACGGTTCTGGGGAGGTCTGCCCTGAACTATCATGTCTAGTACCACATTCAAGGGGAAAGAGGCACATTGTCCCATGGGAACTGATGTTTGGACATTGATAAAATAGGATCTTTAATTACCTTCTTCTATAGGTGACACAGATCTTCTCCACCCTAGAACCAGCCACATAATTAGAAATGAGAGTGGATCCAAACAAGTATTGCATTATTCAATATTGTACAAACTAATACACACAGGGAAAAAAGAAAGTTATACATATACTGGAATATAAAGCAACAAAACCTCCACGGGATTGCATGAGTGTTTCTCTCTCAGGGTGTATCTTCACTGCAGAGTTCGCGCAGGGTCTTACCTGTCGGTTGCCCCAACCTTTTTATTGCCCAAGCAGAAATAGATGGACTCAGGTTTGATGGTGCTTTAAGCCCATGCTAGCTGGTAAGATTTTGGGTATAGGCTATAGCCCAGGTACCACTTTAACTCAGGTTGGTTACATGCCCACTTTGCAGTATGGAGGGAGGTTAATCATCTCAGGGGCTGATAGTCCACCAATGCCTTCCTGCAATTCCTCCTGGGCAATATTTTCTTTGCCACTACCTACTCTACTACTCTATTGCATATCAATTTCTTAAATTAGCTTTTGGTGTGAATTTCATACAGTTTAGTCTTTCCCCACATTTTATAAAGTTACATTAAAGAAACAACCACCCACACCACCCAAAAGCATGATAGTAATAATAACAAGGAACACAAGCAAACAAACAAAAAAGGTTTCCTATTGCAACAATTTTACAAGTTAAATTTAAAAGCAAACCAGTCCACAACAATTTAACAAATGGCCACATGAGACTCCAAATTGGTACAAAAATTTATTTTCAAATGACGGATAATGACACTTACTTATTTCATTATCTTGTTTCTCTAAAAATTAAAGAGAAATAAACAAATATTTTTGTTAGGTGTTTCCCTTTTCTTGTTTTATTTCTCTGTATCATCAATATGACAGTGAAGGCTGGGAGAAATCAACCTCCCTTCAGGACATCAGATGAAAGGATCCAGTGGTTCCTTCTGATCTTAAACTCTGTGACTCGATGACTTTATTGCTTATCAGTTTTTCAAATTAGCTTTTGGTGTGAAATCTTTCCAGTTTAGCACTTACACACTGTTTTATAGAATTACACTATCCCTTCTGAAAAAGAATAATAATAAACAGCAAGGAAACAAACAAAAAGAGGTTTAATATTGAAACAAAATCGTAAAAGTAAAATTTTACGTGAACAACTCCACAACAGTTTAACAAGCTCCCTCATGAGTCTCCCATGAGGTACAAAAAAATTCTTGTCTGAAGAAGGATAACAATACCAATTTCTATATCTCATTTGTCTAATAGAATACACATATTGTTTGTTAGGTGTTTCCCTTTTCTAATGTTTTATTTCCCTTTATCATCACTATGACTGTCAAGACAGAGAGATTATTTCTATTCAATCACCTCATCAGGAGATCAGACTAGACCAGTAATGCCCAAACTTTTCCTGTCACACCCCCGTTTCCAGTAATGGAATCTATGTGCAATCCTTCCTCCATTACTGCACAGTTGTCTCAGCAGAGGCGCTTGGGCTGAAAGCAGAGCTGGGGAAAGAACTGGGGATAAGAGAAGATCTGGGAATAGAGGTGGCGCTGGCCTAGGGGCAGAGTGGAAATGAGTGCAGAGCTAGGTTGGGGAAGGAGCAGGGGGCAAAGTGGAGCTGTGGCTAGGGCCAGAGCTGGGCTGGGGGACGGAGCAGAGAAGGGACTGGGGGCAAAGCAGGGGGTGGAATGGAACTGCTTTGGGGGCCAGAGCTTGCCTGGGGCCAGAGCATGTGGCAGAGTGGAGCTGTGGGTGGGGTAGGAACAGAGGACGTAGTAGAGCTGCATCTGGGGCTAGAGCTGGGCAGGGGGTGGAGCAGAGGACAGAGTGGAGCTGCTGCTGGGATCAGAGCTGGGCTGCAGGCGGAGAGGGGCTGGGTGGTTCTCCTTCCCCACCCCCCTGTGGGGGCTGGCTTGATCCTTGCTGTGTGACCCCTGAACATTCCTGCACTTGCCTCTAGGGGAGCATGCTCCAGAGTCTGGGGACAACTGGACTAGAGGATCTGGTCATCCCTTCTGGTCTTAAACTTTGTGACTGTATGACTCTAATGCTTATCAATATTTCAAATTAGCTTTTGGTGGGAAATTCATCCAGTTTCCTCTTTCCCCACATTTTATAAAGTTACATTACAAAACAAACTGCTATACACCTCCCCCCAAAAGATGATAATAAAAATAAGAAAAAAACATGCTAGCGAACAAATGGAAAAAGTTTTCCTATTGCAACAATTTTAAAAGTTAAATTAAAAAGAAAACAACTCCACCACAGTTAAGCAAACTCCCACACAAGGATCCAAATTGCTACAAAATGTTTCTTGTCAGAGGAAGGATAATGACACTTACTTATTTCTTTATCTTTTTTGTCTAAAAATTAAAGAGAAATACAGACATATTTTTGTTAGGGGTTTCCATTTTCTTATGTTTTATTTCTATTTTTCATGCATGCAATAGCGAAGGCTGAGAGAAATCAACTTCCTCTTCAGGATGTCAGACAAGAGGATCCAGGGATCCCTTCTGGTCTTTAAATACGTGATTCTATTGCTTATCAGTTTTTAAAATTAAATTTTGGTGTGAAATCTATTCAGTTTAGTATTTCCCCACATTTTATGAAGCTAGACTAAATCCCCAACCAAAAATACATGAACAACAAAGAGCAAGCACACAAACAAAAGGTTAAATATTGCAACAGATTTCTAAAAGTTAAATTTAAAAGCACACAACTCCACCACAATTAAACAAAACTCCCACATGAGGATCCAATTTTCTACAAATAAGATATCTTGTCAAAAGAAGGATAATGACACTTACCAATTTCTGTATCTCGTTTGCCTAAAAATTAAACAGACATACACATATTGTTTGTTAGGTGTTTCACTTTTCTTATGTTTTATTTCTTATCATCATCAATACCATAATTAAGGCTTAGGAACTATTTATATTCCTTCTATCACACACCCTCCCCCACCTCCCCAATATATATATAGACATAAAAATAAATCAAAGAAACAAACAATCCCATATACAATTGTGTATCTGTGGTCAAAACTTGTATGAGTGGGGAAAGTTGATAAATTTCAATTTCCCTTCTTCTGTTAATTTCCCTTAAAAATACAGAAATAAATATAAATTATTCTAATCACCTTGCTTCATGAAACAGTGCTAAAAAGACTACATCCTATAGGTACAAAATTCATGAGGATGGATGGATAGACATCCAATTTATTTGAAAATTGGATTGATATTCTTTATGTATGAAGTTCACCTGGGCGTGGACAGCTGTGCCAAAGTTATGTGAAAGTTGTTATGATTTTTTTCACTAACCGAAGAACAAATGTGTTTATGTACTGATTTACCACAGGGGCATTTCTACAGGGCCCATCACTATACTGTCAAAGTGCACTACACTTTATTAGCAAAAAAGAGATTTGAAGTACAAATATGAGAGGCTAGGCTTTGCAGAACCTTGTCTCGATTGGGACCAGAGAGAAGACAGTGGTAATCCCCTAAGCACTAGCAGGAGGGGGAAGTGAAGGATTGAGCAGAACACAGATGTGTCTGCTATGATCAGATTCTCTGGTTCAGTTCCATTGCCCATGACCCTCCTCTCTCCTTTCCACCCCCACCCCCTACCTGCACCCCCACCTCATGCCCCACCCTCTATCAATAATTTCACATGCATTCTTCTTCTTTATATAGGACAAGGTCAGCAGATCACACATTCTTTTAATATTAAATTCCTAAATTGCTCTTATTTATTTATTTATTTATTAGAACAAAGGCTTTATTTACAGTATATTTCTCCCTCTAATATTTACCTTTCATTTTAAAGAGATAAGCAGTGAGGCCAATGAAACCAAACAAAACCACCAGGATCACACTCAGAGCCACCATCCAGGGAGTCACCCTCAGGAAAAAGGAATCTGAAAACCAAAACACCCAAAACTTGTCTTCATTTGGAAGTTCTGACTACAGTCAGATATTTTTATTCCATACAACTTCATAAATGGTGCCCAGCATGATTTGCGTGAGACAAGAGTGAAAGAATTGCCATATGTACTCTACACAAAAGACCAGAAATTATTTTAAAAATGGCTCTAACCAACACAGCTTTAACACTGACTTATCCTTGAAAAAACAGGACTGATTTGATTCATTGTTATTCAAAGGGCCAGAGAGTTCAGGGGAAAATTCTCTGCTCATAAAACCCCATTGATTTAAATATAGTTATACCAGCAAAGAATTTGGCCCTCAGTGTTTAGCAACATTCAGAAATTGCCAGATTAATTAGCATATTTTTAAAAAATCCACTATTACCTCTAAATATTTGGAGAAATCATAATCATGATTTCTCTGAACATTTGTGCAGCAAACTAATTAATTTTCATTTGCTTCTCTTGTGTTCACAGTATTTCAGTCATCTACCCAGGATGGAATTTTCAAATGCGCCTAAAGCTTTCTATGCATATGGTTTGTGCTCTGATTTAGTGAAACTGGGGCAACTCTCTCTTGTGCCCATACTTAAATTGGTTCAAGGTTTGATGGCATATGAAGTTTGCACCAATTTAAATAAATTAATGCACAAAACCTTAAATCATAAATCAGCTTAATAGTGCCCTACCTCCATTTAGCTGCAGTCGGTAAGGAATTGACTGAAGATAAATCTATATAGGGCCCTCTGAAACTTATATGTGTGTTCACCCAAAAAAGTGGCATTGATTAACTAAGGCTTGGTCTACACTAAACCCCCAAATCGAACTAAGGTACGCAACTTCAGCTACGTGAATAACGTAGCTGAAGTTCGAAGTACCTTAGTTTGAACTTACCTCGGTCCACACGCGGCAGGCAGGCTCCCCCGTCGACTCCGCAGTACTCCTCTCGTCTAGCTGGAGTACCGCAGTCGACGGGGAGCACTTCCTGGTTCGACTTATCGCGTCCAGACAAGACGTGATAAGTCAAACCCAGAACATCGATTGCCAGCTGCCGAATTAGCGGCTGGGTGTAGACATACCCTAAATTGTCAATCAGTGCAACTTTTGTGTGTAGACAAGATGTAGTGAGGGGGCGTGGCCTCCCTCCAAGCCACATGGGGAGGAATGACTACCACACCACTACACTAGAGTAATATGAGTCCTTTTGTGGATCCGGACCAAAGTGCCATAAGAAGCACAAGTCCCATTGAACATCAGTAGAAACAACATCACTTGACTTAGGTGACATTTCACACAACAAGTAATGAACAATGAGTTGGTGCAGCAAGAAGATCACAAAGAAGCCACAGTACAAAATTTACCATATTCAAAAAAATCATTAAGGTGAAGTTAAGTTTGCAGGAACATATTGTGTCAGTGGATTGAGTAAAAGTTTCTTCTAAAAAATAATGGAAGGTTTGTGTTTCTGTGTGCATGTTAGAATATCAGGAAAGTCAGATTTAACATTAAATTTACATGAAACCCAAAACTTTGATTTTCTGAATACTCACAATTAAGGGAATCAAATTACCTAAACTGTGATCCTGTAAAGATACCAGCCTCCCATCTTCTGTGTTTGTTTGTGGATTATGAAATATCCACAATAGACGTTTCAGTACTTTTCTTCCTATGTTTCGTTTTCTTTCTATATATAAGTGGGGTTTGGATGGTTACTCACCTGCTATATAAACTGCTGATTCCTTTTCTTGATTGAGAACGGTGTTCCTGATGCAACAGGACAAGTTTTGGTTTGAATGTTTTTTCACAATGAGAGCAGTTTCTGTTTCAAACAAGTTGTTATCCTCTCTGGATTTTGTTTCAGAGAATGATGGTAAATGTTGTCCACTGAGATCTCTCCACAACACCTCAGGCTCTGGGTACCAACCAGATGATCGACAAACCACCCGGATCCCTCCATCCTGGTGACCCTCAACAGAGATGAGAGGAACAGAGCCCAGACCTAAAGGGGAAAATACATAAAGGTGTTAATTCTGTGAATTAATTTATAAAGCAGAAGGGATGAGGGACAGTTTGTGAATCCCTTACTGACATGAGAAAGCACTTGTTCATGTGGGTAGTCATTAGAAGGGATAAATAAATAATGGAATGTCTGAAATCCCAATACTCATGGACACAGAAAAATGTGAACAAATATTTACAATAATTTCACTGAGTCAGTGGGAAATATTGTTGTCTCAACACAGGAGCAACTGAGTGCTGAGCACCTTTGGAGATATGACCACTTCCTTTAGATACCTGAATGGGATCTTCATTTTTTTCAAAATATGATCATTAGTGCATTAGATAAATATGTTTATTTTCAAAAAAAATCTAACTGGTGTCATGGTTACAGTGTCAAAGCAGCAGGGGAGAAATGCTCAGTCTTGTCTAAGATTGGTAAATACATAACCTCCCCCCCCCACCATCACCATTATACAGTCTCAGCAAATAAGGCTGCATTTGATTTTAACTACATCTCTGAGCAACAAGCAACAGTGAACCCATAAGAAGGCCATAAAAGTCTGTCAAGCCCACCTTAGTCTCACATTCTAGACATGATTGCAAAGCAATTGGAATGCCATATGTGTCCAGAAGTCCTTTCCCTCTTAACTAAAGACCCCTTTGGGAGTCAATAAAGATTGGGCAAGGAAGTGCTTTGGCCATCCTGAAAATGTTTTTAATAACATATTGTGAAAGTTTCCAGTGTATTTTCCTTTGTATGAAAGTGGCTGTTTGCTGAAATTCAGATACACTGTGTGATATATTTTACAATAACAAGCAGGGAGTCACCGTTACTGTAATAGGAAAGAATAAAGCCTGCAGACCACACAAAGATAAAACTGACACAAACTACTGACCTGCTACCCGCAGTTCCAATACAGTTTCTCCATAAAAAGTATCATCTTGAACAAAACAGAGGTACTGTCCTGCATCAGAGGGTCTGATATGGAGAATCCTCAAGGAAACATGTCCATCGGTGAGTCCGGCTTTCAAAAGCTCCGTTCTTCCCCCATACTCTGGCATCTGCCCTTCATACTGATCCTTCCCATCACGATACAGGTGCACAAGGGATGAAAACTCAGATCGAAACCATCTCACCTCCATGTTTGCCGCACTCATCCGGGGGAACAGGTGACAGGGTAGCACAGTTTCCTGACCAAGGATGGTAGTGACAGGGTGACGGGATCCAATCACTGTGAACTTTTCTGGAAAATGCACCAGGACAACAATAACAACAACACGCTTGGTGTATAGTTGACACAAGCTTACTGTTCAACAGCCCATTATTCTAAGTGCTCTCAAAATAACATGCTTACTGACATGGCCATGAGAATTGCAGGGACTCAGCAGGAACAAGGGTGGGATTGGTGGGCCATATTTGGTGTTCTTTCACCAGGATGCTCCTGAGATATAGGCCTATTGCTCTAGGCAATTGTTGAACTATTATGGTTCAATACTTCATATGATCAAGAGAACAAATAACCAAACTTAGCCAATGTATTGCCTAAAGACAAAACAGTGCACTACAAAAAGGAGACATACATACCCTCCTTCTGGGAAGCAATTCTTATCTTGCAGCATGCTCTCTTTACACAGAAGGTGTGCTTCAAAAATACACCCCCAAAACCGCTTATATTTATACCATGGTTGTTTATAAGTGAAAAAGCACATTATACATCACCTAAGATCCAACCCATCATTTCCTTAACTTATTCTTCTGTATCTTCTTTAACCCTGTTTTGGACACCACGTTCGAACCAGCTAGGGGTAGAGGTACATCCCAGCCAGTGCTAGGATACACCATTCATGTATCTTGTCTTTGATAGGCTTCCTGTTTTCTATTGGGAACACTAACTTCAGTTTTGCGACGTTTGATGTGATATTTGATATTGATTAACAGAATTCTTGGAAGAGTATATACATTTACTTAATTTCCCAACACTATATATATATTAGGATTACCTTACCTTAGACCTTAGTCCATCCCATGCTTTGCTGAACATTGGGCTACCCAAATTTGCCAACCTTTCCTACGAACTGCCTTCTCTCCAAATCTTCCCATTTCATGTTGAGGTGCTACTGTGCATATAATACCTAATAATAAGGTGGTGTATACTACACCTAATATACATGTATTAGCTAACAAGCCCAATAAAAAAGTCACATGACAACAAATATTCTAGTTCTCATTACATTTTTGTGCACATGTGGGGCTCAAACTCTGGCTCTGGTCTTCGTTATTTCTGAAATGCTGTAAGATAATTTATGTATTTTGTTATTATTAAACTCTTCAATATGTGTCTAGCCAATGCTCTGGGCATCCTTGACAACCTTTTAAAAATACTTGTGTGAAGAAACAGACCTGTGCACTATCCCAGGAGCAAATAAAATAATCCAGCAGCAACACAGTCAGAGCAAACAATGAATAATGAAGGTGTTGATCTTGCTGCCCGGTTAAGTTACACACTGTGAGTAGTTTCATTGACTTTGAGTGGAGCATGTTGTTAAGACACTTCAGGGGCCTAAATAAATCCTCTAAGAAACAGCAGACACAGGGCAGATTCCTACCTGATTCCATCTTGTGAATATAAAAAGTAAGGAAGAAAACAATAAAACCAGGGAGAGGGGAGCTGGCTTTGGAGCTGTGGCACAATGAGAGAATCTTCATCTTCACTGTGACTTGATCTAGACAACAGGAAGAAGGAGGGGGGGAAAACTCGTCATAGTGAGCATAACACTGACTAACATTAAATCATTAAAGTCAAACATTAAAGTCAAACATTAAAGAGGACACATTAAATAAAAAAAGGAGTAAATACATTGTTAAGTGAACTCTTTCATATTACGGAGTTAGAACAGCCATTCAATTAAAGTTGAAAATGTGTTTCCTTTTTTAGTCTGATTTTGTCCTATCCCTGCAAAATCCACAATAAAAAAAGTCAGATCAGTCTAAAAATTGGTAGTAATTCCATCAATGGAGAAAAAAATTTTAAGGAATGAGAAAGTGTGTGTGTGAGAGAGAGAAAGATTCTTGGCTTTTTGTTTGTTTGTTCTTTACCCATTTCTTTTCTTTCAACGTATCAGAGGCAAAATGATTCAGTTCCATAAGCAGAGTTATTAAGTAACAGGGACCACAGAGAAAGACGCTGCCCATAAAGTTGGATTTGCAAGAGTTTGTAATTTACTTTAAAAAAAACAGAATTATATAGTAAGTTAATTCATAACAAATCTGCCTTTGAATACATTGAGAGCAGGATCAGGTACAGTTTTCTTGAATAAAATATAAGAGCAAAGAAATAAATTCTTACAACAAATTACAAGAATTACCTGGTGTTAAATTCCAATGAAAGGAGAAAAAAATAGTTCATATATAATTTTGAATATATAGTTCAAACACAAAGTTTCTATTGAAAGTCAGACACATTTATCTGGGATTACTGGATCATTTTGCAGTTGATAATTCACCCAAGGAATAAATGTCTACTAGGAAATATCAAAGAGCAATTGTATTCAAGTGACAGAAGCTCACCTACCTGACAAATCCTGGAAATAAGCCTTGGAAAAGTTTTGAGATCTCCCTGGTGTTCCCAGTTTTTCTAAAAGCTGCATCCATTATCCTCTAGTTAGTTTACATTGTCAGTGACTATTTAGTGATGAATTATTAATTAATTAATAAGAAATTTCAGAGACAAAGAGCTGAATCCCAGTCTTTCCTTCTGTATTTCTCCTGAAATGGTGTTTATTCTTTGTGGGACACTAAAGTGAACTGTGTCTCTCTTGATGCCTTCACCAAGCTAGAAAGTGAAAATAGAAAGGGAATTGGAATACTACGGTGACTTCAGTCCCTATCACACCCTTATTACGCTTTGGAGATAAGGATCCTCTCTCAAAAAAGCCCTCCTAGGGTGCCAGTGTTGATGGCAGTGACTCAGATTTCCAAGTGCACCAGTCTGGCAGAAGGCAATGAGAATTTCCAAGAGGCTCCGCTTCGTGCTCCTTGAAAATTGCTCAGTACTGTCCTAATAGAAATAATCATGATATTTTCCATCTCATCTTCCAAATAGAAACTCCCCTTGTAATTACTTCAGTAATAAACAACCTTTTTACTGCTACACTGGAGTTTATGGTGAAACCAGTGTCTTTATTGCTGTCAGGTCTGAAGGTGAAAGCCCAACCCATCTCTGTTCTCAGGTAAGAGTCAAACCGGGATCAAACAATCTGGCTCAAGGCAATGACAGTATTGAAGAGGCTTCTGCTTCTTGCTCCGCGAGAACTGCTCAATACTGTCATAATCATTATATTTTCCATCTCATCCTCCAAATGGAAACTCGCCTTGTAATTACTTCAGTAATAAACAGCCTTTGTACTGCTACACTGGAGTTTCTGGTGAAGCCAGAGTCTTTATCACTTTAAGGTCTGAAGGTTTAAGCCCAACCCATTTCTGTTCTCAGATAAGTGTCTAACCAGGATCAACGAGCGTTAGCTGATTCTAAGGGCTTGTCTACACTACAAAAGTAAGATGAATTTACCTAATTCCACCTCAAGCCTCTACATTAGTGAAGTCAATTGTGCATGACCACACCATGCTCATGATCTCGATGGACTGTGTCCTCATTAGCAGCACCTGCATCAATGTACAAAGCAGTGCATCGTGGGTAGCTTTCCCAAAGTGCAACTTGCCGCAGTGTGTTTTGGGAAGTTTGTGCAGTGCCTCATGGGACCAAAACATTGTCACAGGGGACAATGGGAACATTGCATCAGCATCCCATGGTGCACTGCCCTCCCTGTCCTCCCTCCCTCATATCAACATCAAACAACCCAGTGGATTTTGCACCTTAAAACTGCTGTGTGTACGCCACAACCCCAGAATCATGGAGCTGCTCAGTTGTGCACTCTTGCTGTAAGCACCTCGCACCTTCTCCTGCAGTATTTTCAGAGCCAGAGCGCAGAACATAGTGATGTCCTGCTTGTCTTAAAAAAAACCCCTTATTACACTAGGTGCAAGCCAAATCAGAATCAGAATCCCTAACCATTCAGTGAGCCATTTTGCTGTTCCAGCCATGTTGAGTTCCCCCCCCCGCCCCGAATTATGGGTGGTTGCACTTTTCAGAAAGTTTATGGCAGGCTCATATCAGGAGCATAGCTAGCTAGTCTTACAATGGCCCTTCCCCATAGCGACATGGGAAGCTGTTTACGAACGGGGTTACAAAGGCAGAAAAGAAGGAGATACTGGAAGCCTCTGGTTATAGACCAGGTCTTTATGCTGCTATGCTGTGTTCTGCAATTATGACAGCAGAATTAATTCAGGAGTTTCATGGGAAAGTGTCCTACCATGGTGGAAGAAATGAGACTGCCCTGCCCAGAAATCTTTTGCAATGGATTGCAGAGTACCTCCATGAAAGTTTCCTAGAGATATCCATGGAGGATTCCCTGGCTATCCCAGCCCACATAAACAGGCTTTTCTGGGCACCACCCTCTGCATAGCTGGAGCAGCCTCTTGTAAGCAGAGAACCACAGCACTTTGCTTTTTCTTCACAGCAAACATGCAATACCACCGACTGTGTGTGCCCACTAAAGTTTAACTAGACTTTGGTTAGAAGTGTATACTCACCAGAGGTGCCTTCCCCGGCATCACGGTCGGCCACCGTGATGTCTTGCGACCCACAGGGCTCCAGGGTTAAAAATATTTCCTGGCTGTCTGGGAGAATGGATCCACTGCTCACCAGTCTCCCATTCTCCTCTTCCTCATCCACCTTATCGTCCTCCTTGTTGTGCCTAGACTCACACATGAGGCAGTGATGTCATTATTCAGTCCTAGTGGAGATAAGGCAAGTGATGCTTTCACCTCAGTGTAGCTAATCAAGGTGACCAATAACCCTCCCAAACATCCCCCAACCCACAGAATTCTTCTGACCAGTTACACCGAGGTGAAAGAACCACTTGCCTTGTCTACACACAGATTGTACAATGAGAGAGAGAAACCTGAATCCTAGTGTAGACATACACCCAGAGATTGTCTCTAGGTGCAGGTCCAATCCCATGAACACCTCTGTGGATACCACAGCAATTGCTGATGGGCAGAAGAAATCTGAACATATTGTAGCCATCTTTAGCCATCTCTGAATAAATTCATCCCCTCTGGAAACAAAGAGGAGAGTCAGCACCGTGTGTTCAGTCACCTCTCCATGGAGCCCAGCTGAGGAATTCCTGGTTTACATGGCTATACACAGCACAAGAGAGAGCACAGGCTGGATAGCAGCATGTCACAGTATACCCCAGCTCTCATCATAGGAACATGCCAGTATATTCCCTGTTGATGCTGGGAGGGAGGACACAACCAAGTAAGGAAGCAAATTTCATGACTCCCCACATAATTGCAGCTTGAAGACTAAAAAGGGACAAATCAGAATAATCTTTCTTGCTTTATTTACCATATATACGTGTCAGAGTGAAAAGTTGCTGAAAAGAAGCTTCAATACCCACAACAATGGAAAAGAGACCCACAGATTTTGGAAACAGTTTTTTTAGTGATACAGGTTTGTCTCATCTTACGCTGAGGTTACGTTCCGCAGTCAGTGCCTAAAGCAAAAATCGCATATAGTCAAAATTGCATTGAGTGTAATGGCGGGTGGAATTGCCCACACTACAGAAACAGTATTTAAATTGTTATTTTTCTCTTTTTTTGTTTTTGTTTTTTGTTTTTTTGCCAACTGCGTAAAGCTGAAATCGTGCATGTTAAATGCGCCTAAGATGCGACAGACCTGTACTGAAATGGCAACAATGTCAAGGAAGTAAAATATGAAATTAATGAGTGACAGTCTCACCTTCTGTGATGCTTCTATAAATCTCTGTCCCTCTTGTGTTCCATTTGCTTCTCCCTTCTCTTTCATACAGTTAATTTTTACTCACCATTTTTCTAAGCTCATTTCCCATCCCTGATTATATCTTTGTTTCTTCCACTCTCCTCTGATCCCTATCACAGATCATTCCCCGTCATGTTCTCCATTCTTTCCTAGGAGTTTATCCCTTCCCCTCTCCCTGCCTCTGACTGTTTCCCCTCTTCAGAGTGTTTTCCTTTCACTATTTTCATATCTATTTTTCACCCTTTCTCCAGGACTCTCTGTTCATTTTATTTTATCTTTTCCTTTTGTCTCTTCTATTCCCTCTGGTTTAGCCTCCCCAACCCCCCGCCAGTGTTCCCAACCCCTGAAGTTAAAAATCATGAGTCAGAACCAAAAGTCATGAAATTGACCCCCCAAATAGGACATTAAAAATGCAGTGTATTCTGCTTTGTGATTTTTGAACACTCCCTGCCCATCCCACTGGTGTCGTGGGGTGGCCCATCCATATAGGCAAACTAGGCTGTTGCCTAAGGTGCCAAGTTAAATGAGGTGCCAAATTCAAGGGAAAAAAATCAAATTTTAAAAAAAATGAAAAAGATGAAAAAAATACAAATAAAATAATGAAGATGTCTTTATTTCAATTCCTGGGTGTGTATGGAGGGAATATGAATTATAATTCATTTCTCTATATTCCTTAGAATTTATTAATATGTCAAATCATTTATTTACTGCAAAAATAAATAATATTTCAGTGGATTTTTTGTCCAATTTGCTACATAGGGTCCAGATGACCCACTCCACAATTTTGATAAGCAATAACTCAGCTGCAAAGAAACACATCCACGTGTGGCAAAAGCTGCAATTCTAGTGACACCTAACTTGAATATACATCAAGGTCGCATAGCTGGAAATTCATGTAGAGCAGAGATATTGCGAGATGATACATGTCCAAGGGTCATTTTAACGTACGTCGCAGGTAGATGGTTAACAATCGATCAAATACTGTGGAAAATTGTGTTTCTTGGTGCCAAAGAATAAAAAATAATGTCTTTCAGCATTATAAATCCAAAATGTGAGTATCTTTAAGTGTTATTAAACCTTAGCATTATCAGGCTGTATAATTATGAACTTTTCTTTGTTATAACTGGTTCACATGTAATAAATAAGGTCCATAAAAGAAAAGTAATAGCATTAACGCTTAATAGACTACAAAAGTGATGACATCACACTCCAAGCGGGTAACCGTGAGGAAGGGGATTACTTTCCAAGCAACCGGTGTCAGGTTATAATGTCAAAAAAGGTCATTTTGTTTCTGTGTAAATGCTGTAACTAACTGTTTTAATAGGTAAGTGAGTGTATGTTACTAATCATTGAGCCTTTAAGTGGTGAAAAGACATGTTGGGATGGCTGCAATGTGGTTTAAATCGCCAACCAGGTGGTGGGTATGTCAGCCATCCTTAACGCTATAATGCTTGTAGTCGGGAGCACAGTACATAACAATATTCAAATACCCCATGGCAGAAAAAGGAAAAAGAAAACCCTCAGGAGCTGGGTATCATAGACAAAAGGCTGAGAAGGAAAAGCAAAAGAGCAGGGATCCTTCCTGAAATATCTTCTCTTTAATTCAAATAAAGATGGAAGCAGTTCACAGCATCCAGATGAAGGAATTTTACTTGGAGAGGAGGTTAGCTCACATCCACAAAAAAGCAGTTTGGAACATCAAGATGAAGGTATATTACTTCGAGATGAAGGCAGTTCACAATATCAGACTCATATGGAAGTGGAGAAAATTTATTCACCTTCAGAGAGACATGCAGAAATTGAAGTAAATGAAGTAGAAGGAAGAGGATGAGGAAGTTACAAACAAGTTACAGTATGGGGACCCAGCTTCATGGCCCAGATGTGATGACAGTGTGCGGCAAATTCTCATGGAACATGGACCCAAACAAGTTCATGAATTTCCCTTCCCAAAGGCTGGAAATAAAAGAAAATTCTCTACTCAGCATTACAAGAGGAAACTCATTAAAGGGGAAGAAATTCATCAAAACTGGTTGCAATATTCAGTGTTGAAGAACTCTGTGTTTTGCTTTTGCTGCAACTTGTTTAGAAATCAAGCAATTGGAACATCACTTGCTGAAAATGGTTCGAAGAACTGGAAAAACTTATCTTCAATTCTCTCTTCACATGAAAGAAGTACAGAACATTTGAAATGTTTTAAAAATTGAAAAGAACTTGAATTACGATAGTTTTTTCCTTTTTTTCCAATCAATGAAGAAAATTTATATGTGATCAAGGAAAAAGAAGAATATTGGCAACAAATATTAGAGTGTCTGATTGCTTTAATGAGAGTTCTCGGTGGCCAAAATTTAGCATTCCACGACCATGGTAGAAATGAAAAATTATACACTACAGGTAATGGAAACTTTTTAAAATTTGTTGAATACCTAGCTTTGTTTGATCCAGTCATGAAGAAGCATCTACATAAAATAACTGACATGAAACACAGATTCATTACTTAGGAAAAAATATGCAGAATGAACTGATTCAAATCCTACCAAATGCCATTAAAGAGAAAATTGTAGACTGCCCATTCTGCAAAATATTTTTTAATAATACTGGACTGTACACCAGAAGTGAGTCATGTTGAACAAATGACTATGATCATTCATTTTGTGGATATGGAAAAATCTGCAGATGAAGATAATGTTGAAGTGCTCATGAAGGAACATTTTTGGGGTTTCGTACTACTGAAGGAGATGACTGGAGCATTTATGACTGAAACTATTCTACAAGAGCTTGAAATAATGTCATTATCTGTTGAAAATGTACGTGGCCAAGGCTATGATAATGGGAGTAATATGAAGGGTAAAGACAATGGTGTGCATAGAAGAATGATGGAAATCAATCTTAGGGCCTTTTTTGTTCCTCGCAGTGCGCATTCTCTGAATTTGGTTGTCAATGATGTTGCTAGATGCTGTTTGGAAGCAAGCAGTTTCTTTGATCTGGTGGAATGTGTTTGTGTTTTTCTCAGCTCAACACACCGTTGGGAGATTCAGACTCACCATGTGAATTCTCTAACTGTGAAACCATTTAGTCAGACAAGATGGGAGAGTTGCATTGATGCTCTGAAGCCTCTTCGCTATGAAATTGGAAACATTTATGATGCCCTAATTGAAATTTTTGATGATACTACCTTTACTGGATCATCTGGCAATACGGCACATTCAGATGCAGAAGCTCTTGCAAATGGCCTTATTTGTTTTGCTGTTTTCTTTTGCAAGATGTGGATATCATATAGAAAACCAAATACTGAGTCTGTGCTTTGGTGCTGGCAATCCACATTCTGCTGGGGGACCCTCCTTTCACTCTCCCGCCACTCCTGCACTTTTTGATTTTCATTAAGGGAGTGCTGCATGACTTCATGCAGCATGTCCTCTTTGCTTCTACGTGGCCTCTTCCTGATTCTTTGCAGCCTCTCAGCTGGTGATAACACGGACGCCTGAAATCTCAAGGTTGCATCTGTAAAGGCAAAATTCAACACTTAACAGAGACAGCATTGTTCACACCAGACAAAGCAATGATTCCCCCGTACTTAAGGAGGGCAAGCACAGTCTACACAATAGCATAATTTCCCTGTCCCAAAGCAAGTGCACATAACCCACAGAAGCCCCAAAATGGTGAGTAAGCACAGGGGCAAGGGGGACTGATTCTTTCATGACTGTACTGTCCTCTGGGTTTCTGTGCCTTGGGGAGAGCCAACAGCAGAAGGGGGCCCCTATACTGAACATTGTCCCCACATTTTCCACAGGAGTTCGTCCTGGAAGATATCTTGCTGTTGAGGATGACCTGGGAAGCAAGGGAGGGTCTTCTACTACAATGAGACTTTTGCCCTGGCCCATATGCAGCTTGCCTGTGTGCAGCAATGGTCTCCCCGCCCCTCATGGCACAGTGGCGCGGACATGTTAGCCTGACTGGGACAAGGACCACAATGGCTCTCCCATGAAATCTGTGGCTTGCCCAAGTTCTGGATGAGACCCTTGAAGAGATCACTGAGGCTGATTGCCGTGATATGAGAGAGCACATCAATGCCCTATTCCGCATCTAGGCATGCATGCAAATAACTTCCTTCCCAAAATAAAAGCTGCTTACCAGGAGTCTCCTCTGGTGTTTGTCCTTCCCCAAGCACCAGCCACCGCAACTGGCTACCTTCCTCCTGTCTTAAGAACAGCTCCAGGCTGCATGTATCTAGGGGGTCTTCCTCCAACTCAGCACCCTCGCTCCCACTTTGCTGCTCCTCCTCCTCTCGCCTTGTTGAACTGAACTCTTAAGTGGCTATGGTGGTACTCGGAGTGGAGGTGGGGTCACCCCCAAGTATCGCGTCCAGCTCTTTGTAAAAATGGCAGGTCGCAGGGGCAACACCGGAGTGGCAATTTGCCTCATAGGCTTTGCGGTAGGCATTCCGCAGCTCCTTCACTTTAATCCTGCACTGCAGTGCGTCCCGGTCATGGCCCCTTTCCATCATGTCCCTTGATATCTGACCAACGGTATCATAATGCCTACAGCTGGAGTGCAGCGGGGACTGGACAGCTACCTCCCCCAAACACTGATGAGGTCCAGCACCTCGCCATTGCTCCATACTGGGGATTGCCTGGTGCGTGGAGGCCTGGTCACTTGGAAAGATTCTCAGAGAGCACTCCACACCCGGCGGAGCAAACAGGAAGGTGATTTTCAAAATTCCCAGAGAATTTAAAGGGCAGGTCTGACAGTTGGTCACCTGAGGGCAGGGCAGTAGATTTCAAAGTGGTGACCACAGTGGCTAGAACAGGCATTGTGGGATACTTCTGGAGGCCGATCAGAGTGCATTAACAGACCAGGGCGTCCACATTGGTGCCACGGCACTCCAGCAGAGGAGCATCAAATGTTATTCCACTCACTGAGGTGGAGTACCAGGATCACTGTAGCCACGGAGTCAGAGCGCTGTATGTGCCTTGCCAGTGTGGACGGGTTGTGAGTTAGAGCACCCTGGGCTGCTTTAATGCACTCTAACTAACAAGTGTAGCCATGCCCTATGGTAACTGTCAGGAGTGTTTGTGTGACTTCAGCCTGGGATCTCCTCACTGTTCAGTGGGTTTATTTTTAGAGCTGTGTGTCATGGTCGCTGTCAGTTTGGTTGGTAATTTTAGCTACAATCTCTTGAAGATTTTTTTTCTAGAATTTTCGCATAATTTAAAGACAATCTCCATCTGCAACCTTACTCTGTCTGAATGGTTCTAGGGATTTCCCTCTTCTTGTCTCCAGTGCAGATGGCAGAGTGTCTGCAGGGGGAAAGGATAAGAGAGGTGAGATTTCAGGCTTTCATATTTATACCAGCATTCTCACTCTGAACTCATAGAGCTGTAATTTAATTATGACAGAGAAAACATAGGCACACTCAGGTATTTAATATAAACTAATCCCTTACAGCCTCTCAACCATCCCAGGACACACAACCTGTAAGTGAGATTTACTTTCCCCTCCTCATCTCCTCCCATCAGACTCCAGTTGGTTTCTCTCATTCACTTAGTGCCTTTTGTTGCAACCTCAGTGGTGCAAGTGGAATCAGTTTGTTACCGATATGAGGAGGGCGGCATGGAGAGGCACATGGACTCCTCACTTGACTCCTCCCCTCCCCCATCCCGGGGTCCCCACACGCACCCCGCCATGATCCATCCCCCTTACCTGGGGAAAAAGTGCTCTGTCTTTCTCCTGCTGCATCTGTGAAAGGAGCAGAATGTGGGGCAGTTGGGCAGCCACACACCCACAGCTCCTCCAGTGCAGCTCTACCACCCCGACCCTTCCATGCAGGGTCTCCTCCATCTGTCAGTGTACACTAGCAGCCCCTCCAGAGGACAGGGCTGGTGGTGGGGCTGGAGGCAGTAGAGCTGCACTGGAGGAGCTGCAGGAGTGGGGCCACATGGAGGCCCCATATTCTGCTCCTTTCCCCGCTGCAGTTCCCAGGAGAGCCCTGCGATTCAGGGTTCTCCCGGGAACCTCAGCGGGGAAAGGAGCAGAACCCCAACCCTGTCCCCTGCCTTTCCACAGAGCTGCATCTCCTCCGGCTCCATCTGTACAATGGCAGGAAAGCCCTGAAAATGGGGCCACCAGGCAACTGTACAATCCCCATCCCCACCCCCAGCCCTGTCCTCCGGCAGGATTTCTGTACAGACAGAGGAGGCCCTGTGTTCAAGGGCTGTGGGCAGTGCAGTACAGCTGTGCTGGAGGGAGGCACTGCCGGCTGCCCAGCATGTCTTTCTGATATGCCTTACCAGCTATAGGTATCTTGCTGGTACGACATACCATACTGCCCTACTTGTACTGCTGTTTAACCTAGAACCAGATCCTGCAAAGACTTTAACATAAAAGTTACTTTATCCACTTTGGTCTCTTTGACACTAATGGGATGTTCAGAGTTTGTGAAATCCTGGCTCTAATTGTGAGCTGTTGGGTCTGTTTACTCAGCTCCACCCCATGCTCACCAACCCCACCCCATTCCCAGCCCTCTCAGGAACATGCCTTGTGCCTGCAGCTGCTGTGGGTGAGGCACAAGAGGCTCCTGTACTGGAGGGATCCCTCACCATTGGGGAGGGGCTTTCTGCTTCCCTGCAGACCATTTGGCCCAGACTGCCATACGGGACCAGAGCACAGTTATGGGCTGAGTCCAGCTTTAACAAGGGAGCCGGCAAACAGGGCTGCTAACAGGGGAGTTTGAGTGGGAGTTTACAAAGGGAGGTGGAAGGGGAGGCAGGAGGGCGCGGTGTCCCATGTGCAGTGTTTCCCCAGGTGCAGTGGGCAGAGACTACAGCAGCCATGAGCCAAGCAGCAGGGGACGCAATGCAGATGATTGCATGTGGCAGCTGCGGTATGTACATGGTCCTAGCAGGGGTGTGTGACCAGAGGTATGTCTGCATGAAGTGCCGCCTAATAGAGCTGCTGGAAGAAAAGATCAGAGGTTTGGAGATGCAGGTAGATACCCTGGTAGAGTTTAGAAGGGGGTTCGAGCAGCTGATGGAGCAAAGGCAAGGACTGGCTGAAGGGGAATGCTCAGGGGTACAAGTGGAAGTAGGGGCTAAGGCCTGTGAGGGAGGAATGCCGGGGGGAGAACAAGGGCAGTGGAAGCATGTGATTGTGAGAAGTAGGCCAAGGAAAAGGAGGGCCAGTGAAGGAGAAATAGAGCTCAGGAACAGGTTTGGGTGTTTGGATAATGAGGAAGGCGTGCAGCAGGTGGTAACTGAAGGTGGGAGGGTGAGGAAGACGAGAAGAGCTGATAAAGTTTGCGGATGACACAAAGTTGGGAGGTATTGCCAATTCGGAGAAGGATCAGGATATCCTGCAGGGAGACTTGGATGACCTTGTAAACTGGAGTAATAGTAATAGGATGAAATTTAATAGTGAGAAGTGTAAGGTGATGCATTTAGGGATGACTAACAAGAATTTTAGTTATAAACTGGGGACGCATCAGTTGGAAGTAACGGAGGAGGTGAAGGACCTCGGAGTCCTGGTTGATTGCAGGATGACTATGAGTCGGCAATGTGACGTTGCCGTGAAAAAAGCTAATACGGTCTTGGGATGCATTAGGCGAGGTATTTCTAGTAGAGATAAGGAGGTGCTGCTTCAGTTATACAAGGCACTGGTGAGACCTCATTTGGAGTACTGTGTGCAGTTCTGGTCTCCCATGTCTAAAAAGGATGAACTCAAACTGGAACGGGTACAGAGAAGGGCCACTAGGATGATCCGAGGAATGGAAAACCTGTCATATGAAAGGAGACTCGAGGAGCTCGGTTTGTTTACCCTAACCAAAAGAAGGCTGAGGGGGGGATATGATTGCTCTCTTTAAATATATCAGAGGGATAAATACCAGGGAGGGAGAGGAATTATTTCAGCTCAGTACTAACGTGGACACGAGAACAAATGGATATAAACTGGCCGTCGGGAAGTTTAGGCTTGAAATTAGATGATGGTTTCTAACCGTCACAGGGGTGAAGTTCTGGAACAGCCTTCCGAGGGAAACAGTGGGGGCGAAAGACCTCTCTGGCTTTAAGATTAAGCTTGATAAGTTTATGGAGGGGATGGTTTGATGGGATAACGTGATTTTAGTCAATAAGTCAATAACATGCCATCGCTGGTAATTAGTATCAATGGTCAATGCGGGTCTGGCTGGAGAATCTTGCCCGCATGCTCGGGGTTCAGCTGATCGCCATATTTGGGGTCGGGAAGGAATTTTCCTCCAGGGTAGATTGGCAGAGGCCCTGGAGGTTTTTCGCCTTCCTCCACAGCATGGGGCAGGGATCACTGGCTGGAAGATTCTCTGCGACTTGAAGTCTTTAAATCATGATTTGGGGACTTCAACAGCTGAGTCAAGGGAGAGAATTATTCCAGGAGTGGGTGGGTCAGCTTTTGTGGCCTGCATCATGCAGGAGGTCAGACTAGATGATCATAATGGTCCCTTCTGACCTTAAAGTCTATGAGTCTAAGGGGCCTTTAATTTATGGCAGTGGCTCTCAATCTATTTACCATTGTGGGCTTCATATGCAGCTCTGTGTTTTGTGGGCCACATCCACACAATATATGGCCCTGAGGAAGTCACCTGGGCCACAGCTGTGTGCTGATTGGACCGCAGGTTGAGAACCATTGATTTTGGGTGCTGATCTTTAGGTGTGTGTGGCCTGATTCTGAGTAGGTTTGGGCACCTGTAGCTCCCATGGACTCCATCCACCTGCAGGTGTGGAGGCTGCACAACTGTGGAGCACCTGCCTGGCAGTTCTGTAGTTGGGATAGAGAAACTCACGTGCCCAAAATTAAGCCATTTTGTTACATTTGGGCCTGAATGTTGTTACTTTTAGTAAGTCATGAATTAATGTGAGACATCCTGGTGCCTGGGCCTCTGCTTCGTCTGCTCCATTTGCCTGATTTCCACTACTTATTAGGTTAAGTATTGAGACTTGGTACAATGGTCATTTTGTATGCAGCAGTTTGGACACACAGAGATTGTGCATTTGTACTGACTGACTTGGCTTTGGCCTGGTTAGCAGTTTGCTTGACATAAGGGAAATGTTGCCTTAAGTGACCTTTTTATGAAGTGATGTGTTCAGAAGTTGCTATATGGGATGAAGATATTTTGACCACACAGTGTGCTTAAAGACAACAAACACCCAAAATGTACTGTCAAGGAGGAGTTACCAAAGTCCAAAAAATCCCATGTGGATAAAAGGTTCAAAGTGACACGTGCACATCAGTTTGTAATGACTGGTAATGAATGAATCAGATAAAGAGAACAATAACATGGAAATAGCATAGACAGCAAAAGCCCTGCCAAATAAAAAGTTCATACATGTGTAATGTATGATTTATAGAAGATACTTAATATTCATAACACTCAAAGGTGATTGGAAAAGAACTAATAAATATATAATTTTGATGTGTATAATATGTCAGACATTGTAAGAGGTAGTTCGATTTTCTTAGGAGAAATGCATCATGACCCGCATATGCCCCAGGAGAAGATCACTGGACAGTACTTCTTTCTGTATGTCTGTCATTTCTCATGATAATAGTAATTGTAATTGCAAGACATACTTTGGTAGAAACAAACGTTTGAATTAATTAACCAGAGTGACTTGGACCCTGTGATGTTCCCCTGATGTTATCTGGACTGGTGATCTGCTAGGTCACTCCAATCCTCGACTCTGGGAAGCAGCCTCACTTTGCTCTGTTGTGAGAACCCCGACTCCTGGGCTGATCACACAGAGACTCTGGCATGTAAGCTGCTCCCAGCTACATAAGTCAGCACTTTTGGCCAGCTGCTGCTTGGATTGTGCAACCAAATGACACTAGTCAATATCTCCAGGTCCAGAAACAACCCTAGGTCGTGGATACAGCAAGCTTATATGATGTGACAGGGTCAGGCCAGATGGCTATAAGAGAGTGGTCCTATTGGGATCCAGGAAGTGCTCAGGCAGAAGCCCACCCATTACAAAAGGAACTCCCCCCAACCTAAGGCGAGTATCCTCAGGACCGGGATTCCAAGCAAGTATGGGGGACAACTAAAGATAAAACAGGGACAGGAATGAAGTCAGAGGGCTAAACAAAGGGAACCTGACAGGGACACCAAGCAGATAACCCCAGAGAGGGCCCACTGCTCCTTGAAGGTGTCAAGGGAGCCAGTGGACGCTGCCCAGAGGAACTCTGCCTGGATGCATGAATGGACTGAGCAGCAGAAATAGGCACTACGGTCGCAGGAAACCCCGTCGGCCAACCTGCTCTCCCTGGTTTTGTAGATGGCCATTTTGGCCAGGACTAGGAGGAGGTTGAAAAGGAGGTCCCACAACTTTGTGGGGCCATGGATAGGGAGTGCATAGATGAACAGGCATGGAGAAATGTACAACCAAAACATAACAACATATCCAAGAGCATCCGGAATAGGGGCAGCAACCTGGCACACTCCAGGTATACGTGTGCCAGGGTCTCCCTCACACTGCAGAAGGGGCAGGTGTCTGGGAGGGGACTGAACCGCGCCAAATACATGCCCGTGCTCATGGCTCCATGAAGAAGCTGCCAGCTGATGTCCCCGGAGGGCTTCAGGATAATAGTGGAATATAGGCTGGCCCACTGGGGCTCCTCAGCCTCCAGAGGTAGCAGGAGGTCCCACCACTTTGTGTCGGGGAGGGACGCAAGGGTGAGGACATGAAAGGTGTGGAGCACAAGCATGTATAGATGTTTTCTTGGAGTAGTCCAGAACCGAACCAGCTGCAACTCGTGCATGTGGCTCACGGTAAAAGAGCGGGAGGGCCGGGAAGGTCCATGGAGCAGCGGCCAAATGAAAAGGTCCGGAGGGCCTGGGGTGGAGGGTGGGCTGGGTGTGCTGTCTTCTAGAACCCAGTTGAGGAAACCCCAAGCAGTGGGTGGTAAAGCGGTCCTCACCTCCTGAAGAACGCGGCGGGGAGTATGAGGCCTGGAGCGCTCCATGCACCAAGTGAACATCAGGAGATCCAGCCAGTCTCCCCGGTTGTAGTCCCAGGAGGTCTCCAACTCTGGTGACTTCCTCCAGGATCAACCTCTGGTGCACCAAGGGGGATTCTGCCATCTTCACGTGGAGCTGAGGGTTGTTTAGCATGGGCTCTGCAAGGAGATCCGCCCCATCAGTGGACGCCATGGACCTGGTCACCGAGAGCAGTTTCCAGGTCCAGAGGAGATCCTTGTAGAAGACCGGCAGCCCAGACACGCCTCGCAGAAGACCTCTCAGATGGAGGTAAAGGAGCTGCCAGTCATATCAGAGCCCTCTGAAACAGTGCAGGAAGACGTGTGCCAGTACATTCCAACTCAGGCTACCTGAATTTCAGGCCCTCTCCTCCCTCCTCCAGGGGCAGGTGAAGGACCCCTGCAGAGACCCAGTGCAGTCCTGGCCAGAAGAACTCCAGAATCAAAATCTGGAGGTTGGCCAGGAAGCCAGGGGCCGGGACCAGGGTGTTGAGCTGGTGCCAGAGCATGGACAGGACTAGCTGATTGAGCACCAGTGCCCTCCCTCAGAGGGAGAGGCACCGGAGTAGTCCTGTCCATTTCTGGAGCTGATCTACCACCCTGCCCTCTAAACCTTGCCTGTTCTTCAGCAGAGATAGATGCGTGGCAGAAAGGTAAACGCCGAGATAGAGCAGCAGACCCGCGCTCCACCAGATGACCTGAAGCGCAGGTGGGAGGGAGCTTGCCTACCACCTACCACCCGTCCCCGACCATCAGGCCAGAGCTCTTTATGAAGTTGACCCAGTCAGAGGAGGCTGCCGGGTAAATGGACTGGCAAGTCTCCACCCAAAACCAAGTGACCCAGGTCCTGGACCACGAGGAGCACTTCTTTGGCGTATGCCAACAGGACCAGCTGCAGCTCTGGCTCTCGCAGCACCAACCCAGTCAGCCTCCGACGGAGGAGACGGAGGAAGGACTCGATCACCAGAGCATACAGCGTGCCCGAGAGGGGGCACCCCTGCAGTATTCCCCGCCCGAAGCTGACCAGTTCCTTCAGGGTCCAGTTGAGCCTGACCAGACACTCTGCGGAGGCGTACAGCACCTGGAGAAAGCCCACAAACTGCGGTCCAAAGCCAAATGCTCACAGACTGCCCAGGAGATACCCGTGGTCCACCCTGTTGAACGCCTTCTCCTGATCCAGGGACAGGAGGGCAAACGACTGACCATCCCTACACCTGAGTTCCAAGAGATCCCGGACCAGATACAGGATACCAGATACCGGGACGGTGTAGGTCTGGTCTGGGTGGACCACATCCACCAGGAAGGACCCCAGCCGCAGCAAGATGGCCTGGGCTACCACTTCGTAGTCCGTGCTGAGGAGCGAGATGGGATGCCAATTCCGTAAGTCACGGAGGTCCCCCTTCTTTGGCAATAAGGCAAGCATGGCTCACCTGCAGGAAAGAGCAAGGACCCTGCTCTGCAAGGACTCAGCCCAGATGGTGACTAGGTCCGGGCCGAGGACATCCCAGAACACGCTATAGAACTCCACGGTCAGCCCGTCCATGCCCGGAGATTTCTTGGTGGGCATGCGGCGGAGGGCTCCACAGAACTTAGCCAGAGTGAGAGGCAGCTCTAGCCAGTCTCGGTCGCCCGAGCTGACCGTCGGGAGTCCATCCCAGAGCACTCTGCAAGCGTCAGGATCGGTCGGATCCGGGGAGAAAAGACCTGCGTAGAAGGCCCTGGCCGTCCCACGCATCTCCTCTGGATCCGTGAGAGGGGTACCGTCATCCGCCAGGAGGCAGGTGATGTGCTTCTTGGCCCCCTTCCTTTTCTCCAGGGCTTAGAAGAAGCGGGCGAAGGAGGCAGATGCGGAATCAAACAAATAGTCTTCGAGGGCCCAGAGCTCCTCCCGCTTCTTCCGGCACGCTCTGCAGAGGGATGGATCCTTGGGACTGGCAGCCAGATGCCTCTCCAGCTCTAAGACCTCCCATTTGAACTAATCTATCGCCACATCCCTCCGTCGGCTGGCGCCCCGGATGAAGTTACAGCAGAAGAGCCAGGCACGCACTTTCCCCATGTCCCACCACTGCCACACCGAGGGAAAGGTGTGCCTCTGCCTTCACCAGGCCAGCCAGAACTCCAGGAAGGACGCCATGAAGCCCACATCCTCCAACAAGCTGTTGTTGAAATGCCAATAGGCCGGCCCCGGCCTCTCCATGCAGAGAGAGGCTGTCATGGTGGCTAGATGGTGTTCCAAAAGAGGGGCCGCCTGAATGCTGGAGGAGTGGGCCTGTGACAGGTGGAAGCATGATAAGAAGATGCAGTCCAACTGGGAGTGGCGCGACCGATGGGCCTCCACCCGGACAAAGGTGAACATCGAGACGTTGTCCGGGTGGTGGTTGCACCAGACGTCCACTAGGAAGTGATGGTCGACAACCTCCCGGACGACGTCCACGTCCTCCGGGAACTGCTCGGTCCCTGAGTGGTCCTGCTCCTCAACGGTGGTGTTAAAGTCCCTGCCCAGGACCAGGCACTCACGAGGATACAAGGAGCTGAGGAAGGTGGACACCTGCTGATAAAAATGCAACCACTCCGGGCCCAATGTCGGGGCGTAAACGTTGACAGCTAGCCACTCCATACAGACCTGGAGGTGTAGCAGGCGCTCGGCATAGCCTCGGTGACCCCCAGCACCTCAGGCCATAGATCGGTTAGAACAGGGTGACCACCCCATCTGAATTGGTGGTGAGGTGGCTAAAATAAACCCTGTCCCCCTACTCCAGCCACCAGCTAGCTTCAGCAGCCGGATCCATATGGGTCTCCTGCAGGAAAACCACAGAGTACCCCCCATCCCAAAGGAAGGACCTGGCACCTGCGGAAACCCGATGGGCCAGCGCCACGCGGCCTGCCTCAGATCCCGGCTCAGTAGGGGGCAGCACAGCGAAGATAGCACTCCTGCAGTGGGTCGGGACAGGGAAACACAAAGACCGCTCCCTGGGGGTCATCCTCTGGAAAATGGAAGGAGACAGCCCCAGGAGAGGCAAAAGCAACAAGTAGAGGGGCAGGTAGAGGGGATAGGAGCAGGGTCAGCATTAGGGGCAGGGCATGGGTAAGGAATAGGAGCAGGGCAGGGGTCAGGAGCAGGGTCAGGGAGAGGGGCAAGAGTGGGGTCGGGGGCCCCAGCAGCAGATCCACTGGGGGGTGGCACCTCTCAGCTTGGCTCAAAGGTCTGTGGGATGGGAGGGGGACCCTCAGCGATGCCGGGCTCATGTTCTAAGGGAGGTGATGTGGCCACGGCATACTTAGGTGGGGAATCAGAAGTGGGGCACCCACCCGGGAAAGAGGTCGGCTGCCCCGCGGCCATGAGGGATTCCCCTGGTGACTCAGGTCCCAGCCGCATGGCAGTGGCTGTCGCCTCAAGAGGCCCGTCAACCATCAGTGGGGTGCCATCTGTGGCCAGGCTGGTGGAAGAGTCCAGGGGCTCCTTGGAGGTGGGAGCGGAAGCAGCGGTTAGGGGGACAGAGCATGGGGAAAGGGGGATGAGGTCATCCAGATTGAGGCCCACTGGCAGAGGGTCATCCTCCCCCTAGGTGACCAGGGTCAGACCCAGGGCCTCGATCTCCTCATAAATAGAAGGCAGCTTACCTCCCATCACCCCGGGGCCTTCCCCGCTAGCACCCGAGGCGACGCTTGCCTTGGGCATCGCAGGGGGTATAGGTGGCAAGGGGTCAGGAGGGGCTTCAATGGGGGCCTCCGCAAGGAGGGACCATGGAGGATGGATGGTGGTATCCTCCGGTGCTGCCACACCTTCCCCAGCCAGCAACGGTAGATGGAGTATACCCGCGGGCAAAGCGGAAGGCTCGGCAGCGGTGCCCCCCCTTCCTGGTTTTCTGGGGGGCCTCCGCACCAGATGGCAGGAGCGGAGCTAGAGCCTTCCGCTTGCCCCGCTTTCCCTGTGCTAGGGTCCAGCCCTCCATGGCATTGGCTGCGGGCTGGTTGACAGGGGTTGGGTCGGGGGGCAGAGATGATGGCTTGAGGACCTGAGGAGGTGGTAACGAGGGGGCAGCAGGAGGGAGGGCAGATTCCCCCTGGGGAGGGCCCTCTCCCGCGCCCGGCAACACCCCCACTGCACCCTCCTCTACGGGCCCTGCCACAATGCATGCAGCAGAGGCGGGGCTCTCCCGCTCGTCTGGGCATGTTGGGGGAGGTACCTCTCGGGCCCGAGTGGGAGCGGTGGTGGCCTGAGGAGGAGAGGCGGCTCCGGGTACCGGGCAGCCAGGGATGCCGGCGATGACGGGGTTGGCGCCCTGCCGGGACTCGGGGGTTCCGGACGCTCCTCTGTGCCGGGCCAAGTGGCAGTCCCTCCGGACGTGCCCCATCGCCCGGCAGAGGTAGCACCGGGCCTCCCCCGTGGAGTAGTGCACCCGGTAATGGGCCCCCTGATAGGGGACCAGGAAAGACCCCTTGAGCGCCTCTCCGCCACGCGCCACCGGCGACAGTTGGAGCTGCACGTGCCGGCAGAACGAGAGGACATGACGGAGGGCGGGGTCTTTGCAGCCCAGCGAGAGAGGGCTGACGATGGAAATTGGTTTCCCCAGGGTAGAAAGGGTGGGCAGCCGGGCGACATTGGGGAGGAAAGAAGGAATGGAGGTGAGGACCACACGGACACCCAGATCCTCCAGTGGCTCCAGGGGGACGAACATGCCCCCCACTGCCAGGCCCTTCTCCACCACCTTCTGGGCGGCGGCCACCGAGGCAAGGAAGAAGACAACCTTGCCATACATTTTGGAGGCCGCCACGATGGCCGTGGGCCCCACCACCCTCACCAACGCCCGCACGTAGGTCTCCACGTGGGGCGAGGAGGGCACCAGGAGGCAACCAACGCCGTGCTTCCTAGTCAAGGTGGGGAAGGGGCCCAGGCCACTATAGATGGAAGCAGAGGCAGTGGATGGACGAGATGGCGTACCGGCAGGCGGGGGGCCCGCCGCCACCTGGGCATATGCCCTGGGGGCCGGGAGAGGGGCACCCGCAGAGCTTGTGGAGGGAGCAGCGGGAAGGGATGCCGTGGCCGGTGGCGAGGCCGCGGCAGTGGGGGCAGCCCCTGCCATGGAGGGCCCAGTCTTCTTAGCGGGGCTCTTTCCTTTCTTTTTGCCCTGGCCTTTCCTGCCGGCTGGGGCGGCTCCCCCAGAATCGGAGGGGGCGAAGGTCACCCCATCGCCCGCCGCTGCCACAGCGGGGGCGGTGGCAGGTGGTTTGGCAGCAGCGGTTGAGGAAGAGGCTAAGGTGGCAGGCGGGAGAGGAGTGGCAGGGCCTACTTGGGGGGGCTCGCCCGCCGTGTTCCCCTCCATAATGAGCAGGGAGGGAGAGGAAAACACACCGGACAAGGGGGCGGGCAAGGGGAAGCAGGTCAACTCTCTCCTCCCCGCTAGGCTGCGGGCAGGGGAGGAGGGCACTGAAACGGGGGGGGAGAGAAAGGGGAGGTATCAAGGGCTTGGGGGGAGGGACAGTCATGGACACCGGCTCCTCTAGCTGCACTAGGGGACGGAGGGTCACAATAACATCAGGGGGTGTAGTGATTAACCAAAACGGGATGGGGAGCACAAGCGCATGGGAGAGGGCATGGGCACACGAGGGAAGGGGTCAATCAGGGCAAGGGGGCGCAAAGGAAGGGGAGAAACCAGGCTGGGAATGGGGCAGAGGAACCAAGGGGCTAACTGTAGGGCTGGGGTGGGACAAATGAACCAAACGGCAGAGGTAAAGGGCGGGGCAGACAACCAAACTAAAGCTGGGGAGGGGCAAAAAGCTACAGGGGGCAAATGGGGTAGGCAGCAAGGGGCAAAGCGGGGGGGCCTGTTGCAAAGGGGAAGGGGTCAGTCCAGTGGGGGGTAGGTGCGCCCACGAGCACTCGTGCAAAGTCAATGTGTGGGCTACCTGCTGCTACAGGCCGAAACAATGGCAATAGGGCACAGCAGGCCAGGAGAGCAGCAGAGTCCAAGAGGCAGGAGCGGAGGCAGATGGTAAATGGGCTGTGGGGGTGGTGGAGGAGGCAACAGTGGTGGTGGTGGTGGTGGTGGAGGTTGGGGGAGCACAGATGGAGCAGGGGGCAGACTCCACACCACACCCCCTGCGTCCCCACAAACACAGTCTAGACCCCCACCACTAGAGCACAGTTTGAAAATTACTCAGTCCTGAATGGCCCCCTCCACAGTGGTCTCCAGAGTCTTGTGCGCTCCCCCAGCAGCCGATGGTCTATGTAGTCCTCTTCTTCCACCTCCAGGCTCCAGCAGCTCCCCAGGACACACACAGCAGCAGCAGCAGCAGCTCCAGCAACCCAGGAAGCCAGGCAGGAAGGACCCCACACAGGTGGCAGCAACGGTGGTGGTGGTGGGGTCCTGGCCTCTCCCTCCAGAGCTGGGGGGAGGGGAGGTTGGCCGGCAAAGCCCCCCCACTTAGCAGCAGTGGCAGCAACAGCAGTGCAGGGAAGGAGCACTCCAGCCAGCAGCAGCAGTCCAGGAAAGGAAGGGAGAAGGAGCTCCAGCCAGCAGCAGGGCCGGCTTTAGGCCGATTCAGCCGATTCGGCTGAATTGGGCCCCGCGCCAAGAGGGCCCCGCGCTGCAGCTGTTCACCCCGCCCCAGCTCACCTACCCCTCCTCCCCTCCCCTGCACACTCCGCCCCCTCCCCTGCTTCCCGTGAATCAGAGATTTGCGGGAAGTCTGAAAAGAAGCAGGGGCAGGCTGGCAGCACAAGGTAAGCTGGGGTGGTGGGGGCGCAAGAATGTCTCGATGTTCACCTTTGTCCGGGTGGAGGCCCATCGGTCGCGCCACTCCCAGTTGGACTAAATCTTCTTATCATGCTTCCACCTGTCACAGGCCCAGCGGCTCTGGCCCAGCTTGGCTCCAGCCCGGCCCCTGCGGCCTGGCTCCGGCTTGGCTCGGCCCCCACGGCGCGGCCTGGCGCTGGTCCCGCCCCCTGGCGCAACCACCACCCGGACAACGTCTCGATGTTCACCTTTGTCCGGGTGGAGGCCCATCGGTCGCGCCACTCCCAGTTGGACTACATCTTCTTATCATGCTTCCACCTGTCACAGGCCCAGCAGCTCTGGCCCGGCTTGGCTCCAGCCCGGCCCCCGCGGCCTGGCTCCGGCTCGGCTCGGCCCCCACGGCGCGGCCCGGGTCTGGCCTGGCGCGGCCCCCGCGGCGTGGCGCGGGTCCCGCCCCCCCGGCGCGGCCCCCGCAGCGCGGCTCGGGTCCCCCCCCGGCGCGGCCCGGGTCCCCCTCCCCCCGGCACGGCCCCCGCAGCGCGGCGCGGCTAGGGTCCCCCCCCGGCGTGGCCCCCACGGCGCGGCACGGCTCGGGTCCCCCCCCCGCGCGGCCCCCGCGGCACGGCGCGGCTCGATTCCTGGGGGGGGGGCTTGCAGCAAGGAGAAGGAGGGAGAGCTCCAGCCAGCAGGGAGTCAGAGGACACTAAGCACTCTCAGTAGCGGGATGAACACCCACTTCTACCCTGAAGGGTTGGAAAAGCCCTGCAGAGGGCTGGGGCCGTGGAAGGAAACACCTGGGCTGATTGGGGGAAGCAGCTGTAGCTGGGCCACACCCCAATCAGAGTCCAGCTGGCCCTATAAAGGACACGGCAGCCAGAAGCTCACGAGTCTCTTTCTGTGCTTAGAGAGAGAAAGGTCTGGCTGCAAGGAGCTGAGATAGAGTACCTGGGTGGAGCAGGGTTGGGGAAAGGCTGTGGATCTCCAGCCTGGAAAGCCCCAGGCTGTGGCCTAGTAGAAGGCCAAGGGGTACTGGGGGTTGCAGAGGGCAGCCCAGGGGTAGGCCAAGGCAGCAGGTCCAAACCCAACCTTGCCAGTGATGAGTAGACTGATACTGCAGTCTGCCCCTGGGTATGGGGCTAAATGAAGACTGGCAGTAGCCTGATACTGAGGCAAGGTGGGAATAGTGGGTGGTGGCTCTCCTGGCAGCGGGAGACCCAGTTAAAGGGGCGGTAAGGCAGATCACCGGCCTGCAGGTGGTGCTCTGGGCTGGATTGAGCTAATTCCCAGGATAACCAGCAGGAGGCGCCACAGGGTGAGTCCAATCCCTTACACACACACCCTGAAAAGGACAGTTATTAACATTTTTAAGACTGTCTAATGGACTATCTACCAGGGATTTTTTTCCTCCTAAAGACTCTCTCCAACTAAAGGGAAAGGGAACAAGGGATATTATTAAAATGAAAGCCTTATTTAATATTGTACATTTCAAATGTTTTAACTTTCCCCCCTTCTGCTGTATCTTTAATAAAAGGTTTTTAATGGTGTTTGCCATGGTATTAAGCAGGCCAAGATCTCTGTCTTTGTACTACCTCAGCCTGGACCAGTCCACAGAGTCCCATTCCCCTGCATTCAGAAACCCCCAATGAGCTCATGTGCATTCAGACCCCCTACTGAGCTTCCCACACCCAGAATGTGCCACACAGAACCCTGGTACTTTTGAGGGAATTCTGCGCCAAATATATATATATATATATATATATATATATATATATATATATATATATATATATATATTTCTGCAAAGTTCTGCATATTTTATTTATCAAAGTAACACAATAACAATATAATTACACCCTTTTCAATTATTTGCTGACTAGTATTTTGAAATAAATTACCAAAATAATTGAAAAGGGTGTGATTATATTGTTATTTTGACAAAACATATGCAGAATTTTAAAATATTGTGCACAAAATTTTTATTTTTTTGGCTCAGAATTCCCTCAGGAGTCCAAATGGCATGGTAAGTGCCAGAAGCTTTATTACAATTAAGTTAATTTGTGATTATTCGGTTAAGTAATACAACCCCTTCTCCATTTATTTACCAAACTACAGCATTTGTTGTGTCCTGAAAACCAAAAATAGAAAGAGCACTGTTGTAAATTGAAATGAACAGTAAATATTGGCTGTAGACAATATTTCTAAAGAAAAATAAACACAAAAGGCCCTGGTAGAAGATTATTATATAGTAACGCCTCAAAAGTCATCCCGGTTAACGTTGTTTCGTTGTTACGCTGCTGATCAATTAGAGAACATGCTCGTTTAAAGTTGTGCAATGCTCCCTTATAACCTTGTTTGGCAGCCACCTGCTTTGTCCACTGATTGCAGGAAGAGCAGCCCGTTGGGGCTTGGAACAGGGTGGACTGGCAGCCCCCCATCAGCTCCCCACTCCCCTAAGTTCCCTGTGTAGCAGCCACTCAGCAGACTATCAATTGCTGGCAGTTCAGCTGTCCCTCCCCCCACTGCCGTGTGCTGTTCCTGCCCTCTGCCTTGGAGCTGCTCCCAGGAGCCTCCTGCTTGCTGTGCAAGGGGTGGGGGAAGAGGCAGGGGTGAGCTGGAGCCGGTTCCCACTGGTTCGCGGGAACCGGTTGTTAAATTTAGAAGCCCTTTTAGAACAGGGTGTCCTGGTTCTAAAAGGGCTTTTAAATTGAACAAAAGTTCCAGCAGCTCCCTGCCCTGCCCCCAGCACCAGCTCATCGGGCTCTGGCTCCACCTCTGCCTCCTCCCCTGAAGGCTCCCCGACCCGGCTTCCTGCGAATCAGCTGTTCGTGCGGGAAGCCTGGGAGGGCTGAGAAGGAAGCAGCAGCTTCCTGCAGGTAAGCTGGGGGGGCGCGAGGAGGGACTCCTGCCGGCCGAGCGGCACAGCTCTGGGCCAGCCCCCAGCCCCGACTCCGAGTCGGCCAGTGGCCCCTGACTTTGGACCGGCTAATGGCCCCCCACTCTGGCCTGGCCTGCGGCTCCCCCGGCCCCCAATTTTGGCCTGGCCCCTGACTTGGGCCCAGCCAGCAGCTCCGGGCCAACCCCCGACACCAGGCCAGCCCCCGACACCGGGCCAGCCCCCGGCCCCAATTCCGAGCCGGCCAGAGGCCCCCGACTTCAGGCCGGCCAGTGGCTCCCCCACTCTGGCCTGGCCCGTGGCTCCCCCAGCCCCCGATTTTGGGCTGGTCCCCGACTTGGGCCCGGCCAGCAGCTCCGGGCCGACCCCTGATTCCGGGCCGGCCCCACGGCTCTGGCCCGCGTCTCTGACTCTGGGCCAGCCAGTGGCTCCGGCCCGTGGCTCCAGCCCGGCCCCCGACTCTGGGCTGGCCAGCGGCTCTGGCCTGGCCCCCGAATTCGGCCTGGCCCCCGAATTCAGCCTGGCCCCCGACTTCAGCCTGGTGCCAGCAGCCCCATCTTCGGGCTGGCCAGTGGCTCCGGCCCCCGGCTCTGGCCCCAGGCTCCAGGCCGGCCAGCGGCTCTGGCCTTGCCCCCGACTTCGGCCTGGCGCCCGCGGCTCCCGGCCCCCAGCTCCTGGCCCTGACTCCTGGCAGCGTGGCCCCCATCTCCAGGCAGCGCAGTAAGGGGGGCAGGGAGGGGGTGTTGGATAAAGGACGGGTGGGTGGATTAGGGTCAGGACTTGAGGTGGTCAGAGGGCAGGGAACAGGGGAATTGAATGGGGGCCAGGGTCCTGGGAAGGCAGTCAGGAAGGAGCAGGGGTGTTGGATGGGGTGGTGGGGGGCAGTCAGGGGCAAGGGTTCCAAGGGCATTCGGGACAGAGAGAATGGGTGGTTGGATGGGGCAGAGGTCCCAGCGGGCCATCAGGAATGAGAGGAGGGGTTGGATTGGGCAGCAAGGGGCAGTTAGGGGACAGGGAAGGGGGGTGGATGGGGCAGGGGTCCCGGGGGTGGGGTGTCAAGGAACGTGGGGTGTTGGATGGGGCAGGAGTCCTGGGAGGTGGGGGGGCATGACCCCCTCGTGGGGCAAGGAGGAGGGAACTGGTTGTTAATATTTTGGAAGCTCATCACTGGGAAGAGGGGTGCTAATGTCAAGGTGTCCCCCTCCCTCGCTTCTGCCCCCCCATCTCCACAGAGCGGTGAGGGGAAGGACACGACAGGGCTCAGGATGGATGGAGCATGCTGGCAGGAGCCAGGGCTGGCTCTAGGCACCAGCAAACCAAGCACATGCTTGGGGCAGCACATTTTCAGGGGCGGCATTCCGGCCTTTTCTGAAGAAAAAAAAAAAAAGCCTAGAGCAAGTCATGTGCTGGGGGTGCCCTGGGGCCGCTGCGGTTCATGACACAGTGGAGAAGCCCCCGCACCTTGTGGCTGGGCCAGGCAGGCTCCGAGTGGGGGACACTCGGGCTGGGGGCTGCCCATGGGGCACGCGGAGCTGCCTGTAGGTGCAACAGGGCAGCCACCCTCCAGCGCCAGGGCTGGGTGAAGCGGCCCGATCCACCCAGGGATGGCGGCAGGGTGGCCAGAAGCAGCAGCAGGGCCATAGAGGCGGGGCGCTGCTGTGCAGAGCCCGTGTCCTGCTCTCCGTGGCTCCGCTCCCCACAGCTCCGCTCCCTCTGGGGCTATCCTGCCCCGGCTTCTCAGCCCCCTGCCAGGGCGGTCCTGGAGGTGAGAGCCCTGGCTGGAGGGACCCTCGGCTGAGGTGCGGCCCAGGAGCCCTGCTGCTTACCCCGACCGAGTGGGCAGAGTCATCACTGGTGGGGGTGACCCCAGAGCTGTGGTGGCAGGGGGTGCGGGTGGGGGGGGAGAGAGATCCCAGGGCTGGGGAGGGGGCAGCCAAAATTTTTTTTTTGCTTGAGGCAGCAAAAAACCTAGAGCCGGCCCTGGCAGCAGCTGCTGTCTCAACTTGCTGATCTACTTAAAAAGGCAATGTACTTAGAGTGGGGTCAGTGTACTTAACGGGGCAATGCACATCTCTCTTTCTCTCACACTGGGTGTGTGTCTCTGTCTCTTTCTGCCATGCTGTCTCCCCTCTCTTCATTTGCACTGCCTTGTAGAGTATGAGGCTACATTAACAATATGTTAAGCCTTTAGGGCTCAGCTGAGTGCTAGTTCATCATTTAGCAGTAAGACATTCCCTGGGAAATATCCCTCCCTCTTCCACCCTCTGACTCCACCACCTCAACCAAGCTTCACAATCATCATCACTGTGTACGGTATTAAATTGTTTGTTTAAAACTTTTACTGTGTATATATATGTATCTATCTATATATAAAATATAGTCTTTTGTCTGGTGAAAAAAGTTTCCTTGGAACCTAACCCCCCTTATTTACATTAATTCTTATGGGAAAATTGGATTCGCTTAACATCGTTTCATTTAAAGTAGCATTTTTCAGGAACATAACTACAACATTAAGAGAGGAGTTACTGTACATAGGAACAAAGCATTTGAGGTTGGGGACCGTGTTTTGTTAATCAAGTTGATTACATGTAGCTAAAAAGTTAAAAAGGACATGAATTTATTCTAGTAGAAGTTCAAAGAATATTATTCTATAATCTTGTCTGATTTAACTGAAATAATATGTTGCATAGCTAGTTCTCTGGTATAATTTTTTCACCTTTTTACTTTTCCATGGTGTAGTGTGAGTGCTGCAGGAGCCAAGTGCATGTGCCCTGCCTTCCGTAGGGAGACAATCAAGAAAATAAGGGGAGAGAGAGAGAGAGAGAGTGCAGTTGCACAATGTGTGCAGTTGTGATATTTATGTTCATTATGAGGGACATTGAATTGAACAACCCAGTCTGACAAATTTTTAATTATTTTGTTACGATAAATACTTTGTATTCCTTGAAATGACGCAGTTGAAATACCAATGTATGTTATTTAGAGAAGTTAAATTTTCATGTACATGTGAGTGAAGACTCAAAAAATAAATGTTTAATTCCATTTCTAAAAGTATGTTTCGATGCTTGGTTTTGAAATACAGTTGCATAGATTAGAAAATGACATTACTGTATCAATGTTCAAATACAATATTTTAAATTAGAACAATTTCTTTTTTCTTTCTCTCTATATTTTACATTTAGATTTCACAGGGGTATGAATTCTGACAGGATAGAAATGATCCCTGTCCATCACCATACCCCTGGGCCAGAGGATGGAGAAAGATGAGGGCTGGCACTAGCTGTCTGTCAGTATTTCTTAGTGGTATCATCTCCCTGTGCCAGGAGCCGTTTGTCACTCTGCACTGGGGTGGAGCAAACACATGGGAAAAAGAGAAAAGGCTGCCTGGGCTCCTTCCCCTGAATAGGTCCCATTCACGCAGCCTGGGCCCATTGCTTCCAAAGCCTTGGTGCTGGGCTTTCACTCCCCTTCCCCAGGCCCAGCTAGTGAGTCCCTTTTCCCAGATCTCCTCATCACACTGGGACCAGCTCCTCCCACATGGCTCAATTTGCAGTGCAGAGTGGCCTATACTGCAGGGCCCCGGCGCTCAAACTCCTGCCTCGGCACTGGCCCCTGTGGCTGTTTCACTCCCCTCCATGGGCAGAGACTCCCCCAGGGCAGGAAATGCCGGGACATTCCCATCACTCACTGGGCTCCTCCCCAGCCCTGTCATTTCTGCAAGGAGCTCTTCCTCATTGGGGTTTCTCTTCCCCCCCACTCTTCCCATGACATCCCCTCCTCCTTGGAGTCTTCCTCTTCTCATGTGGGCTCTTCCTTCCCTACTGCTGCATCCCCCTCCCCACCCTCAGCCACCCTTGACATTTCCCACCACACACAGCCCTGCCCCCACAATCCAGCAGCCCTGCACCCGTGACATTCCCCTCTGGTGTTATCTGGACCGGTGATCTGCTAGGTCACTCCAATCCTTGACTCTGGGAGCCAGACTTATCCTGCTCTGCTGTGAGAGCCCTCACTCCTGGGCTGTTCACGCACAGCCTCTGGCATGTAAGCTGCTCCTTGGATTGTGCAACTGAATGACACTAGCCAATATCTCTGATCCCAGACACAACCCTAGGAACCTCCATATTTCAGAGTCCAGTTATGCCTGCTGGATGCCGCAAGCTTATATGAGTTCATAAATTTAACAAAGAAATTGATATGCACCAGGCTTGTTATCCCAAGGGGAGTCTCTGACATGCTTCAAACCAAACACACTGCTTCAGGTAGAACAAACAGACAGATTTATTAACTATAAACATAGATTTTAAGTGAGGCTGGGCTGAGTTTGTCCCATACATGCCCTGATGAGGTGTGAACTGCACCTCTGCTTCTGGAGAGTTTTGCCTGGGTTTGCTTTAAGCCATGAGGACACATACTCAGCCTCATAACTATATACGTGAAATTACAGCCTATAACATTACTATAACATTACTGTAATAACAATGCTCAGTGCATCATGAGTCTTCCGAAGACACCAGACATGACAAACTTTGCATTAGATACCACACAATCATAATTTAAGGATGAACATGGGGGTGCTGGATATTCCCTCAAGGTACAAAATGTCGCACCTCCCCTCTTAGTTTACTGCAAGAGGGTTAGTCACTGACTATCTCGAAGGCAGTTTGTGTTATAGTTCTTTTGGCATCCAGCCATTAAGGGGGTGTGCCTCAGTTTCCCCATTCACACACAGCAAATCAGGTTTTTTATGCTCTCTGCTGTGGTAAGTTTTAAACCTATTTACAGGTATTAATTGAAAAGTACCATTATCATAAGGTTTAATATCCATATCAAAATTCTTATCCTCAAAACTTAACATTAATACCAAAATGTTTATCTTTATGATACCACACCCTCTGTTTAGATATTCTAGTTTGAGGTTAGTTTATTATCCATGGTGTCCTTTGATTCTCTTCCATGTAATCAGTCACTGGCTTTTCTCCCCACCCCACCGGCCCCGTGTTCCCTTCTGTGTGGGCTCTTAATTAATCATGTTTCTGGCATTTTGATATCTCAGGGTCTGGCAAGATAAGTGTTCAGGCGGATTCTGCACATTGGCTGGCCCTTTGGGGAGCGGTCTGCCAACCCCAGAACTGTACATATGCAGAAAATCCAGCTCCCCTTTTGGGGTTACCCTGTATTTCCCCCTCCCAGCACTGAGTCCTTCCCTGCCTCCTAGAGGGCTGTGATCTGTGCTCTCTGGGCTAGGTGTGTTTACGCTTCGATCAGATTCACCTTTTTCCCATAACTGCTCTGTGTCTCACCAGCCTGGGGAAAACACTCCCTTCTCTGTCTGTTGGGTCATTTGTATTCTGGCAAACTACCACCTGGCAGTTTCCTGGTCCCAACTCCTCTGTCATCACAGCCATTGGAGCTGCATCTTGATTTAAAGAGACACAGTTACCTTCCAAAAACTTATCAGAAATAGCATCCTGAAAAACTGGGACCTGGAGTGGGGTACTCTCTGCCACTCCTTTCTCTGTCCCTAAGAAGTCAGCTGTGTGATTGCTCCCCTCCAGAAGGGGAGTGACACAGTTCCTTCTCAAAACCTGGGTCTCAGGCTGACTGCCTGGGTGCACAGATGCTGACCCAGCCATCCTCCTAGCGTCCTGGGCATCCTGCCCCAAGTGACTAGTGAGGAGACATTCCTGTCCTGTACCCCCCACTATTTCTACCCCAGTTTCCTCCTCTGGGCCCCCTCCTGGGACACATTTCTATGTGCTCCATTGTAAGGCTTCTGTCTCTTGTTCATCTGCAAAACTCTGCCAGCTAACTGGGACAGTTTCCTTAATCACTGACAACACCTCTCCTGCCCTGTGCCTGAGGGCATGTTGCATTCTTCTGGAAAGGAGCTAATCTCAGCCCCTCCCATACTTGGAAGCACACTGCTTCCCTGTGTTAGAGTCACTGGAATCCTCACCCACTTCAGTGCTTTCTGAGATCCCCTGCCCCTCCTCTGGGCTCTCCTCTGGAACACAGTTTAGCCCATGAAAGCTTATGCCCAAATAAATGTGTTAGTCTCTAAGCTGCCACAAGTACTCCTGGTTCAGCTGCGACCTGCCTGCAGCTAACAACCTGGACAGTTCTCTCCCTGGCAGGCATTACACCCCACATCCCTTCCTGCAGGGCCAGCTTTAGCAAGAGCGGGGCCCGATTCCTGGGGGCGGGGCTTGCTGCAAGCCCCGCCCCCAGGAATCGAGCCGCGCTGCAGGGGGGGGGGACCCGAGCCGCGACGCGGGGGGGGAGAACCCGAGCCGCGCCGCACCACGGGGGGGACAGGGGGACGGTCACGGGGAGATCCGAGCCGCGCCGCACCGCGGGGGGGACCCGAGCCGCAGGGACCGGGCCGGAGCCGGGCCGCAGGGGCCGGGCTGGAGCCAAGCCGGGCCAGAGCCGCTGGGGCCTGCGGGAACGGGTCGCGCCTCCCTGGAGCCCTTCTCCCGCCCCCACCACCCCAGCTTACCTTGTGCTGCTGGCCCACCCCTGCTTCGTCTCAGACTTCCTGCGAATCAGATTTGTGGGAAGCAGGGGAGGGGGCGGAGCGTTCAGGGGAGGGGAGGGGAGGGGAGGGGAGGGGAGGAGGGGGAAGTGAGATGGGGCGTGGTGGACAGCTGCAGCGCGGGGCCCTCTTGGCGCGGGGCCCAATTCAGCCGAATCGACTGAATCGGCCTAAAGCCGGCCCTGCCTTCCTGATGTGGTGTGGCCTCCAGCTGCAGTGCAGGAGTTGGTCTCAACCACCCTTCCACCTGGAAGCATGTGGCTTCCCCCTGTTGTAAAAGAATCAAGGAGACTCTCTCCCATTCTCTCAGCAGTTCCTGAGACTTTACCCTTTCCTTTGGGAGGTCCCAGCATAAAACTCCCTCCTGCTGCAGGCAAATACTTTAACCTGAGCTACAAGGAAAAAATCATTATCAAGGAACAGGTTGACTAGGAGGTGTTCCATTACCCCCACGGTAAAAACACTTTCCAAACCTTCCCACACCACATGAATTTTAGCTAGTGGTACGAGAAATCTTTCACCCACCCCCCACAATTTCTGTCGTTTGGCCAGGCAACATACTGGCCTTTGGGACCACCCTCTGCTTAACCAGAGAGATCTGGGCCCCTGTATCCTTCTGTCCCAAGTACTCTCTGCCATTAATTTGGATAGTCTTAACATGGTCCATATGTGGTCTTGCAGAGGCTAACCTCACAAAACCAACATGATAGGTTTCAATTGCTTGGGGAGTTTCTATGTTGAGGACAGCAGAACTAACATGAGCTATTGGTTGCCCGCTTCTCCGTAACAGAGGGCATTTATTCCTCAGGTGACCAGTGGAATTACACTGATAGCACCTTTGGGGCTCTTTTGCTTTTACAGGAGATTTGAGATAGGAGTTACCAGTAGAGGGATGTTTTTGGGGACAAGAATGTTTAGGCTCCCTACCCCCTTCTCTCTTCCAAGAGGCAAAATGGGATCCTCCCTTCCCACCAGTTTTAAACCCCTCTTTTTGTGGCCTGCCCTCAATAGAGGCCTGAATCTGTTTGAAGGCATCAGCTAAAAAAAAAGCTCTCTCATCCACAGACTTTACATCTTTGTCCCATAGACACTGCTTTATAACAGCCTTAAATACGCTTGGGAAATGCTCTTGAGCAACAAGATCCAACATTCCCTCAAAACTTGCCACCTCTTTACCCCTCACCCATTTTCCCAACAAATCTTTCATTTTGTTTACATATTCCTCATTACTCATACCAATATCCCTCTTAAGAGTCTTAAATTTAACTCTGTTTCAGGGGTAAACTGAAAACTTCGCAAAACAGTATCTTTAAATTTACAATAGTCTAATTTCGAGTTTTATTAGTTAATTTCACAAGCAGGGCCGGAAATCTCTTATCATCAGGGATTTCATATATTATACACAGCCTTCGGAAGGTAGTCAGATATTCATCAATATCATCCTCTTCGCTGTATGCAGGATATAAGTGTTCCCATTTGTGGATTTTTGGAGTGATGGGAGTCATTGGGGGATGTGTGTGTGTGTGTGGGGGGGGGGGTGTTCTGGTTCTGCTTCTCTAGCAAGTCCAGCTGGTGTTCTCTCTCTTTCTCCTCCTTCTCTCTTTTTCTTCCATAGCCCTTGTGTGTGCAGCCTCCTCTTCTTTGATCCTCATTTCTGCCTGCCACATTTGAAACTGGTGGTCCTTATCCTTCTCTGCCACTTCTAGTCTGGCCAGCTCTAGTTTTGTAGCTGCCTCACTGGTAGTCATTTTTCTGCTTTCTTGTGCTTATTTCCCTCTCCTTTTCTGCACACTTCAGCCTAAAGAGCTCCAGCTTCACAATTGCTTCACTGATTTCACTCATTTTCCTGCTTTTCTGTTCCTACTTCCCTTTCCTGAAATAAGCAAACAGAAAATAACGAAACAGCGGCCTCCTCCTGGCTGTTCTTAACCACTGCACTTAAGGCTCACTTAAAATCACAAATATCAGTGCTTAAAGTGTGAACTTCACTTAGAGTAACAAGCTGCACATACACCCTGCTCACTGTGACACTGACGTTCCCTTCTGGTGTTATCTGGACCGGTGATCTGCTAGGTCACTCCAATCCTTGACTCTGGGAGCCAGACTTATCCTGCTCTGCTGTGAGAACCCTCACTCCTGGGCTGTTCATGCATAGCCTCTGGCATGTAAGCTGCTCCTTGGATTGTGCAACCAAATGACACTAGTCATTATCTCTGGTTCCAGACACAACCCTAGGAACCTCCGTCTTTCAGTGTCCAGTTGTGCCCACTGGATGCTGCAAGCTTATATGAGTTCATAAATTTAACAAAGAAATTGATATGTACAAGGCCTGTTATCCAAAGGGGAGTCTCTGACATGCTTCAAACCAAGCGTACTGCTTCAGGTACAACAAACAAACAGATTTATTAACTACAAAGATAAAATTTAAGTGAGTATAAGTCAAAGCATAACAAGTCAGATTTGGTCAAAAAAATAAAAACAAAACATTCTAAACTGATCTTAACACTTTCAATGCCCTTACAAATGTAGATGCTTCTCACCACAGGCTGGCTGGTTGCTCTTCAGCCAAGCCCTCCCCTTTGATCAGCACTTCAGTTGCTTGGTGGTGATATCTGTAGATAGAGGTGGAAGAGAGGAAGAACATGGATAACCAGCGACGGACCCAGGCACCAGCACTCCAAGCGCGTGCCTGGGTCAGCAAGCCATGGGTGGGTGCCCTGCCAGTCCCTGCGAGGGTGGCAGTCAGGCTGCGGGAGGTCCTGACTGCCGTGCTTGGGGCGGCGAAATAGCTAGAGCCACCCAAGTGGATAACTCACATGACTGGAGTACTGTCATGGATGGATATAAACTGTTCAGGAAGGACAGACAGGGTAGAAAAGGTGGGGGAGTTGCATTTTATGTAAGGGCTTGTCTATACTTATGCGCTGGTTCGGCAGCAGGCAATCGAACTTCTGGGTTTGATTTATCGCGTCTTGTCTGGACGCGATAAATTGAACCCAGAAGTGCTTGTCGTCGACTCCGGTAATCCTGCTTGGTGCGAGGAGTACGCGGAGTCGACGGGGGAGCCTGCCTGCCGTGTCTGGACCGTGGTAAATTTGAACTAAGGTATGTCGACTTCAGCTACGTTATTCACGAAGCTGAAGTTGTGTACCTTAGTTCGAATTGGGGGGTTAGTGTAGACCAGGCCTAAGAGCAGTATTACTGCTCAAATCTCCAATATGAAACTGCAGAAAAATCTGAGAGTCTCTGGATTAAGTTTAGAAGTGTGAGCAACAAGAGTGATGTCATGGTGGAAGTCTGCTATAGACCACCAGATCAGGGGGATGAGATGGATGAGGCGTTCTTCAGGCAATTAACAGAAGTTACTAGATTACAGGCCCTGGTTCTCATGGGGGACTTCAATCATGCCAATATCTGCTGGGAGAGCAATACAGTGGTGCACAGACAATCCAGGAAGTTTTTGGAAAGTGTAGGGGACAATTTCCTGGTGCAAGAGTTGGAGGAACCAACTAGGGGCAGAGCTCTTCTTGACCTGCTGCTCACAAACAGGGAAGAATTAGTAGGGGAAGCAAAAGTGGATGGGAACCTGGGAGGCAGTGACCATGAGATGGTCAAGTTCAGGATCCTGACACAAGGAAGAAAGAAGAGCAGCAGAATACGGACCCTGGACTTCAGAAAAGCAGACTGACTCCCTCAGGGAACTGATGGGCAGGATCCCCTGGGAGAATAACATGAGGGGGGGAAGGAGTCCAGGAGAGCTGGCTGTATTTTAAAGAATCCTTATTGAGGTTGCAAGAACAAACCATCCCAATATGTAGAAAGAATAGTAAATATGGCAGGCAACCAGCTTGGCTTAACAGTGAAATCCTTGCTCATCTTAAACACAAAAAGAAAGCTTAAAAGAAGTGGAAGCTTGGACAAATGACCAGGGAGGAGTATAAAAATATTGTTCAGGCACGCAGAAGTGAAATCAGGAAGGCCAAATCATAACTGGAGTTGCAACTAGCAAGGGATGTTAAGAGTAACAAGAAGAGTTTCTACAGGTATGTTATCAACAAGAAGGTGGTTAGGGAAAGTGTGGGCCCGTTACTGAATGGGGGAGGCAACCTAGTAACAGAGGATGTGGAAAAAGCTAATGTAGTCAATGCTTTTTTTGCTTCTGTCTTCACAAAAAAGGTCAGCTTCCAGACTACTGAACTGGGCAGCACAGTATGGGGAGGAGGTGACTTTCTGTAGAGAAAGAAGTGGTTCAGGACTATTTAGAAGAGATGGACGAGGACAAGTCCATGGGGCTGGATGCACTGCATCCGAGGGTGCTAAAGAAATTGGCGGATGTGATTGCAGAGCTATTGGCCATTATCTTTGAAAACTCATGGTGATTGGGGGAGGTCCCGGATGACTGGAAAAAAGGTAATGTAGTGCCCACCTTTTAAAAAATAAAAGGGAGGAGGATCTGGGTAACTATATGCCGGTCAGCCTCACCTCAGTCCCTGAAAAAATCATGGAGCAGGTCCTCAAGGAATCAATTTTGAAGCACTTAGAGGAGAGGAAAGTGATCAGGAACAGTCAGCATGGATTCACCAAGGGCAAGTCATGCCTGACTAACCTAATTGCCTTCTATGATGAGATAACTGGCTCTGTGGATCAGAGGAAAGCAGTGGACATGTTATTCCTTGACTTTAGCAAAGCTTTTGATACGTGTCCCACAGTATTCTTGCCAGCAAGTTAAAGAAGTATAGGCTGGATGAATGGACTATATGGTGGATAGAAAGCTGGCTAGATCACTGGGCTCAATGGGTAGCGATCAATGGCTTCATGTCTAGTTGACAGCCGGTATCAAGTAGAGTGCCCCAAGGGTCGGTCCTGGGGCCGGTTTTGTTCAATATCTTCATTAATGATGATCTGGAGGATGGCGTGGATTGCAACCTCAGCAAGTTTGCAGATGACATTAAACTGGAAGGAGTGGTAGATACGCTGGAGGATAGGGATAGGGCCAAAAGAAATCTGATGAGGTTCAACAAGGACAAGTGCAGAGTCCTGCACTTAGGACGGAAGAATCCCATGCACTGCTACAGACTAGGGACCGAGTGGCTAGGCACAGTTCTGCAGAAAAGGATCTAAGGGTTATGGTGGATGCGAAACTAGATATGAGTCAGAGTGCCCTTGTTGCCAAGAAGGCTAACGGCATTTTGGGCTGTATAAGTAGGAGCATTGCCAGCAGACCAAGAGACGTGATCATTCCCCTCTATTCGACATAGGTAAGGCCTCATCTGGAGTACTGTGTCCAGCTTTGGGCCCCATGCTACAAGAAGGATGTGGAAATATTGGAAAGAGTCCAATGGAGGACAACAAAAATGAATAGGGGGCTGGAGCACATGACTTATTAGGAGAGACTGAGGGAACTGAGATTATTTAGTCTGCAGAGGAGAAGAATGAGGGGGGATTTGATAGCTGCTTTCAACTACCTGAAAGGGGGTTCCAAAGAGGATGAATCTGTTCTCAGTGGTACCAGATGACAGAACAAGGAGTAATGGTCTCAAGTTGCAGTGGAGGAGGTTTAGGTTGGATATTAGGAAAAACTTTCAGTAGGAGGGTGGTGAAGCACTGGAATGGGTTCCCTAGGGAGGTGGTGGAATCTCCTTCCTTAGAGGTTTTTAAGGTCAGGCTTGACAAAGCCCTGTCTGGGATGATTTAGTTGGGGATTAGGTCCTGCTTTGAGCAGGGGGTTGGACTAGATGACCTCCTGAGGTCACTTCCAACCCTGATATTCTATTATAGGAATGGCCTAATGGGCCATCAGCCAGAATCTGTGTCTGGACTGATTTCAAGGCAGTAACAGATCCTTTGAGGGTCACCAATTTGTTGTAGGTTTATCATTTTAAAATAAGTAAAGGTATGCCATGATTTTTTTTTTTTGCATTGCAATTTGATGTTCATGTTCAAAATGTTCTGTGTTTATTAGTTCTGTTTTGTGTGTGAATGAGGAATGTGTGGGTTAAGAGATAAGTGTGAAGGCCTTTGCTGGACCAGATGGTCTAGGGAGGAACTGGAGACAGATGCAAGGGCACCAGGAGGCTGCAACATGCCCCTGTTGAAGCATCAGAGGAAGGCAGATTGATGACTCTAAAGATGAGACAGGCACCTATCAATGGTGACAAGATAGCGGTGATCAAAACCAGCATGGAATAACTCCCTGAGGAACTTGATGTAAAGAATGAGAAGGTCAATTTAAGAAAACAAGCACTCGTCAAAGAACAATTACAGCATGATGGTGCAAAACTCATTAATCCCAATGAAGGAAAATCACTATATAAACAGGGGTCCTTACCGTGAAACTTTGGGTTCATCCTGCAAAGACTTCCCCGGAGCATCATGTCACAACCGACTTGTGATCAGCCCAGCTTCTCCCTACTCGTGGTCAACCTATCTGGCCACTAAATTGATCCGGTCTCTGGACTGGTAACTATAACATCGACCGGCGGGACAGTGTGTGTGTGTGAGACACTGAATGCATATGCTAATTGTTGTATCTTCAATAAAAGCGGCCTTTTCCCCTGAAAAAGATCCTGTGTGCTTCTTATAAGTATAACACCCATCTGTCAGACTTTGCTACCCATGCTCCAGTCACTGGCCCAGGAGTAGTGAATTCGGAGGGAGAGAGTTGCCTTAACAACTGACAGAATTTGCTAACTCCTTGGTAATTTGCAATTGATTTATTTGATTATTGAGGTGTGCTATCTAATTTAGTGTGCGAGTATGTGTAAAAGGAGGCAAGACTTGGGAGAGCACAGACCAGAACCCATCAAAGGGCTACTTCGAAGGGTAGTGAATTGTGGCAAAGTGGGTCCCCATCCATCAGACTTTGCTACCCATGCCACTGTCACCGGTCCAATGGTACCTTTCGCATCCTCTGGTCCAGGGGTAGCGAATTGGGAGGGATGGGTGCTTGTACAATTTGCATTATACACATGGACACTAATACAGATAAACTTTTTAAAATTTGAAAAATACTTTTTATTTATATGCCAGACTATACTAATAACAGTTTGCTTTTTGTTCCAATATGTTTTGCACAACGAACATTTACACACAATGTAAGTTTTTTTGAACTATGCACATCTTTGCACTTGTATTCTCTCTTTTCATCAGTCATGTTTTCTTGACTGGTTCCTTCTGGAATGCAGGGCACATGTGCCCACCTATTGCAAGACTCACACTGGACCTTTGATAGTAACAATTGAGAAAATGAAATCACAGAAGCTGTAATGTTGCACACAATTTCCATTCACTCATGCTATTCCTTCCACATGTCAGCATTACCTAAAATATGCCTATGAGAATGATAAAAATGTTTACTGTTGTGGAATTTTTACAAGAATCCTGATCCTTAGGTAGGTTATGACGTGTGTTTCTTATACAATTCTGTTTCTTAACATCATGCAATCCTCACTTTCCTTTTCACAATTGACAAGGTTGCAGTATATGCAGGAGTCCTCCATGCTTTCTTAAAAATCAATATAGCGCAATGAAATGCTGATTACGTTATAACCAACACTCTAAATGCAAATATTGTTTTATTAACTACTGTCAATATTTTAATTCAGTCATCGGTATGCACATATTTTTTTTCTTTTTTGAGAGTCATATTTTCTCAAAGTTTTACTTTACTGCAGCTGGATATAAAAATATCCAATTTTATTTAACTGGTCTATAAATAGCAACCATTTACCCCATTCAATTTTTTGGTACTTAAAGATATTATTGATGCAGGGTCACCATTACAGAACCAAACCTGTGAGATTCCCCACTTTAGGGGTATTAAGATAACTATCTGTTATGTGACATAATTCTACTCTTCCGGTTATCTTCACATGTGCCTAATGAGTCCATAGTACATGGGAGAAAGTTATTACCTGACTCCTTCATGAGAACAATTGTTATTTGTCTTCTAAATGCAGTATTAGCCTCTTGCGTTGTTTCTACTGAACTGATCACTTTCTGCTGCAAATACGTTTCGGCAAACTAACAACACTTCTATTTAGAAAAAATATAATTACCAGAGGTGAAAGTGGGCTGGGCCAGCATACTGGTAAGAACCAGCCACTGGTACCAGCCCGTACACAGCTGACATTACAGTGCTGCTATGGCAATGCTTTATGCTTTAACATCACTGCCCCCTTTAGCTCCCCCCACATCAGTGACCCTGCCATAGCATCTGGCAGCACTGCTGGATGCTACCAGCAGGGCTGCCGACAGTGGGGGAGCAAAAGGGGCAGCTGCCCTGGGGGCCAGTGATTTAAAAGGGCCTGGGGCTCCTGGCCACTGCAGAAGCAGCTGTCAGGAAGGGCTGGCTGGTGGAATCTGTCCCCCCAGCTCCACACCTTCTACCCGAGACACCACCCTGCTGGGGGCCCAGAGCCCACCCCACACACCTTGGCAAGGATGCTGGTGTAGTACACACCAGTAATCTCTGACATTTACTTTCACTCCTGATAATTACACATAAATAACAAATGATAATGGCAATTTGGTATGCAATACTGTAACGGTGTGGGACTCACCTCTGTGGCACCTCCTGCTGGTTTCTTCGGGGAATTAGCTCTTCCAGCTCCAGAGCGCCCTCTGCAGGCTGGTGATCTGCCCTGCCACTTGGCCCCCATGTCCCTCCCGGACCTGGTGAGCCTTTAATTGGGTGCTGTCCCCAGGCAGTACCCACACAATTCTGGGTCTCACCCTCCCAGGGGAACCCCCCCACCCACTATCCCCACTTTGCCTCAGTCTTGGCTACTGCCCAGTATCCATCTAGACCCCATTCACTGGGGCAGACTGCAGTATCAGCCACTCATCACAGGCAAAGGGGTTTGGAACCTGCTGCCTCCGCCTACCCCAGGCTAACCCTCTGTAGCCCCAGTACCTACCTGGGCCTTTATCAAGGCCTGCAGCCTGGGGGGTTTCCAGGCTGGAGCGCCACAGCTCCTCTAGCCTTCCCCCAGCCCTGCTCCACTTTAGGTACCCTCTCAGCTTCTAAGCAGCCAGGCCCTTCCCTCTTTACTGCTAGAGAGAGACTAACTGCTTGAGCGCCTGGCTCACAGCCTTTATAGGGCCAGCTGGGCCCTGATTGGGGTGTGGCCCAGCTGTGGCTACTTCCCCAATCAGCCCAGGTTTCAGAGCTGCAGCCCTCTTCAGAGCTGCTTTCAAGCCCTTCAGGGCAGGAGCGGGGGTCCTCCCCACTATAAATACCTTTAAGATGAGTGGTCTGCAGTTGTGGCCATCACTTTGTCTGGGATGCTGAACAATTTTACTCTTCCAATCAGATGAGGATTTGCTAGTTAATCGTTTGATGAAGTATCTGAAATTTTTAGAGAGTACAGTAGTGAACTGTATAAATGAGCTGCTTCTTTTTTTTTTTTTTTTTACAGTTTCAGGTACAGATGTATGGGGTGGAAAATACAGTAGGCAGGTATAAATACACATGAAAAGATGGGAGTTGCCTTATCAAGTGGGGGGTCAAACAGTTGTCAACAACAACGTGCCTTTAATAAAAAAACCACAAGGGTGATGAAACCCATGTTCACTGTCAGCTATCTTTGACCTGATAGTGAGGTTGAATACATAGTAAAAATAACCTGGAAAAAAAACAGTAATTACCTTATTATTGATTTCAGAACCGAGATCTGTCAGTATCCACCGTGGGCATCCAAGTTGAACAACATTTTGTACATGCTGTTTGCCACCTCATATGCTGACTTTTTTTGAAGTGGAAAGGCTTCCACACATCTTGAAAGATAATCTATGGTTGTCAGTATATACCGGTATCCATTCTTTGTTGCTGGTAATTGTTACCCAAAATTGGGACAGCTAGTAAGCTTCGGGAGGACTAATGACCCATCAGAGTTTGGCAGAAAGCAGCCCATTTATTATACTGATAGCTAAGCTCAAAAGAAGGTGTGGGGAGGTGTCACACTCATGCTCCCAGGACAGGCACGGCACTGGAGATGTCAGGATCCTTCAAGGTAAGTGTCCCACAGCACAGTGATGGATGGTGCGATAAAGGTAAGTCTTTCCAAGGCACGATGGAATGCAACACAGCAAACCACTGGCCAGGCGGTCCGGGCTAAGGGCTTTCATGGGAGGTACAAGCTTGTGAGTGCACTGCGGAGCATATGGCCTCTTCCCTTTTTAAGGACCTGCTCCTCATGGCCTGCGACTAGAGATGACTTGGCCGTGTCTGGTTGGTCACACTCCACCTCAGCCAGTGTCCATGCACTGGGTGTGTGAGCGCTGCCTAATTAGAGTCCCATTCACCTTGTCTACCTTGGATCTCTTCTGATCTTCCAGCTGCTCAGGGTATGTCTACACTACGAAATTAGTTCGAATTTATAGAAGCCGGTTTTATAGAAATCGGTTGTATACAGCCGATTGTGTGTGTCCCCACATAAAATGCTCTAAGTGCTCTAGTCGGCGGACCGCGTCCACAGTACGAGGCTAGCGTCGACTTCCGGAGCATTGCACTACGGGTAGCTATCCCACAGCTATCCCACAGTTCCCGCAGTCTCTGCCGCCCCTTGGATTCTGGGTTGAGATACCAATGCCCGGATGATGCAAAACAGTGTCGCGGGAGGTTCTGGGTACATGTCGTCAGGCCCCTCCCCCCCCATCACAGCAACAGCAGACAATAGATTCGCGCCTTTTTACCTGGGTTACCTGTGCAGACAACATACCACGGCAAGCATGGAGCCCGCTCAGCTCAGCTGAGCTCACCGTCACCATATGTCCTCTGGGTGCCGGCAGATGTGGGACTGCATTGCTACACAGCAGCAGCTGCTGCTAACTGCCTTTTGGCGGTAGACGGTGCAGTAGACTGGTAGCCTTCATCGGCGATCTGGGTGCTGGCAGCCGTGGGGCTGCATTGCACCAGCCCCTTGCCTTTTGGCAGTAGATGGTGTATTACGACTGGTAAGCATCCTATTATAAGTTGGCTCATCGCACATTAGCAGAGTCTTCCCTGAGCAGCAGATCGTGCAATAGGCCTGAAGGCCATCGTAATACACTAACTGCCAAGCGCTCAGTATTTGCTGCCAAGCACCCAGAAAGATGCCGAGGGCTATCAGTCACACTGCACCGTCGTCTTAAGATGTAAAAAATAGATTTGCTCTGTATTCATTTGCTTCCCCCTCCCTCCGTCAAATCAACGGCCTGCTAAACCCAAGGTTTTCAGTTTAATCTTTGGGGGGACCATTCTGTGTGACAGTTGTTTGTGTTTCTCCCTGATGCACAGCCACCTTTCTTGATTTTAATTCCCTGTACCTGTACGCCATGTCGTCACTCGGCCCGCCCTCCCTCCTTCCCCTAGTCCGTCAGATACTACTTTTGCGCCTTTTTTTGAATTCTGGGTTGAGATCCCAATGCCCGGATGATGCAAAACAGTGTCACGGGAGGTTCTGGGACCTGTCGTCAGGCCCCTCCCCCCCGTCACAGCAACGGAAGACAATAGATTCGCGCCTTTTTACTTGGGTTACCTGTGCAGACAACATACCACGGCAAGCATGGAGCCCGCTCAGCTCAGCTGAGCTCACCGTCACCATATGTCCTCTGGGTGCCGGCAGACGTGGGGCTGCGTTGCTACACAGCAGCAGCCCCTTGCCTTTTGGTAGACGATGGTATATTACGATTGGTAACCGTCGTCATCGTACTGCAGAGGCTATCACTCATGCTGCACAGTCGGCTGCCAGCTTAAGATGTAAAAAATAGATTTGTTCTGTATTCATTTGCTTCCCCTTCCTCCGTGAAATCAACGGCCTGCTAAGCCCAGGGTTTTCAGTTTAATCTTTGGGGGGACCATTCTGTGTGACAGTTGTTTGTGTTTCTCCCTGATGCACAGCCACCTTTCTTGATTTTAATTCCCTGTTCCTGTACCTGTACGCCATGTCGTCACTCGGCCCTCCCTCCTTCTCCTGGTCCATCAGATACTAGTTTCGCGCCTTTTTTCTGACCAGGCGCCATAGCTAGCACTGGGATCATGGAGCCCGCTCAGATCACCGCGGCAATTATGAGCACTATGAACACCACACACATTGTCCTGGAGTATATGCAGAGCCAGGACATGCCAAGGCGAAACCCGGACCAGCCGAAGAGGCGATTGCAGCGCGGCGAAGAGAGTGATGAGGAAATTGACATGGACATAGACCTCTCACAAGGCACAGGCCCCAGCAATGTGGAAATCATTATGTCACTGGGGCAGGTTCATGCCGTGGAACACCAATTCTGGGCCCGGGAAACAAGCACAGACTGGTGGGACCGCATTGTGCTGCAGGTATGGGACGATTCCCAGTGGCTGCGAAACTTTCGCATGCGTAAGGCCACTTTCATGGAACTTTGTGACTTGCTTTCCCCTGCCCTGAAATGCCAGGATATCAAGATGAGAGCAGCCCTCACAGTTGAGAAGCGAGTGGCGATAGCCCTGTGGAAGCTTGCAATGCCAGACAGCTACCGGTCAGTGGGGAATCAATTTGGAGTGGGCAAATCTACTGCGGGGGCTGCTGTGATCCAATTTGCCAGGGCAATGAAAGACCTGGTGATATCAAGGGTAGTGACTCTGGGCAACGTGCAGTCAATAGTGGATGGTTTTGCTGAAATGGGATTCCCAAACTGTGGCGGGGCCATATACGGAACCCATATCCCTATCTTGTCACCGGAGCACCAAGCCACCGACTACGTAAACCGCAAGGGGTACTTTTCAATGCTGCTGCAAGCCCTGGTGGATCACAACGGACGTTTCACCAACATCAACGTGGGATGGCTGGGAAAGGTACATGATGCTCACGTCTTCAGGAACTCTGGTCTGTTTCGAAAGCTGGAGGAAGGGACTTTCTTCCCAGACCAGAAAGTAACCGTTGGGGATGTTGAAATGCCTATCGTGATCCTTGGGGACCCAGCCTACCCCTTAATGCCATGGCTCATGAAGCCGGACACAGGCAGCCTGGACAGGAGTCAGGACCTGTTCAACTACAGGCTGAGCACGTGCCGAATGGTGGTGGAATGTGCATTTGGACGTTTAAAAGCGCGCTGGCGCAGCTTACTGACTCGCTGAGACCTCAGCGAAAAGAATATCCCCATTGTTATTGCTGCTTGCTGTGCGCTCCACAATATCTGTGAGAGTAAGGGGGAGACCTTTATGGCGGGGTGGGAGGTTGAGGCAACTTGCCTGGCCGCTGATTACGCGCAGCCAGACACCAGGGCGGTTAGAGGAGCATAGCAGGGCGCGGTTCGCATCAGAGAAGCTTTGAAAACGAGTTTTGTGACTGGCCAGGCTACTGTGTGAAACTTCTGTTTGTTTCTCCTTGATGAACCCTCCAACCCCCCCCCCCGACCCGGTTCACTCTACTTCCCTGTAAACCAACCACCCCACCCCACCTTCCCCTCCCCAATTCGAGCACTGCTTGCAGAGGCAATAAAGTCATTGTTTTTCCACATTCATGCATTCTTTATTAGTTCCTCACAGAAGTAGGGGGATAATTGCCAAGGTAGCCTGGGATGGGTGGGGGAGGAGGGATGGAAAAGGACACACTGCATTTTAAAACTTTAAGTCTTATTGAAGGCCAGCCTTCTGATGCTTGGGCGATCATCTGGGGTGGAGTGACTGGGTGGATGGAGGCCCCCCCACCGTGTTCTTGGGCGTCTGGGTGAGGAGGCTATGGAACTTGGGGAGGAGGGCAGTTGGTTACACAGGGGCTGTAGCGGCGGTCTCTGCTCCTGCTGCCTTTCCTGCAGCTCAACCATACACTCGAGCATATCAGTTTGATGCTCCAGCAGACGGAGCATTGACTCTTGCCGTCTGTCTGCAAGCTGACACCACCTATCATCTTCAGCCCGCCACTTGCTCTTTTCATCCTGCCATTCAGCCCGCCACCTCTCCTCTCGTTCATATTGTGCTTTTCTCATGTCCGACATTGACTGCCTCCATGCATTCTGCTGTGCTCTATCAGCGTGGGAGGACATCTACAGCTCCGTGAACATATCGTCCCTCGTCCTCCGTTTTCTCTTTCTAATGTTCACTAGCCTCTGCGAAGGAGAAACATTTGCAGCTGGTGGAGGAGAAGGGAGAGGTGGTTAAAAAAGACACATTTTAGAGAACAATGGGCACACTCTTTCATTACAAGGTCGCATATTTCGGCTTGCAGGCAGCCATGGTAGGCCACAGTGTTTTGGCTTTTTTAACCTTCTTAACATGCGGGAAAGGTTTCAAACAGCAGCGCATTTCCCATATCAAGGATGAATTGGGTTGTCCATTTAAAATGGGTTTTCAATGTAAAAGGAGGGGCTGTGGTTTCCCGGTTAACATGCGGCACAAACCCAAGTAAACCCCCTCCACACACACACACACACGATTCTCTGGGATGATCACTTCACCCCTCCCCTCCACCGCGTGGTTAACAGCGGGGAACATTTCTGTTCAGAAGAGCAGGAACGGGCGCCTCTGAATGTCCCCTTAATAAAATCACCCCATTTCAACCAGGTGACCGTGAATGATATCACTCTCCTGAGGATAACAAAGAGAGATAAGGAATGGATATTGTCTGCATGCCAGCAAACACCGGGACCATACACTGCCATGCTTTGTTATGCAATGATTCCAGACTACGTGCTACTGGCCTGGCGTGGCAAAGTGTCCTACCATGGCGGACGGGATAAGGCAGCCCTCCCCAGAAACCTTTTGCAAAGGCTTTGGGAATACAGAAAGGAGAGCTTTCTGGAGATGTCCCTGGAGGATTTCCGCTCCATCCCCATACACGTTAACAGACTTTTCCAGTAGATGTACTGGCCGCGATTGCCAGGGCAAATTAATCATTAAACACGCTTGCTTTTAAACCATGTGTAATGTTTACAAATATTTACAAAGGTACACTCACCAGAGGTCTCCTGTGTGCCCTGAGGGTCTTGGGTGAGTTCGGGGGTTACTGGTTCCAGGTCCAGGGTAACAAACAGATCCTGGCTGTTGGGGAAACCGGTTTCTCCGCTTCCTTGCTGCTGTGAGCTACCTACAGTACCTCCATCCTCATCTTCCTCGTTCCCCGAACCGTCTTCCCTGTGTGTTTCTCCATTGATGGAGTCATAGCACACAGTTGGGGTAGTGGTGGCTGCACCCCCTAGAATGGCATGCAGCTCCGCGTAGAAGCGGCAAGTTTGCGGCTCTGCCCCGGACCTTCCGTTTGCTTCTCTGGCTTTGTGGTAAGCTTGCCATAGCTCCTTAATTTTCACGCGGCACTGCTGTGTGTCCCTGTTATGGCCTCGGTCCTTCAAGGCCTTGGAGACCTATTCTAATACTTTGCCATTTCTTTTACTGCTACGGAGTTCAGCTAGCACTGATTCATCTCCCGATATGGCGAGCAGATCCCGTACCTCCCGTTCGGTCCATGCTGGAGCTCTTTTGCGATCCTGGGACTCCATCACGGTTACCTGTGCTGATGAGCTCTGCGTGGTCACCTGTGCTCTCCACGCTGAGCAAACAGGAAATGAAATTCAAACATTCGCGGGTCTTTTCCTGTCTACCTGGTCAGTGCATCTGAGTTGAGAGTGCTGTCCAGAGCGGTCACAATGAAGCACTGTGGGATAGCTCCCGGAGGCCAATAATGTCGAATTCCATCCACACTACCCCAATTCCGACACACTAAGGCCGGTTTTATCGCTAATCCCCTCGTCGGAGGTGGTGTAAAGAAACCGGTTTAAAGGACCCTTTAAGTCGAAAGAAAGGGCTTCGTCGTGTGGACGTGTCCAGGCTTAATTCGATTTAACGCTGCTAAAGTCGACCTAAACCCGTAGTGTAGACCAGCCCATTCATCCCACAAGCATTCCAGGAGGGAGGGGGGTATTCAAAGAGGGAGAGGAGAAAAAAGGGGGGAAGGTGTAACAGATCTTTTGAGCATACAGGTTATACATAGTATACAGACCACTGCTGCTCCTACAACACTCTGCCCCTTGATCTATGATCATTACAGTAGTTTTTGTTGTTATAGGGAACAGGTGATCTGTTGCAAACAAACCAAACAATCATAACCAGATGAATATTGTTGTAGGAGCAGCAGGACGCTGCTGCTAAGTATGCTACTGTGGGACAAGGGGAAGAAAAACGCAAAGCAGCCCGAGCAAGAAGACACCCCTCCTTGGGGAGTGGTGCCGCCTGGGATTTTGTTAGAATGGCTCCAAAAGAAAGGAGCAGACCCCTGGATGCTGGGGCGGTTCCACCTGGGAGTACAATTCCTGAACTAGAGATCATGTTGGATAAATATGTACTTATATACGGTCCCAACAAGGCGGGACTGGGTCGTGCAGCCGCCTGGCTGCTGTGGCAAGCAGGCTGGGAATGGCAGGCGGAAAAGAGTCAGCTCACCACTGAAGTAGATTCATTCCAGGACTGATGTAATGAGTTGGAGAAGAACGGGATATGTGGAAGGTGGAGGCTCTGACTGCTAGCGCCCAGGCATCTTCCCTCTCAGTAGCCGCAGTACAGGTGGCGGCAGCAGAGGAGGAGTGTGTGGAAGTAGAGAATGCTGCTCTGAGCCAGGCAGTTACCTGCCTGAAGGATCTGGTCCTGGAGGGGTCCGCCCAGTAGAACAGGGTCCGGGGGGCTTATTCAGCCCAGGTCACTGCCATTGCCCAGCTCTTACTATTCTTCTATATAACTTTACATGCAGTGTTGATCAAAGTGAGCTCAGTTTTGAAGTCAAAACAGGAGTACGTCAGGGGTGTGTCATGTCTGCAATCCTCTTCAACGTTGCCATCGACTGGGTAATGTGACGTATAACAGAAGACATGCCAAGAGGCATTAAATGGACACTCTTCTCATCCCTTGATGACCTGGACTTCACAGATGATTTTGCTCTCTTATCACATACCCAATACCATATATAAGAAAAAACAACTGAAATCAACACATTCAGCCAGCAAATTGGACTGAAAATCAACCGCAATAAGACAGATATCATGACCTTTAATATTGCCCCACCATCACCAATACGGATAGAGGATTATGTTCTCCCATACTTGAGCAGCACCATCAGCCAGGACGATGGAACAAGCCAGGACATCCAGAACAAAATCAGTAAAGCCAGGAAAACCTTCAGGAGCTTAAATACAGTCTGGAAATCATCAAAATACAACACCAAAACCAAACTCAAGATTTATCAGAGCTGCGTACTTTCAACATTACTTTATAGTGCAGAATGGTGGGGAATGAGAAAGTATGACATGTCCAAACTGTATTCATTCCATACAACCTGCCTCAGAAAAATCCTCCATATCTTTTGGCCCAGAACAATCTAAAATAGGGTGACCAGATAGCAAGTGTGAAAAATCGGGATGGTGGTGGGGGGTAATTGGCACCTATATAAGAAAAAGCCCCAAATATCGGGACTGTCCCTATAAAATCAGGACATCTGGTCACCCTAATCTCAAACCAAGATCTATTGACATAGTGAAGCCAAGAGGGTCTGAGCACCATCATTGCCGGAGGCATTGGAGATGGATCGGCCATGTGCTTCGGATGGAAACTGATTCTATCACCAGAGTAGCAATAAGATGGACATCCGAAGGCATGCGAAAATGAGGCCGCCTGAAAACAACATGGTGAAGAACTGTGGAAGCCAAGCTGAAAATCCTGGGGCACAGCTGGGAAACTATTGAAAGACTTGCCAGAAACAGACAGGAGTGGAGGAGCTTCGTCGCTGCCCTGAACGCCAGAGGTGTAATACGAACATGATGATGATGACCAGTCTTTGTTTAATCCTGAGCTGATGGTGTTAAATTTGCAAATGAACTGAAGCTCAGCAGTTTCTCTTTGAAGTCTGGTCTTGAAGTTGTTTTGCTGCAGGATGGCTACCTTTAAATCTGCTATTGTGTGTCCAGGGAGATTAAAGTGTTCTCCTACAGGTTTTTGTATTGTGACAAAGTTCCTCCTCTATCTTGGTGGGTCCTGCGCTTATTGGCGGATTTTCTTGCCTCAGAGATTCAGCATGTGGGTTGGGGAACAGCCCAGAGACCTTCCCCTCTGGAAGAACCCACAGTCCAGGTCAATTGGGAGGTTTGGGGGGAACCCAGGCCCGCCCTCTACTCCGGGTTCCAGCCCAGGCCCCTGTGGACTGCAGCTGTCTATAGTGCCTCCTGTAACAGCTGCATGACAGCTACAACTCCCTGGGCTACTTCCCCATGGCCTCCTCCAAACACCTTCCTTATTCTCACCACAGGACCTTCCTCCTGGTGTCTGATAACGCTTCTGCTCCTCAGTCCTCCAGCAGCTCACCCTCTCACTCTCTGCTCCTTGCGCCTCTTGCTCCCAGTTCCTCACACTCACACCACAAACTGAAGTGAGCTCCTTTTTAAAACCCAGGTGCCCCGATTAGCCTGCCTTAATTGATTCTAGAAACTTCTTCTTAATTGGCTCCAGGTGTCCTAATTAGCCTGCCTGACTTAACTGGTTCTAGCAGGTTCCTGATTACTCTAATTCAGCCCCTGCTCTGGTCACTCAGGGAACAGAAAACTACTCATCCAGTGACCAGTGTATTTGCCCTCTACCAGACTCCTGTACCCCACTGGTCTGGGTCTGTCACAGTATATTTCCGTTCTTAATATCTGACTTGTGTCCATTTATCCTTTCACGTAGGGACCTAGTTTGGCCAATGTACATAGTAGAGGGGCATTGCTGGCACAAGATGGCATATATTACATTGGTGGACATGCAGGTGAATGAACCAGTGATGATGTGGCTGATCTGGTTAGATCCTGTGATGGTGTCACTGGTGTAGATATGTGGGCAGAGTTGGCATCGAGGTTTGTTGCATGGATTGGTTCCTGAGTTAGAGTTACTATGGTATGGTGTGTGGTTGCTGGTGAAAATATACTTAAGGTTGGCGGGTTGTTTGTGGGCAAGGACTGGCCTGCCTCCCAAGGCCTGTGAAAGTGAGGGATCGTTGTCCAGGATGGGCTGTAGATCACTGATGATGCATTGGAGAGGTTTTAGCTGAGAACTGTAGGTGATGGCCAGTGGAGTTCTGTTGGTTTTTTTTTTTTATTTGTCTTGCAGCAGGAGGCTTCTGGGTACTCTTCTGGCTCTGTTGATTTGTTTCCTTATTTCCTCTTGTGGGTATCATAGTTTTGAGAATGCTTCGTGAAGATCTTGTAGGTGTTGGTCTCTGTCTGAGGTGTTGGAGCAAATGTGGTTGTACCTCAGCACTTGTCTGTAGATGATGGATCGTGTGGTGTGTCCAGGATGGAAACTGAAGGCATGAAGGTAGATGTAGTGGTCGGTGGATTTTCAGTATAGGGTGGTGTTAACGTGACCGTCACTTATTTGTACCTTGGTGTCTAGGAAGTGGACCTCCTGTGTAGATTGGTCCAGGCTGAGGTTGATGGTGGAGTGGAAGCTGTAGAAACTGTACGTCTTTGTCAATACTATTTTAACGAACACCCACTAAAGACTAAACCATGCTCCATAACACTCGATGATTAATATTGATAAAACAATTTAATACTTCAATGATGTCTATTCTGATTATACCAAACCCATTTTGACCTCCATGCATGAGGCCAAATCTGGATGTTATCTACTGCCTACTGATATTAAAAGGATATGGGTATGCTGACTGTAATTGAGAATTGGGCTCCTATTCCATTAAAATATATACATCTTGTGTTGTATATTGTGCTAAATTAACAATATCTATATTTAAAACCAATTGTGACAACCCTGTGTCGATTTGGCAAAACACCCCTACCGCTATCCCCGGTACATTCAAAATCACAGGGACTAGAGGTCACCTGTTGGCATCTAGTAGCAATGGTGCAATTAATAATTGTAGGGCCTCATCTCCCTCTCTCTCTGAATCCTCCTCTATGCCTCTATCTCCACTCTCTTCTTCACTATCCTCTTATACATCATCCATGCCTTCGAATATTTCTTCCAGGTCTTCATCAGGCTTGTTTATTAAGTCCATCACTTCCTCCTCATTTAAGTCTGGCAAATGGGGGGAGGGATAGCTCAGTGGTTTGAGTATTGGCCTACTAAACTCAGGGTTGTGAGTTCAATCCTTGAGAGGGCCACTTAGGGATCTGGAGCAAAATCAGTACTTGGTCCTGCTAGTGAAGGCAGGGGGCTGGACTCAATGACCTTTCAGGGTCCCTTCCAGTTCTATGAAATAGGTATATCTCCATATAGCATAGTAAATCATAGAACTATTCCTGACTTGATGTTCTCCTTTCTTTCCCTATTTATGTATACAGAAAAAATATTTTTACGATCTTCTACCTTATTCTTATGTTTGTTGCCAAATTTATTGTGACGGGATCCCTGGGACTACAAACCTGCAGCCTGGGACTGTGGGACCGCTGTGCCCTCTTTAACTCTCCCCAACATGGGCCTTCTCTCACAATGCCTTGCTAGTGACAAGCAACAAACCCCTTCAGGCCCTGTTATCACTCAGTACAACCACAAGTAGAGCCCCACACGAAGCTGTTAGATTGCATGAATGCTCCCAGAGCCACTCATGAATCACACAAACCGAGCCACCAACCAGATCTCCCCAGCTTCTTCTACGCCTTGGAGAAAAAGAGGGGGGCTAAAAAGCACGTCACCTGCCTTCTAGCAGAGGACGGTACCCCCCTCACGGATCAGGTGGAAATGTGCGGGAGGGCCAGGGCCTTCTACGCAGGCCTTTTCTCCCCGGATCCAACCGATCCTAACGCTTGCAGAATGCTCTGGGATGAACTCCCGATGGTCAGCGCGGGCGACCGAGACCGGCTGGAGCTGCCTCTCACTCTGGCCAAGTTCTCAGAAGCCCTCCGCCGCATGACCACCAATAAATCTCCGGGCATGGACGGGCTGACCGTGGAGTTCTACCGCGTGTTTTGGGACATCCTCGGCCCGGACCTTGTCACCCTCTGGGCCGAGTCCTTGCAGGGCGGAGTCCTCCCTCTTTCGTGCAGGCGAGCCGTGCTGACCTTATTGCCGAAGAAGGGGGACCTCCGCGATTTACGGAATTGGCGTCCCATCTCGCTCCTCAGCATGGACTATAAAATCGTAGCGAAGGCCATGTCGTTGCGGCTAGGGTCCGTGTTGGTGGATGTGATCCACCCAGACCAGACCTACACCGTCCTGGGCCGCACCATCTTCGACAACTTGTATCTGGTCCGGGACCTCTTGGAACTCGGGTGTAGGGATGGTCTGTCGTTCGCCCTCCTGTCCCTGGATCAGGAGAAGGCGTTCGACAGGGTGGACCACGGGTATCTCCTGGGCACTTTGCGAGCGTTTGGCTTTGGGCCCCAGTTTGTGGGTTTTCTCCAGGTGCTGTACACCTCCACAGAGTGTTTGGTGAGGCTCAACTGGACCCTGACCGAACCGGTCAGCTTCGGGCGAGGAGTACGTCAAGGGTGCCCCCTCTCGGGCCAGCTGTATGCTCTGGCGATCGAGCCCTTCCTCTGTCTCCTCCGTAGGAGGTTGGCAGGGTTGGTGCTGCGGGAGCCGGAGCTGTGGCTGGTCCTGTCGGCGTACGCCGATGACATGCTCCTCGTGGTCCAGGACCCGGGCGACTTGGTGCAGGTGGAGGCTTGCCAGACCATCTATTCGGCGGCCTCCTCCGCCCGGGTTAACTGAGTCAAGAGCTCTGGCCTGGTGGTAGGGGACGGGTGGCATGCGAGCTCCCTCCCACCCGCGCATCAGGCCATCTGGTGGACGTTGATTCTGGAGTTCTTTTGGTCAGGACTGCACTGGGTCTCTGCGGGGGTTCTCCATCTACCCCTGGAGGAGGGAGGGCAGGGCCTGAAATGTCTGCACGCTCAGGTCCACATCTTCCGCCTCCAGGCCCTGCAGAGGCTCCTTTATGGTGCAGGTAGTCCGGCATGGAGCGTATTGGCGCACGCCTTCCTGCGCCGCTTTCGAGGGCTCCAATATAAGCGGCAGCTCCTTTGTCTCCATCCGAGAGGTCTTCCGCGAGGCCTCTCCGAGCTGCCAGTCTTCTACCAGGACCTCCTCCGGACCTGGAAACTGTTTTCAGTGACCAGGAGTGTGGCGGCCACCGTGGGGGCAGATCTCCTCGCAGAGCCCCTGCTATACAACCCCCAGCTTCGTGTGCAGGTGGTGGAGTCCCCCATGGTGTGCCAGAGGTTGGTCCTAGCAGAAATCAGCAAAGTCGGAGACCTCATGGACTACGACCGGGAAGACTGGCTGGATCCCCTGACTCTCGCTCAGCGCATGGGGCTCTCCAGACCTCGTACTCCCCGGCGCGTACTTCAGGAGGTTAGGGCCGCTTTGCTGCCCGCTGCTCGGGACTATCTCGACCGGGTCCTGCGAGAGGGCAAGCCCCGCCCACCCTCCACTCCGAGCCCTCCAGACTTTTTCATCGGGCCCCTGCCCCATGGACCCAACCAGCCCCCTCCCCGTCCATTCGCGATGAGCCAGCTGCACCATCTATAGCCGGTTCCGTTCTGGACCGCGCCAAGGAAACATCTATACACGCTTGTGCTCCATGTTCTTCATGTCCTCACCCTCGCGTCCCGCCCCGATACGAAGTGGCGGGACCTTCTGCCACCTCTGGAGGGTGAGGAGCCCCGGTGGGCCAGCCTTTATTCTGCTCTGATCCCGAAGCCCTCCGGGGACATCAGTCGGCGACTCCTTCATGGAGCCGTGAGCACGGGAGTGTACTTGACGCGGTTTACCCCTATCCCAGACACCTGACCATTTTGCAGCGTGAGGGAGACCCTGGCGCACGTTTACCTGGTGTGCGCTAGGCTGCAGCCCCTATTCCGGCTCCTCATGGATATTTTGTTAAGATTTTGGTTGCACTTTTCTCCTCACCTTTTTATTTATACACTCCCTATCCATCACCCCACAAAGTCATGGGACCTCCTGGTCAACCTCCACCTGGCCCTAGCAAAACTGGCCATCTAGAAAACCAGAGTGAGGAGGTTGGCCGATGGAGTCTCCTGTGACTGTGGGGCCTGTTTCAGGTCCTCCGTTCGTTCACGTATCCGGGCAGAGTTCCTCTGGGCGGCATCCGCTGGCTCCCTTGACGCCTTCAAGGAGCAGTGGGCACTGTCCGAGGTTCTCTGCTCGGTGTCCACGTCTGGTTCGCATTGTTTGACCCTTTGACCTCACTCCTGTCCCTGTTCTTTTTATTAGTTGTCCCCTGTAATTTTTTGGTCTCCAAGTCCTGTGGACCCCCCCCCTTAGGCTGGTGGGGATCCTTTAGCCGCCTACATCCTGGATCCCAATAGGACCAGACTCCTGTACCCCACTGGGATGGGTCTGTCACACACTCTAATATTTGTTGCCAATATTCTTCTTTTTCCTTGATCTCATGTACATTTTCTTTATCAGTATTTTTTCCTTTTTTCAATTGTAATTCAAGTTCTTTCCAATTTTGAAAACATTCCAAATGTTTTGTACTTTTCATGTGAAGAGAGAATTGAAGATATGTTTTTCCAGTCCTTCACCACTTACTGAAAATGGTTTGTACCAATTGCTTGATTTCTAAAAAATTTGCAGGCAAAGCAAAACAGTGTCCTTTGACACTGAATATTGTAACCAGTTTTGATGAATTTCTTCCCCATTAATGAGTTTCCTCTTGTAATGCTGAGCACAGAATTTTCTTTTATTTCCATCCTTAGTGAAGGGAAATTCGTGAACTTGTTTGGGTCCATGTTCCAGGAGAATTTGCCACACACTGTCGTCACATCTGGGTCATGAAGCTAGATCCTCATACTGTCACTCGTTTATAACTTCCTCATTCTTTCTTCTTTCTACTTCAATCTCTGCATGTGTCTCTGAAGGTGAATAAATTTTCTCCACTTCCATATTGATACCAGACAGCTCTGTGTTCTTGGGGAACTAGGGCACAGTATCTAGCCTGTGTGACTCATGAAACACCCCACCAGTCTCTGCTTGAACCAAAACCTATCAGAGAAAAGGCTTGCAGAGAGCAGTGAGGGCGTTGGGAGACACACCTAGACCCCTCCTGACAAGGATGATAAGATTAAGACATCTCCATTTGCATACACAATGGAGAGCAGAGACGACTCCCCTAGCCTCATCTGCATGAAAAATGGAACAGGGATTCATCTCATTAGCATGCAGAATGGAGAACAGAGAACTGCACTGAACTCTGGGACCAGAAAAGCAGGGAAGCACTGCATCATGGGGGATTTCTGCTCCAGATGTTAATGAATCTACGCCTGCACACACCCGGCTCAGCAGTTATCAGACCAATTCTAGTAATGAATCCTTGATTGTTATCCAAAATACTGAAGCAGCCTAATAGCATTGTGAGCTCCCTGGAAGAAAACACCACCCATAGCCAAGAGTGATCAGCTCCTATTGTCTAGCCCAGGGGTAGGCAACATATGACACGTGTGCCGAAGGCGGCACGTGAGCTGATTTTCAGTGGCACTCACACTGCCTGGGTCCTAGCCACCGGTCTGGGGGGCTCTGCATTTTAATATAATTTTAAATGAAGCTTCTTAAACATTTTAAAAATCTTATTTACTTTACATACTACAATAGTTTAGTTATATATTATAGACTTAGAGAAAGAGACCTTCTAAAAATGTTAAAATGTATTACTGGCACGCAAAATCTTAAATTAGAGTGAATAAAATGAAGGCTCAGCACATCACTTCTGAAAGGTTGCCGACCCCTGGTCTAGCCTAAAGAAAACCCTTGAGTCATTAGTTTACCCATAAACAAATCTAGTGTTCTCCCTTGAACAATTGCATTTTCTCTACACAAAACCCTACCTATGCCCAAGTAAGTGTTCTGATGCATAGACCCAAACACTGCATCAGTTCCACTGGGACTCCATCACCTGACTGATCATGCTGGGGGCTCTGCCTGTCTCCAGCACTCAGGACCTTGAGCTACCACCATGACCTGGGAACCCCGACCAGTTCAAGCCTCATGGAGTGGGTGAGATCCCTCCCCCTCTGTTTTCTTTTCTACCTCAGGTATTAACCTTTAAAAATGTAACTGTTATGTTTGTTTAGCTTTCCTTGTGTAGTTATCACTATTATACAATAAATAATTGTTATGGTTACGCTGGTTGTTTCTCTCTCTCTCTCAACTTTACTCTTTTGTGTTTTTCTTTTATATTTACTCTGCAGCAACACTTCTTTTACCTAAGTTAAAGATCCCTGTAGCGCCCAAAAATACTTTGCTCATCAAGTGGGTTACTACCAGTACAATTGTAATATGAAAGTGGGGATAGGGACGTGCTAAATCTGTGACACATAAGGGTGGCAACTTGAAAGTGCTGCTTGACCCACTCCGTTGAGCACAGGGGCATATAAAGGGGGTCAGCTTGAAAGTGCTGATTGACCCGGTCCGCTCAGATGTGCTCTGTTAATATGTGTGAATGTGTGTGTTCATCCGGTTCTGGGACTGGAAGAACCCAGCCCTGGGGAACCTAGGTCCTGCAGGATAGCTCCATTGGGAGGGGACTTGCAGAAAGGAGAAGTAGAGCTCTATATGAAAACACATGTGACACAAGCAGTACATTGATACAATTACAGAACCTACCCCCCGCCCCCAGAAGAGTAACCCGAATAAATGAGCATGCCCCAAAGTAATGGGCAAATGTGGTAACAATATCAGTCTGATGCTGTGAGCTGCCTTCATCTAGAAGTAAGTTTCCATCATCTTGAGTTTCCAAAGTGCTTTTTTGTGGATGTGAGCTACCCTCATCTCGAAGAAATATACCTTCATCTTGATATTCCAAACTGCTTGCATGCGGATGTGAGCTAACCTCCTCTCCAAGTAAAATTCCTTCATTCAGGTGCTGTGAACTACTTCCATCTTTATTTGGATTAAAGAGAAGATATTTCCGGAAGGATCCCTGCTGTTTTGCTTGGTCCTTTTCCTTCTCAGCCTTTCGTTACGATACTCAGGGTATGTCTACACTACAAATTTAGGTCGAATTTATAGAAGCTGGTTTTATAGAAATTGGTTTTATACAGTCGATTGTGTGTGTCCCCACGTAAAATGCTCTAAGTGCATTAAGTCGGCGGACAGCGTCCACAGTACCGAGGCTAGAGTCGACTTCTGGAGTGTTACACTGTGGGTAGCTATCCCACAGTTCCCGCAGTCTCCGCCGCCCATTGGAATTCTGGGTTGAGATCCCAATGCCTGATGATGCAAAAACAGTGTCACGGGGGGTTCTGGGTACATGTCATCAGGCCCCTCCCCCTCCGTCAGAGCAACAGCAGACAATCGATTCACGCTTTTTTACCTGGGTTACCTGGGAAGACAACATACCATGGCAAGCACAGAGCCCGCTCAACTCAGCTCAGCTCAGCATCATCATATGTCATCTGGGTGCTGGCAGATGTGGTACTGCATTGCTACACAGCAGCAGCTAATTGCCTTTCGGCAGTAGATGGTGTAATACGACTGGTATCCATTGTCGTCATATTCCTCAGTGAGTTCGATCAGAAGCACCTGGGCAGACATGTTTTGTCTCCTGGAGACTCAGTCCTGCCGGCAGTCCTATTGAACCGTATTGATGATGAAGGCTAGCAGTCGTAGTACAGCATCTTCTGCCAAGCGCCCAGCAGATGCCGATGGCTATCAGTCATGCTGCACCATTTGCAGCCAGCTTAAGATGTAAAAAATAGATGGACCAGATTTGTTCTGTATTCATTTGCTTCCCCCTCCCTCCGTGAAATCAACAGCCTGCTAAACGCAGGGTTTTGAGTTCAATCTTTGGGGGTGCCATTCTGTGTGACAGTTGTTCGTGTTTCTCCCTGATGCACAGCCACCTTTCTTGATTTTAATTCCCTGTACCTGTAAGCCATGTCGTTACTCGCCCCTCCCTCCCTCCATCAGACAATAGTTTCCCGCCTTTTTTCAGCCCAGACGCCATAGCACTGGGATCATGGAGCCCGCTCAGATCACCGCGGAAATTATGAGCACTATGAACATCACGCGCATTGTCCTGGAGTATATGCAGAGCCAGAAAATGCCAAAGCAAAACCAGGCCGAGGAGGCGATTGCATCGTGTTGCAAGTGTGGGACGATTCCCAGTGACTGCAAAACTTTTGCATGCGTAAGGGCACTTTCATGGAACTTTGTGACTTGCTTTCCCCTGCCCTGAAGCACCAGAATACCAGGATGAAAGCAGCCCTCACAGTTGAGAAGCGAGTGGCGATAGCCCTGTGGAAGCTTGCAATGCCAGACAGCTACCGGTCAGTCGGGAATCAATTTGGAGTGGGCAAATCTACTGTGGGGGCTGCTGTGATCCAAGTAGCCAATGCAATCAAAGACCTGGTGATATCAAGGGTAGTGACTCTGGGAAACGTGCAGGTCATAGTGGATGGCTTTGCTGCAATGGGATTCCCAAACTGTGGTGGGGCCATAGACAGAACTCATATCCCTATCTTGTCACCGGAGCACCAAGCCACTGAGTACATAAACCGCAAAGGGTACTTTTCAATGCTGCTGCAAGCCCTGGTGGATCACAAGGGACTTTTCACTAATATCAATGTGGGATGGCCGGGAAAGGTACATGATGTTCGCGTCTTCAGGAACTCGGGTCTGTTTCAAAAGCTGGAGGAAGGGACTTTCTTCCCGGACCAGGAAATAATCATTGGGGATGTTGAAATGCCTTAGGGACCCAGCCTACCCCTTAATGCCATGGCTCATGAAGCCGTACACAGGCAGCCTGGACAGTAGTCAGGACCTGTTCAACTAGAGGCTGAGCAAGTGCCGAATGGTGGTGGAATGTGCATTTGGACGTTTAAAAGCGCGCTGGCGCAATTTACTGACTCAGATAAACCTCAGCGAAGCCAATATTCCAATTATTATTGCTGCTTGCTGTGCGCTTCACAATATCTGTGAGAGTAAGGGGGAGACATTTATGGCAGGGTGGGAGGTTGAGGTAAATCGCCTGGGTGCTGATTACGCACAGCCAGACACCAGGGTGGTTAGAAGAGTACAGCAGGGCACGGTGCGCCTCAGAGAAGCTTTGAAAATGAGTTTTGTGACTGGCCAGGCTACGGTGTGAAACTTCTGTTTGTTTCTCCTTGATGAACCCTCCGCCCTCCCCTCCCCCCCGGTTCACTCTACTTCCCTGTAAACTAACCAACCTCCCCTCCTCCCTTCGAGCACCGCTTGCAGAGGCAATAAAGTCATTGTTTCTTCACATTCACACATTCTTTATTAATTCATCACACAAATAGGGGGATAACTGCCAAGGAAAAGGACACACTGCATTTTAACACTTTAACACTTATTGAAGGCCAGTAGGGCAATCATCTGGGGTGGAGTGACTGGGTGGCCAGAGGCCTCTCGCCCCGCGTTCTTGGACAACTGGGTGAGGAGGTTATGGAACTTGGGGAGGAGGGCTGTTGGTTACACAGGGGCTGTAGCGGTGGTCTCTGCTCCTGCTGCCTTTCCTACAGCTCAACCATACACTGGAGCATATCAGTTTGATGCTCCAGCAGCCGGAGCATCGACTCTTGCCTTCTGTCAGGAAGCTGACACCACCTATCATCTTCAGCCCACCACTTGCTCTCTTCAGCCCGTGATTCAGCCCGCCACCTCTCCTCTTGTTCATATTGTGCTTTTTTGCACTCTGACTGCCTCCACACATTATGCTGTGCTCTGTCAGCATGGGAGGACATCTGGGGCTCCGAGAACATATCACAAGTCTGCCGTTTTCTCCTTCTAATCTTCACTAGCCTTTGTGAAGGAGAAACATTTGCAGCTGGTGGAGGAGAAGGGAGAGGTGGTTAAAAAGACACATTTTAGAGAACAATGGGTACACTCTTGCACGTTAAATTTTGCTGTTCACATTACACAGCACGTGTGCTTTCGTTACAAGGTCGCATTTTTCCTCTTATATTGAGGGCCTGCCGGTTTGGTGAGAGATCACTCACGCAGTGGCAGGCAACAGATTTCGGCTTGCAGGCAGCCATAGTAAGCCATAGTCTTTTGGCTTTTTTAACCTTCTTAACATGTGAGAATGGTTTCAAACAGTAGCGCCCTCATTTCTCATACCAAGCACCCATTGGGTTGGCCATTTAAAATGGGTTTGCAATGTAAAAGGAGGGGCTGCGGTTTCTGGGTTAACATGAGGCACAAACCCAACTACCCCCTCACACACACACCCAATTCTCTGGGATGATCACTTCACCCCTCCCCCCTACCGCGTGGCTAACAGCGGGGAACATTTCTGTTCAGCAGAGCAGGAACGGGCACCTCTGAATGTCCCCTTAATAAAATCACCCCATTTCAACCAGGTGACCATGAATGATATCGCTCTCCTGAAGATAACAAAGAGCGATAAGGAATGGATGTTGTCTGCATGACAGCAAATACCTGGACCATACGCTGCCATGCTTTGTTATGCAATGATTCCAGATTACGTGCTACTGGCCTGGCGTGTTAAAGTGTCCTACCATGGCAGATGGAATAAGGCAGAGCTCCCCAGAAACCTTTTGCAAAGGCTTTGGGAGTACATGAAGGAGAGCTTTCTGGAGATGTCCCTGGAGGATTTCCGCTCCATCCCCATACACGTTAACAGACTTTTCCAGTAGCTGTACTGGCCACGATTGCCAGGGCAAATTAATCATTAATCATTAAACACGCTTGCTTTTAAACCATGTGTAATATTTACAAAGGTACACTCACCAGAGGTCCCCTGTGTGCCCTCAGGGTCTGGGAGCACGCCTTGGGTGAGTTCGGGGGTTACTGGTTCCAGGTCCAGGGTGATAAACATATCCTGGCTGTTGGGGAAATTGGTTTCTCCGCTTCCTTGCTCTGAGCTATCTTCATTGTCTTCATCATCATCTTCCTCATACCCCGAACCCGCTTCCTGTTGCGTGATTCTCCATTGATGGAGTCAAAGAACACAGTTGGGGTAGTGGTGGCTGCACCCCCTAGCATGGCATGCAGCTCCACGTAGAAGCGGCATGTTTGCGGCTCTGCCCCAGACCTTCCGTTTGCCTCTCTGGCTTTGTGGTAGGCTTGCCTTAGCTCCTTAATTTTCACGCGGCATTGCTGTGCGTCCCTGTTATGGCCTCTGTCCTTCATGGCCTTGGAGACCTTTTCTAATATTTTGCCATTTCGTTTACTGCTACGGAGTTCAGCTAGCACTGATTCATCTCCCCATATGGAGAGCAGATTCTGTACCTCCCGTTCTGTCCATGCTGGAGCTCTTTTGCGATCCTGGGATTCCATCAAGGTTACCTGTGCTGATGAGCTCTGCGTGGTCACCTGTGCTCTCCACGCTGAGCAAACAGGAAATGAAATTCAAAAGTTCGCAGGGCTTTTCCTGTCTACCTAGTCAGTGCATCTGAGTTGAGCGTGCTGTCCAGAGCAGTCACAATGAAGCACTGTGGAATAGCTCCTGGAGGCCAATAACATCGAATTCCGTCTACACTACCCCAAATCCGACCCACAAAGGCTGATTTTAGCACTAATCCCCTTGTCGGAGGTGGAGTAAAGAAACCGGTTTAAAGTGCCCTTTAAGTCGAAAAAAAGGGCTTAATTCGATTTAATGCTGCTAAATTCGACCTAAACTCATAGTGTAGACCAGGCCTCAGCTCCTGAGGGTTTTCTTTTTCCTCTTTCTGCCATGGGGTATTTCAATATTGTTATATACTGTGCTCCTGACTACAAGCTTTATAGCGTTAAGGATGGCTGACATATCCACCATATGGTTGGCTATTTAAATCACATTACAGCCATCCCAACACATCTTTTCACTGCCTAAAGGTTCAATGATTAGTAACATACACTCACTCACCTATTAAAACAGTTAGTTACAGCGTTTACACGGAAACAAAATGACCATTTTCAACGTTATAACCCGACACTGATTTTTTGGAAATTAATCCCCTTCCTCACAGTTACCCTCTTGGAGTGTGACGTCATCATTTAAATAGTCTATTAAGCGTTAACGCTGTTACTTTTCTTTTATGTGAACCATTTATAATAAAGAAAAGTTCATAATTATACAGCCCAATAATAACGCTAAGGTTTAATAACACTATTCTTTGGCACCAAGGAACACAATTTTCCACAGTATTCACTTGATACTTAACCATCTACCTGCGACATGTGTTAAAATGACCGTTTGACATGTATCAACTCGCGGTATCTCCACTCTACATGAATTTCTGGCTGGGCGACCTTGATGTATATTCGAGTTAGGTGTCACTAGCATTGCAGCTCTTGGCGCTGGTGGATGTGTTTCATTGTGGCTGAGTTATTGCTTATCAAAATTGCGGAGTGGGTCAGCTTGACCCTACATTGCAAATTGAAAAAATATTTGCTAAAATATTATTTATTTTTGCAGTAAATAAAATATTTGACATATTAGTACACTCTCAAAAATGTAGATAAATGAATTATAATTTATATTCCCTCTGTACATGTATGGAAATTGAAATAATGACATCTTCGTTATTTTTATTTGTATTTTTTTCATTTGATTGTTTTAAATTTTGATTTTTCCCCCTCAAATTTGGTGCCCCATTTAACTTGGCACCCTAGGCAACTGCCTAGTTTGCCTATATGGACGGGCCGCCCCTGCATGGCACTTGGGAGTGGGGGGCAGCAGTAGAGAAGGGGCAGGTGGTTGACTTTTGGAGGACGGGGGCTGGGTTTGCTAAATTATAAATTGTTTGGGGGAATGGGGCAGAGTCTGCAGAGGAAATTACAGCAATATTTAATAGCAGTTGGGAGTTTAAGGGGTCCAGTCCACTGGCCCGTTAGCAGCCAGGCATCACCGTCCCCCATGTTCTATTCTGTTCTATTCAGTCCTAACAGCCTCTCATCCCCGCAGGGTCCCAGCACCGTCTAGCCAGGCACCAGCCATATGACTTGCATTCGTCCCCTGGGATTCTCTCCTGCTCCCTTCTCTCCCCAGGGGCAGGGATTGTGTTGGTGGATGTGGTGCCTGCCGTGCTCTGTGTGCTGGTGACTGGGGACAGGTCTGACACGTCCTCTGGCACTGAGAACCCAGCGTGGGGATGTTTGGGGGGTTCTCAGCTCCTGCAGGAGTTTGTTCCAGAGCCTGGGAGTGGCTCCCCGGCAGCCTGGCAGATCCCAATCAGCAGCTCTGTGAGTGCAGGGACCTCGCTCCCTCCACGGCTTTGACTCCATCCTGGACTTCCCCTCGACAGCACCTTCCCAGTACATGTCCCTGGTCTGCCCTGACCTTTCTGCTGCTGGCCTCCCACTGGGGCCATGGGAAATGGCAGGGGAGGGGCCAGCACAACCAGCTCTGTCCCTGCATGGTCCTGATTCCCAATTCTGCTCATTGCCAGGCAGCCAGGCCAGAAATTAAAGCCAGGAAAACAAGAATAAAGTAACATGGATCCCAATGACATCTCTATTGGGTCTGTGAAATGACAGGGGTTAATGTCACACCCAGCAGCACACAGGGGAGCCGTGCTGGTGCCTGGCTGTGTTATAGCAAGGGGGATATGAAAAGAGAAACTATCAGATTGACAACTCACTGCTGGTCATCTGGGAATTAGCTCTTTTCCAGTATACAAAGCACCCTCGGCAGGCCGGTGTCTTGCCTGCCACTGGCCCCATGTTCCTTCCGGACTCCGGTGATATTTACCTCAGGGTTCTGCCCCAGCATGCTCTGGGTCTCCCCTCTCAGGGGAACCCCCAACCCTCAAAACCCACCTTGCCTCAGTGGCTACTGCCAGTCATCAGCTAGCCCCCGCTCACTGGGGCAGACTGCAGTCTTAGGGTTACCATATTTCAACAATCAAAAAAGAGGACGGGAGGAGCCCCACCCCTGCCCCTTCCACTCCCTCCCACTTCTCACCCCCTCAGAACCCCCAACCCTCCCCCCTACTCCTTGTCCCCGTGATTGCCCCCTCCTGGGACCCCTGCCCCTAACTGCCCCCCAGGACTCCACCCCCTACCTAAGCCTTCCTGCTCCTTGTCCCCTGACTGCCCCCTCCTGAGACCTTCCCCACATCCTAACTGGCCCCCTAGGACTCTACCCCCTACCTGTCCCCTGACTGCCCCAACCCTTATCCACACCCACACCCCCTAACAGCCCCCCCCAGAACTCCTGACCCATCTAAACCCCTCTGCTCCCTGTCCCCTGACTGCCCCCTCCTGGGACCCCTGCTCCTAACTGCCCTTAAGAGCCAAGCTGCCTGAGCAAGCAGTACCGGCTTCGGGCAGCCCCCCATGCCTCCGGACCCCAGCCGCTGGCCAGCCACTTCTCCTACCCGGGCTCCAGCTGAGCTGCTCCGCTCCTCCCCTCTCAGACTTTAAGAGCCAAGCTGCCGGCTTCGGGCAGCCCCCCCTGCCTCCGGACCCTGAGCTGCCGGAGCAGAGCAGCTGGAGCCGGGTAGGAGAAATGCCTGGCCAGCGGCTCGGGGTCCGGAGGCGGGGGGGCTGCACGAAGCCGGTAGCGCTGGCTCGGGCAGCTCGGCTCTGAAAGTCTGAGAGGGGAGGAGCGTAGCAGAGCCGCCGCGGGAGAGGAAGTGCCCGGCCGGCATTTTCCCGGACATGTTTGGCTTTTCGGCAATTCCCCCCGGATGGGGGTTTGATTGCTGAAAAGCCGGACATGTCCGGGAAAAAACGGACGTATGGTAACCCTATGCAGTCTGTAATGGCCACTCAGCATTGGCAAGGGGTTAGGACCAGCTGCCTCTACCTATTCCCAGGCTGCACCTCAGTACCTTTTGTAGGCCTTAACCAAGGCCTCAGCCTGGGAGTTTACCAGGCTGGAGCTCACCAGCTTCCTTGCCCTATTCCCCAGCACTGCTCTGCTTCAGGTACTTTGCTCCCAGGCAGCTAGCCCTTCCCCCTCCAGGACTAGAGTGAGACACCTCTCAGCTTCTGGCCCACAGCCTTCTTATCAGGGCCAGCTGGGCCCTGATTGGGCATGGCCCCAGCTGTGGCTGCTTCCCCCATCAGCCTAGCTTGGCTGCTTTTAACCCCTTTTCTGCAGGAGTGGGGCAGCCGCCCCACTACAGAAACCTAAAGGAAAGTGAATGTCTGTGAGGATCTCATTACTCCCATAGTATGTGTGGGCTGCTAAATCACCCGTGTCACTAGGTGTGTGCGATGAAGCCCTTTTAACAGTGCAAAGCCAACCTGCTTCCAGCCTCCCCTGTCTGACCTCAGCACAACATTCGCCCAGCTCAGGCTCACCAGCTCCCTCCCCACAGACGGCACTGAGGGCGGGAGCTGCTGGGTACAGAGCAGAGCAAGGAGGGGTTAGGGGTTCTGGTTGTACAGGAAGCTGCCCAAGTGAGGGACGTGGAGTTGGGGAGGAGCCGTGTGGTTGGGTGAACGTGTAGCGAGAATGGGAGACAAGCTGCCTGGGCTCCTTCCTGTGAGCGGGTCCCATTTACCCAGCCTGGGCCCATCACTCACACAGCCCTGGGGCTGGGGTCTCACTCCCCTTCCCCTGGCCCAGCCACTGAATCCCTTTCCCCAGCTGACCCCACCCCTCATCGCACTAGGACCAGCTCTCCCATATCGCTGAGTCTGTAGTGCAGAGCGGCCCATACAGCAGGGCCCCGGCGCTCTTACTCCTGCCTCTGCACTGCCCCCTGTGGCTGTTTCACTCCCCTCCATGGCCAGAGACTCCCCGAGGGCAGGAAATGCTGGGACATTCACATCTCTGAGTCAGATAACACAGTTATTGGCCCTGAGGGGTCCTGGGAATTCCCCAACCCCCCCTCCCCATATTATCCCCTCCCCCTACTGCACAGATACAGCCTCACCAGATAATGCTGAGTGGGGCCCTATCAGAGCAGATAAAGGTCTCTCTTGCTCTGGTCACTGTGTGTAACAGGGATGTAAATTCCTTTATCAGGCCTCAGTCAGCATCCCAGTCACGGCCCCTCACGGACACCAGCTTAGCAACGTCCACAGACAGATCTCTAGTGCAGTGACTGGCTACAAGAGCTTCCTGAACCAACGCTTCTTCCCCAATGTCACTGAGATCCAGGTCTCAGTGCGGCTCCCAGAGGCTGCTCAAGGAGTGTTGTATGGTTCCTGGGGTAATACTGCAGCAACAGTGATACACTCGAACCCAGGAGCGAATGAGCAAAATTTGGCCCCATCCCAACTTTTAAACGAAGCATGGGTCAACTTGGGAACTAGACACCAGAGCAGGGGAGGGAATGCAGGTAAACACATCATTAACAGTTGCCTGCAAAGCAGTGTGGGATAGCTATTGGAGGACTGCCAAATTGGTGTGCAGGAGGATTGTGTGCACACAGACAATAGACGGATAGAACTCCATTTGCAGCATGGGGATCCACTTTGCAAGAGGACTCCAGAGTTCACCATAAATTAAGAATTAGTGTGGTGTGAAGAATTGCGGTATATGTGCACATATGTTTTTAAATCAAATTAACTCAACTTAATCCAGTTTAAACCCCTCATGTAGACAAGTAGGGTGGCCACTGACACATCCCCAGTGTCGGAGAAAAACAGAGTTCTCACTATTTGTTTAGGTATAGCAAGTCAGATGCTTTATTAACTCTCACAATTGCGCAGAGGGAGAGAGCTAAGCAGGTCTCTCAACAGGTAAACAATTCCAGCAAGCATTTATACCTTTTGTTACAGACAATAATGAGCAACAGTTGCATTTTGTTTATACATAGGCCATCTTGATATCTTATTTCCTCACTTGTTTTGACTCTTGCCAACATACAATATTTTCTATACCTTATCTACACAAGGTCTTCTACACCTTATCTATACCAGGTCATAATGACTTCTTACACAGTTCTTTCTCACCCGCCTCACACAATCCTCGCTTCTACAAATCTCGCGTTATCAGGGTTACAGTTAGCCTGACTCTTGCTAACGAACTGTCATGTATTGCATCCCCTTCCTGTCAGTTCTTTCTCTGCTTCCACAACCCCCCCTTTTGTACTACTAATACAACAAACATTTTCAAATCTCTATTTGCATTAAATCTCGGAATTCAGATTCTACATCAGATGCTTCAACCTTAGGGGTTTTGATTGGATGTAATGACAATGCATGATGAGCATGGACATGAAAGGTATTACTATTATTACGTCCTTTACAACAACAATAACATACTCCTGCACAACACAAGCAATAACATTCCCATAGCGATAATATGATGGGGTTGTTGTACAATCTTAGTCATATAACACAATACATCATACTTAGTACATAAGGTGGATACTCTATAAGCTGTCTGAAAGGCATACTTTTTAACTTGATACATATTTTGAAGCATGTGAATTTGCCCTTGTACTTCAGAGATTTTCTGAACCTCTGGTAACAGTGAAAGCAAATTTTGAAATCGATCGGGTACTAAACTAGTCCAATTAAAGGGTATCTGGAACCTAAGGACTACTTGCAAAATTCTATCTGCAGGCCAGTAAATAATATGATTGCCTGCAGTGGTAATGAGATTAAAATGTATGTCTTGCAATGTGGTGGCTTTAACATACACACAGCTATCATTAGCTTAAAAAAATAAGTGTCCTGTCAGGGTAGTTCCTTGTCCCCTACCCTCCCAGCAAACGTAGTCATGAAGAGTAACAACTTCTCCTGGCTTCAGTTTACGGATACACTGAAGCTGTGGGGGTTGTAACGGCCAAAATGTCCATTGACTCCCTAACCCCATTCAAATGTCAGATGTAATCCCAGGAGCACTGACTAAAAATCGATTGGGCATACCAGGAGGTCTAATTTCCCAGATGTCTCGGTGAATTACCCAATCCCACATGCATCCTCCCCATGGACCCGGCAGGATTCGGTATGTGGGAGCCCACACCCCCTGAACCGGTCCATATGCTTGGAAGGAGCACTGAGAATGTCCACACTTCCACCCAGAAAGTTTCCAAGTATGTCTCCATGGCCACAGATCAGATGGTACTCCTGATGTGTCTGTAAGGACAGTGGGCCAAGCCTGGTGCTCTAGATCATTCCGAATGGCCATTAGCTGGTCATTCAAGAAATCCTGAATCTCTGAGCATGCTAGATCCCACTGCAATGCCTTCCCAGCCTCAGTGATATTCAATACCATCTCTGTCAGCAACTTCTGGGTCATTGAACTAAGGGCGGAAATAACATGTAACTCATCAACTCCAGCCTGTACCTGGGTTAGTTGTGCTCCAGAAACAAGGCCAATGGCCTTCTCTAGTTGCCCCAATTTCTCATCATGTTCTTGGTTCTTAAAAATATTCCAAACTGCTGCTGCATTATTGGCCCCATCCCAAAGGGATCCGGTCAAGTCTCTCTTCTTTCTAGAGGAAATAACCCAAGCCCTCTGTTGTTCTAATCTAATGGCAGCCCCCTGTGAGCAATTATAAATTCTTGGGGTTCACTGGTAGTGATATCATATACTTTTATCTCCACTGATCCATTCAATTGTTCGCTTATATTGGATATCCTGAACCTTAAAAATATATTTTTTCAAACAATATTTAAATAAATCACTAAAGTGTGAAGGCCTTAGTCATTGGTTTTATCAAATATATGGCATTGTCTGTATTTGGATGTGTTACAGGGGTAATAGTGTAATGGAGGAGATGGCAGGGGCAATGGCAACAAGGTGCCTTTGGTACTTATCATTTAAAATCCAATTAGGGAGGGCAATACATGCTGAAGGACTTATCCAAAACACAGGGCACAGCCTGTAGAATAAACCCCAAAATCCAATCAATACCACGTTCCCAAGCATGGGTCCCACAAGTTTCTTCCTGCCAGTGTATAATTCTTTGTTTCTTCACCAGAGTCAGTTCTTAATGTCTCTTGTAGTCAGGAATCCCTGGACTTTGTGGTTTCAGTGAAGCAAGTGTTCCTTCTTCTCTTTTCCTGAAACAGTGTGGTTTAGCATCATACAGGGGAGAGGTTACTAGCACATCACCCTGTAATGGTTTTGCTTCTTCTAGAAAAATCCAGAGGCACAGTAGGTCTGTCAGTGGACAAGGGAGAGGTTACTAGCACTTCACCTTGTCTTTTTTTCTTTTTCCTGCTGTCCAGAAGACACAGCAGAGCTAGAAGGAGAAATAGGCTTATCAGTCAGAGAGTCCTCCCGAGGTGGAGGGGTCTTTTTACAGTGAGAAGCATGGGTCCAGGCAGGTAGTCCTTGGCACTTCACAGTGGTGGTGGTGGTTAACAGGACTTGGAAAGGGCCTTTCCAGTGTGGAGCCAAAGCAGTCTTTCGTTGATGGACTTTACGTAGACTCAGTCTCCTTGTTTCAATGAATGGCAGGGCTGCTAGGGTCTTTGGGTAGCACTTCTTTTATCTGTGAGAAAAGAAACCTAACACATTTCATTAATGCCTGGCAGTGTTTTGCAGATCTCATAGTTGCTTGGGCACATTCAGGCCCCCCTTTTCTTGGCTATCAGCCAAGTCTTAGCTGTGGGCACTGTCCTTGGATGGTGCCAGCATCTTATCTTTGGACTGAGCTTGCTAGCTATTTTTCCTCAGTTAACTCGTTCTGTTCTTTTTCCTTCTCCCCTTCTTGGCTTCTTTTAACCTACAAAGGAAACTTCCACTTTTCACTCATACACCTTTTCCCAACAATGAACACATACGCATTGCCATTATACAGTACATTAGTCTTATTATTCAATGTATGCCATGTACACCCTTCCAGTAAAATAACTTTATTACAGAGCTTTGGAGCAACAAACCAGGACAAGCACACCCACTTTTGAGGAGTCCACTCGGTACAACCTCAGGTGTCCAATAGCTTTCCTCCCTCCCCAGCCCTCTGGCTAGAAATCTGAAGTAGCCAGAAGGATCCCATGGGCAATATGGGGAGTGGGTTAACCTTCCATGTCCTTGCTTCCAAAGACTGTTGGTATGCAAATTTTAACAACAATTTTTTTCAATTAAAAAAAATCTGGCCAATGAAGTTTCTTTTTCTTACTTAAGCAACTGTATTAGACTTTAGTATATCACATTTTCCTGATTTATCCAAACACTTTTTGTATTCCAAGTTGAATAAAAACAAGTATCTGCTTTTTGATTTAACCCTTCTATTTAATTTTGAACTAGACTGTCTTATGAAAATATTAAACCCAACAATTCTGGCCACAAAACAAACACCACAAGACAGGACAAAGAACACAAAAATAATTCCTATTGTACCAGTAAATGCATGGTACATTGAATGCTGTTCAGCTGGCATCCGTTTTCTCTGATGATCTGAAAGACAAAAGAACAGAGGTCTACCCCTTCTGGGTAGTCAGTCATTGCTTAAAATATTTCCTTTATATACACACATACTCTTGTTGATTTTAGACAAAACAGAGGAATTACCCCATATTTCCTTGTATTTGTTTCATAGGCAGCCCAGGTTTCAGTGGCTTCTACCTTATTAGTTAGAAAATTGCATTAATACAGATGCTTTCTGGCTTGCTTCCAGATCCAAAGCTATCCACAGCTTAAAAATTCTTATGTAAAAAGGGACACAATTAACTTTCCCAGACTTTGATTGCCTTTTACTTCTAACTCCTGCTTTCAAACACCCAGTGATCTGAAAGAGACAACACAACCTATATTGGTAGGTTTGCACTTCTTTTACCTCTGCTACAATATACACTGCACATGTTCTGGGGAAAAATGCACATCCTCTCCACAATTCAATTTCCACAACACTAGCCACATCAATTTCTACACAAGGTGTAACTGTTTCTTTTGTGCTTACAAAATCTCCATGCACCCTAGTAAAGTGACAGCTCGACCACACAGAGCCAGGGGCACTGTCCTTCTCTCTCTCTATCTATTGCCTGCCGCTTGGGCCCGATCCTGCTTTTCTCGCTGAACCATCCTTTCCATGGGCACCAGCTTTTTCACTACCAATTTAGATAGGAGGGTGGGCTTCTCAACTAGCCCCCACCCTTCCTGGTCTCTTCTCTTAAACATTCTTACTCACAAGGCTACCCGAGTCCTCCCTCGTGAGGCTTGCCACTTGGGCAAAACGCATGACCCATTGGCATTTAACTATTCAATTTTCTCTTGTGGCAAACACACTGCTCTTACAGCATATGCAAACACAAGTGGTTAAATTCTGACAAGTCCCTGAAGGACCGGTATTTGCTTAGCCAGTGCTTCCTTTTCTGCCTGGAAGTCCTGTCTCAAGGCTTGCAACTTGCCCTGGGCGTAGGTTTGAATTGCTGCCTGGTTCATGATCTATGCTCTTAATTGCTCAATTCTAGTTATCAAGTACACAACTCTTCCCTTTTCTCCAACTTCTCTATTGCCCAGTCTTGCTACGACTGGGGTAGATCCACCTGACACCCTTCCCGGTCAGCCGGGGTGGAAAGAGGAATGCTAAATCCCTCTCCGGTTCTCAGACTTACTGCGGCTGAGAGTAGGCACACTTTCATACTCACACACGTACGTCCAGACTGGCCACGTCTGTGTATAACGTTCAGAGAAGGTGCTGTGCAATCTCCAACTTGCTTCCTCTCTTGGGAGGGCAGTTCTTTTACACCCTGAGGTCTCCTGGGGCGTCTTTTCAGTGATTCCAGTCCAGGCCGGCTGCCTGTGGCTTCTTCAGCGTCACCAAACCACGCCAGCTCCAGGGTCACAAAGGCAGACTGTTGGATCTCACTGGACAGTTAAGCTTTGCAAATGTAATCTCAGCACTGTAACTTGTATTGCCTTTGGTTTGACTATGTCTATATTTTTTCACAGTCAGCTGGGGCCGAAAGCAGTTTTTCTTTGTACTTAGCCTGGTCTGCATTGATTCTTGACCTTGAACGCAGATTAACTTTCTCTTTATCTCTGGACCAAGCTGAATTTCAAATTAACCCGTTCCTTTCCTCAATAGACAAATTGCTCCCATTGTGTGTCAGAGGCTTTTTGGTGATTAAAAGCTCCTCTGAGATGTATGATCTTATCTAGATTGAAGGTACCTTCTAGTGGGCATTGTTTAGATGAATTTTCACGTGTGTAATGATTTCAATTCTCTAAATACCTGCAGGTTTTAGTACCATAATGTACGTACATGAAATAAGCTGGGGTACCCTTAGTGGGTGAGAGGGAATCCTTAGACTGTCCCCCACCCATTTTCCAATCACACACACAGGGAGGAGGATGCCCTGTCCGCGCTAGCGGCACATAAACTAAGGATCTCTCCCTACAGGGTATTCACACAGGAGAGACTAACAAGGATGGCCACGACCCTCCTACACCTCCCTTCAGCAAAGAGCGTCGGCTAGTCTCAGAGAGATGGCGCCGCTTACTCTGTTGCATCCAGTGAGATGATCAGACTGTCAGTGGCTCACACGGAGAGGAAAAGGGGAGGGAAGATGGGTTCACACACTCCTAGACCCAGGTAGCCTCCTCGCCGGACGATGCCAGGCCGAGTTAGCCCACCGTGGGTCGGATCTCCTAAAAGATCCTCTAGTTACCGGGCTTGCATTAGAGTAGTTCCGGTCACGAGCCAAAAGACTTCGCAGAGTACTCTGGGTGTCTTCCGGTAACACTCAATTCACACTGGTGTACACACACACACACACATACACCAAGGCCTTATTCCAGGTACTATTCCCAAGTACCTCCAGGTACTATTCCCAAGTACCTCGATGCATCACTTGAGGCGGTAAAAACCCCTCCTGAGGCGGTAACAACCCCTCAACACAGGTGCAAACCCTATGCACCTAGCATATGCATACAGGGGGCGGCAACAATTCCCCTAAGCCGCTCAGCATCTGACCTTGCTGCACAGTCAATAAGTTCGGATGGCGTGAGCCCAACAGGGACAGACGGCCCCACGGACAGTCCTCCTCCGACACCCCAATAGAGATTTCAAAAGGTCTCCTACCTCTATTGTGGCGCCATGGGGTTCAAAGGGGAATGATCCGTAGCAGCTGCCGGTGCCTCTGCGGGCGTTGCCATCCCGGACGAGCCCCCAAATTGTCGGAGAAAAACAGAGTTCTCAATATTTGTTTAGGTACAGCAAGTCAGATGCTTTATTAACTCTCACAATTGCGCAGAGGGAGAGAGCTAAGCAGGTCTCTCAACAGGTAAACAATTACAGCAAGCATTTATACCTTTTGTTACAGACAATAATGAGCAACAGTTGCATTTTGTTTATACGTAGGCCATCTTGATATCTCATTTCCTCACTTGTTTTGACTCTTGCCAACATACAATATTTTCTATACCTTATCTACACAAGGTCTTCTACACCTTATCTATACCAGGTCATAATGACTTCTTACACAGTTCTTTCTCACCCGCCTCACACAATCCTCACTTCTACAAATCTCACGTTATCAGGGTTACAGTTAGCCTGATTCTTGCTAACGAACTGTCATGTATGGCATCCCCTTCCTGTCAGTTCTTTCTCTGTTTCCACACCAGACTACTGGACATTACAGAACTTCTGGAACAGGATGGGCCCGCCCTCGTTGGCTTGACCCTGACCCTGCCATCATGACTTCACAGGCACCATTTGTGCAAAGTCACACTGTACAGAAGACACCGTTTTGCAGAGTGTGCTGCCCAGCACCTGTAATGCTTATAAAAACTCTCAGAATCTTTTTCAGGGAACAAGGCAATATGCCGCGTTTATTTAAAATGCTAAACAAGTATTAAAATCAGTATATAAACACACATACACACACCCACACCAAAAAGGTTCTGCAGCAGGTGTTATAATTACCAGTCCTTATTATTGCTTGAGTCAGCCTAGTGGCCAGCTAGACCAAACACGAGTGGGAGCTGGACCTCCGTCGGACGCATCCGATGTTCCATTGTTGATGCAGAATGAACCCAAAGTCTCCTGACTCCCGCTCATCTTTGTAGCAGTTGTCTCTCATGTAAGTCTAAGGATTTTGCTGTGTCAGCTGGGATTCGTTAATTACAAATTTGCCGTTCTTACAGTCACCTTCCATCAGTGATGTTTAGATCCTTGGTCACAAACTGGGTACTGGATGTTTTCACAGGGACAAACCTTTCCAAAAACAGCACTGTTCGACTCCAAACCGGACAAATGGCCTGTCTAAAGATGCGCCTTACATAAGTTTTTCAACCAGTTTAGTTTAACCTGCGTGAAAGGCTGTGTGGACACTCTTAGTTTGGGTTGAACAAGGTTTACTTTAGTTCATCTCAAATCAATTAGGAATCAGGTTAATCTAAACTGCAGTAAGCTGCTTTTAAAATGAAATAAGAGGAGCATCCACACAGGGATTTGCTGTGGTTTAACTTTCTACCTAAATATTTCTAGCACTACAAATCATATAAAAGTGATTCCTCCCGGTAGAGCTTATTCACCTCCCCATAAGGGAACAGCTATACTGATTTAAACACCTTTGTACAGGTATAACTCCATCTGCAGCAGGGGGGTGGTTAATCACATTGGTTTAAAAAGATGCTTGTTAGTTAAACAGGTGCGAATTCATATGCAGTAAAAGCCCAGCATTTACAGATGTGGTGATTAACATGTTAATTCACAGTTAATGAGCTTGAGTTAAAAGAGGCCCCAACACTCTTCTGGACAAACCAAATGGTGAGTCCCTTCCTTTCTCCCCATCCAGAGGACTCCAAGTGCAGACTCTTCCCAATGACTGGCTGTTGCACAGGGGAAAGTGCTACTAGGTTTCTGAAGACAATACAGAGAGGACTGGAAGCCATGTGACGGTTTGGCAAAGACGGCTAAAGCCTTAGGGATCCAGGACTTGGATGAAATGGTGATGTGAAATGTGGGCAGAGGTGAAAGTAAGCCAGTGCGGTCCGGTACGGCGTACCGGCAAGAGCCGGTATGCCATGCCGGACCGCACGGGCTTCTGCGGGTGGGATTTAAAGGGCTCAGAGTTCCCCGCCGCTGCGGGGAGCCCAGCACCCTTTAAATCCTGCCCGCGGCTGGGTGGCCAGGCTGGGGCTGGGATTTAAAGGGCTCAGAGCTCCCCACCACTGCGGGGAGCCCAGAGCCCTTTAAATCCTGCCCACGGCTGGGCAACCGGACTGGGGCCGGGATTTAAAGGGCTCTCAGAGCTCCCTGCCACTGCGGGGAGCCCTGAGCCCTTTAAATCCCCTCCCAGCTCTGGCGGCCAGAGCTGCGGGGGGATTTAAAGGGCCCAGAGCTCCACGGCGACTGAGCCCGGGCCCTTTAATTTGCTCCTGAGCCCCAGGGGCTCCCAGCCACCTCTGCAGCTGGGAGCCCCAGTTGATTTAAAGGCCCTGGGGCTCCCAGCCACAGCTGGTGCCCCAGGGCCTTTAAATCTTGAGAGGCCCTGCCCCCCTCAGGACTCCGGCAGTACCGGTAAATCCTGTAAGTTACTTTCACCCCTGAATGTGGGGGGTGGCAACTTCAGCTGCAGAGAGACCTGGTCTTTTCTGGAAGGCAGAGCAGAAGAGTAGCAGGGGCTGGGGAACCTCAGAAACTTTCCCTGACTTCAGGAAGCCCCCATTCCTGCTGGGGAGTGGGGAGACAGCCACCAGGCAGCTTCAGAGCAATTATTTGTCTGCCCATGTCCTCTCCACTTCCCATGAAATGATCCTGCAGCCTTCAGCTATGAATACAATGCATGCAGGGAGTCAGCCACCTGCGTGCCTAGAGGTGTAGCAATGGCAGTGCTGGCCTCTTTGCCCAAGAACACTATCACATATGATAAGTGTGCGAAGAAATGAAGACAGGAGATAGTGGCGTGGAAAGGGTGATGGCCCCAGGGCCATGGAGGGATCTGGTGAGAGTAGCAGAGACATCAAAGACATAGTGGAGGGTGTAAAGAAACCCTGTTCCACGGGAGTCAGAATTGTCTAAGGGTTATGGTACTGGGCTAAGAATCAGGAGACCTGGGTTCTCTTTCCGCCCTGCTGGGTAAGTCAGAAATTCTTAGAACACAGACTGTATATTAAAATAGGTTTGATTTCTTCAGGGACTGTCCAGAGCTGTGGCATTCGAGGCCCTTTCAATTATCATGTGCTGGTTCCATCAGGCAATTTGTGTTTCCCCTGCTTGGCTTAGATCTCTCTTAGATCTCCAAGGAGACCTTTGAGTGCTCTGGGTAACGTTCGTTCTCTGGTTTCATTGGAAAGACAGTAGGGAACCCAGGGAGTTACAGAAGGTTCTGGTCACCCTGGTGCCTCTGTCATATGCTTTGCAGGAGTTCATACAGGATCTCAGGCCAGGCAAATGTCTTTTTTGGATTGCACTTAACTTTACAACCCTGCAATGAAGTGGACCTGAGTGGATGGCTCCCCGTTATATCAAACACTTTGCATCTTTCCCCATGTTAAATACATCTGAAGTGTTTATAAACATTAGCCAAGCTCATTATTTATCACTATCAGTATTTATTATTGCTGCACAATAAAGCCTCTGATCAGCTATAACAAGTGCCCCTGTGAACTAATGGATGACGTAGTGCAGCAACGACGTCTATTCACCGTTGTGCTGGCACAGCGTGTATTTATTGAAGTTTTCAGTTGCAGAAGTTGGGCCTGTATTTATTTCCTTCTGAAAAACACCAAAAGTTAGATTCTGACTGTGTGGAGACATCATCTATTATAGAAACCACATTGTAACATTTACTCTGCTTACTATGTATGGGATTATAACAAAAATGTCACAAGAAAGATCCAAATGAGAACTCTAGCCTGTGTTCTTGCACATAGGTTGTTAAATCCTCAGAACTGCTGGAAGCAGATGTAAATGGGCTATATCCAGTACCACAGAAGCAATACCAGTGTGTACTGACAGCTACAGATGATTTTTCAAAATAGGTAGAAGAATTTCCACTTAGAATTATGACAGCACATGAGGTGGAGAGGAAGACAAGTAAAATTATATATCAACATGGCTGTCCAGAGCAGATCCTGGCAGATCTAGGTTCTGAATTGAATAATGAGGTAACAGTTCACATTTGGTGTTATTTCCACTCTATGGTCAATTACACAATCATGGCCATGTGACAGGGGGCTGTTAGCAGCTACAAACTGAGCCTTTTGGAAGCAGGTGTAGTGTATTAAACTACTCCGCATAGGAATGTGCTACTGGTAGCAATTACCGATATGTAATGGATTGTAAGAAACTGCTATTGTAGTAAACTGCTACCTGGTGTAGCAAATGCCTACAGGTAGCAATTTCTTGCACTATAGTATATGTGAAATTGCTCCGTGTAGAAATGTGCTATCTGTAGCAGTTATTTATACATATAGATTGTAAGAAACAGCTTTTGTAAAAAGATGCTACTTCCCTCATAGGTCATGTTTTCTAGACCTTAATTTTTTTTCTCTTTCCTGGACTCTCTCCAATTTGTTCACATCTTTCCTGAACTGTGGTGCCCAGAACTGTACACGATACTCAAGTTGAGGCTTAATCAGTGCAGAGTAGAGCGGATATCCCAAGGTGATGTTCTGGTTTTTTTGCATAGATCCCTTTCCAGAGTACTCGTATTCAGCTTGTGGTCCACTATGACACCCAGATTCTTTTCTGCAGTACTCCTTCCTAGGCAGTCATTTCCCATTTTGTATGCGTGCAGCTGATTGTTTCTTCCTAAATGGAGTACTTTGCATTTCTCCTTTTTGAATTGTATCCTAGTTACTTCAGACTATTTCGCCAGTTTGTCCAGATCATTTTGAATTTTCATCCTATCCTCCCAAGCACTTGCAACCCCTCCCAGCTTATTATCATTCACAAACTTTATAAGTGTACTCTCTATGCCATTATATCAATCATTGATTAAGATTTTGAATAGAAACATATCTAGAACTGATCCCTGCAGAACCCCTCATTATGACCTTTCAGCCTGACTGTGATTCACTGATAACTACTCTGTTGGAACTGTTTTCCAACCACTTCTGCACCTGTCAAGGCTCCTTCCCCACTCTGAACTTTAGGATACAGATGTGGGGGCCTGCATGAAAACTTCTAAGCTTAACTACCAGCTTAGATCTGGTCCACTGCCAACACTCCCAATGTGCTAAGTCCCTTCCCTGGGTAGCCTTGAGAGACTCTTCACCAATTCCCTGGTGAATACAGATCCAAACCCCTTGGATCTTAAAACAAGGAAAAATCAATCAGGGTCTTAAAAAGAAGGCTTTTAATTAAAGAAAGAAAGGTAAAATCATCTCTGTAAAATCAGGATGGAAAATAACTTTACAGGGTAATCAAACTTAAAGAGCCCAGAGGACCCCCCTCTAGCCTTAGGTTCAAAGTTACAGCAAACAGAGGTAAACACTCTAGCAAAAAGTACATTTACAAGTTGAGAAAACAAAGATAAAACTAACACGCCTTGCCTGGCTGTACTTACAAGTTTGAAATATGGTAGACTTGTTCAGAAAGATTTGGAGAGCATGGATTGATGTCTGGTCCCTCTTAGTCCCAAGAGCGAACTCTCCCCAAAACAAAGAGCATAAACAAAAGCCTTCCCCCCACCAAGATTTGAAAGTAACTTGTCCCCTTATTGGTCCCTTTGGGTCAAGTGTCAGCCAGGTTACCTGAGCTTCTTAACCCTTTACAGGTAAAAGGATTTTGGAGTCTCTGGCCGGGAGTGATTTTATAGTATGGTACACAGGAGGGCTGTTACCCTTCCCTTTATAGTTATGACAGCACCCATCTTATTTTAGCTCCATCTACGCTGCATTTCCATAGTTCGTTTATGAGAAGGTCATGGGAGACAGAATCAAAAGCTTTACTAAAGGCAAGATAGCCCATGTTGACCACTTCCCCCCATCCACAAGGCTTGTTACCCTGTCGAAGAAAGATATCAGGTTGGTTTTATATGTGAGACTGCTTGAATTAGCTACTACATCAGATGGCTTTTTTTTTTTTTTAGCAAGGTAGGACCTGTCGCTGCTGCAGGTAGCATTTTCACACACACACATATATGTAAGAAACTGCAATCTGTAGGGATGTGCTACCTGTAACACTGCTGCTATCTGATGAAGTTAATCCCTACAGATAGTTGTTTCTCACACCATAGGTATGTGAGACTGCTGTCCTCTTGAATTAGCTACTACATCAGATGGCCTTTATTTAGCAAAGTAGGACCTCCCCCAAGCACAGCAAATTTAAGTTATTTAAAGTGCTAGTGTTGACAGGCTTGGGTCCCAGAGCTAATCCCCTCGTCCAGGTGGATTACTAGGAGCACTGGCTCCTGCAGCAGCGCTTTGAACTTTGTAGTGTAGATATAGTAGGTCAGATCAGACAAAGAAGAGCTGCATTGACTAGGCATTGGGATGCCTGTGCCTTTAAGAACCCAGTTCTGGGAAGCCCATGCGGAGAGGGGCTTTCTGTGAGAGGGGAAATAAAAGAGCCCCTTTTCCTCCCACCATTTTTGCAAACACAGGTGTCTCATTCCCACTGGGGTAACTGCTACCCCCTGTGCCCCTGCCTGTGCCGGGTTTTGCCCTCTGTCACCCTCTGCCAGCGCCTCACCCCGAGCTTAACTCCTGCTCCTCACCCACAACCCTGATTTTGCCCTTTAGCCCCTCTCCTAATCCTAGCTCCAGCTGTTTGACCCTCCTGACCCATCAATTTCCACCTCCTGCTCAGATCCTGGCCACCCCGCTGCTCTGATTTGCCCCTTTGCCCATTTTAACCCCTGTAATAGCAGTCAGCAGAATTTTACAGCTAATAAGGGCAGGGTAAAGGGCAGTGGCTTTGGTAGATGTTACTGAGCATGCTCAGTTCGTGTGAACGTACGAAAAAGCCACTTTGCTCAAATAAACTAGGAAAAACACATAGCTTCAGCAGCCCATGCCACCTAGACTCCAGCAGACTGGATAAAAACACAAATGAATCCATCACAAGATAATTTTAGGGTATTTATTTTCAAATAATCAAGGTAAGTTTAGGGCACACTGCCAAGAGTGGCAAATTGTGAATAAATCTTCAAAACTGAATTATTACATTGAAAATGTTCATAACACATCACATTTAAAACAAAAAGTAGTCCTAGCAATGCCATGCAATGTGCCTCCCCTCATACTCTGTTCAGCTAGCTCTTCAAGAAATTAGGTTCAATGCAGGGCCGGCTCTGGCTTTTTTGCCGCCCTAGGCAAAAAAGCCACCCGCCCCCCTTCCCCCCCAGTGCAGCAGGGGAGGGCGCTGAGCCCAGCCGTGGGCCCACAATCCCCAACCGGCCAGAGCACTGGGGGGAGGGCGGCGAGCCCGCTGCGGCTCCGCTCTCCCCGGCGGCCAGAGCGCCGGGGGAAGGTGGCGAGCCCCTGGCGGCCACAGCGCTCTCCGCTCTCCCCGACTGGCTGGAGCTCCAGGGGGAGGGTGGCAAGCCCGGCCGGTGCCCCACTCTCCGCGACCAGCCGGAGTGCCGTGGGGAGGGCGGCAAGCCCAGTCGCGGCCCTGCTCTCGGGCTGGAGCGCCCCGCCGCGCCGCCCCCCTCCAGGCGCCACCCCAAGCACATGGCTAATTTCAAGGAATTAGACCAATCGGTCACTATTTTTACAGAGCCTTCCAGAAGGTGGTGGAGAGAATCCAGAGGAATTGTGATGAATTTCCTGAAGTAACTTTATTTTTTTCGTACTCTAAACCTGACATGACAACAAAAATATCACCCTTTTGACTGATTTATGGCCGAAAAGGTTTCTCAACAAAGCTTCACCAAATTTCATGTTATGTGTCACTAAGTGCCAGTGTCTTTAATACAATTAGGTTAATTTGTGATTGTAGCAGGATGGTTACCCCACTCCTGCCCTGTAGGGCTTAAAACAGCCCTGAGGGAAGGTTGTGGCTGGGAGCTGCTATGCTGAGCTGATTGGGAAGCGACCACAGCTGGGCCACACCCCAATCAGGCCACAGCTGGCCTGTATAAAAAGGCTGTGAGCCAAAGGCCAGCCAGACAGTCTCTGTATTCAGAAAGAGAAGGACTTGGCTGTAGGGAGCTAGAGACAGGGTATCTGAGTGGAGCAGGGCTGGGGAAAGGCACAAAAGCTGGGGAGCTCCAGCCTGGAAAGCCACAGGCTGTGGCCTAGCATTGGGCCAAAGGTACTGGGTAGGGTTACCATTCGTCCGGATTTACCCGGACATGTCCTCCTTTTTGTGCTAAAAATAGCGTCCGGGGGGAATTTGTAAAGCACTCACAATGTCCGGGATTTCCCCCCTCCCCCGGAGCGGCTGGGAGGGCTGCAGGGAAGTCCCGGGCTGGACTCCGGAGCAGCTGTAGAGGAGCCGGATCCGCCCTGCATTCTGAGCAAGTGTATCAGCACAAAGTGCAGCCCTCCCCTTTTGCAACTGGGAGCGGTTTCTGCCATGCAGCGTAGCAAAACGGGAGCGAGAGCACTTTGTGCTGATACAAGGGCAGCTCTCCCCTGCAGCCCGGTCCGGGCCAGGGACCGGGTTTTGTTGTGCAGGGCCAGGGACTGGGTTTTGTTGTGCTGGGGAGCTCAGCCACGTGTCCGGCTCGCACAGAGCCCAACACCCTGTTCTGAGCAGCAGGGTAAGGGGGCCAGGGGGCAGGAAGGTTCTGGAGGTGGCAGTCAAGAAACGGGGGGGGGGGCTTTTTGGGGGGAGTGGAGAAAGTTTTGGGCAGTCAGGGTACAGGTAGGGGGTAGGGTCCTGGGGGGCAGTTGGAGGGGGGTCTTAGGAGGGGGCAGTTAGGGGACAAGGAACAGGGAGTCTTAGGTAGGGGGTGGGGTTCTGGAGGGCAGTTAGGAGCAGGGGTCCCAGGAGGGGGCAGTCAGGGGACAAGGAGCGGGGGGTAGGGGGCTGGGAGTTCTGGGGGGGAGCTGTCAGGGGGCAGGAGTGGGGAGAGGGATCGGAGCAGTCAGGGGACAGGGAGCAGAGGGGTTTAGATGGGTTGGGAGTTCTGGGGGGGCTGTCAGGGGGCAGGAGTGTGGAGAGGGATCGGAGCAGTCAGGGGACAGGGAGCAGAGGGGTTTAGATGGGTTGGGAGTTCTGGTGGGGGCTGTCAGGGGGTGGGGAGTGGTTGGATGGGGCGTGGGAGTCCCAGGGGTCTGTCTGGGGGTGGGGGTGTGGATAAGGGTTGGGGCAGTCAGGGGACAAGAGGCAAGGAGGCTTAGATAGGGAGTGGAGTCCCGGGGGGCAGTTAGGGGCAGGGGTCCCAGGAGGGGGCAGTCAGGGGACAAGGAACGGGGGGAGGGTTGGGGGTTCTGGGGGGGCGGGAAGTGGGAGGGGCAGGGGCGGGGCTAGGGCGGGGCTCCTCCCGTCCTCTTTTTTGCTTGTTGAAATATGGTAACCCTAGTACTGGGGGTTGCAGAGGGCAGCCCAGAGGTAGGCCAAGGCAGCAGGTCCAAACCCAGCCTTGGCAGTGATGACTAGGCTGATACTGCAGTCTGCCTTAGAGAGTGGGGCTAGATGGTGACTGACAGTAGCCTGACACTGAGGTGAGGTGGGGTTAGTAGGTGGGGGTTCCCCTGGGAGGGCAGACCTAGACTGAGGTTACTGCCAGGGGGCAGCCCTCCAGGTAAAAGGGCACTGGGGTCCTGGGAGGGACATTGGGGGGAGTGGGGGGGCAGAGGACAGGTGAACCACTGGCCTGCAGAGGGCACTCCAGGATGCTGAACAAGCTAATTCCCAGAAGAGACCAGCAGGAGGTGCTGCAGGGGTGAGTTGGATCATCTACAGTGATGATTCAGTAAGGAATACAGCTCCTTCTCTATTTCTTTATCAAACTACATTTATTGTGTATTTATAACAAAGAACATGAAGAGCGTGGCAGTACACTGAAAACAACAGTGGACACTGACAGTCTATTGCCTTCAAATAATATTTCTAAAGAAAAATAAACTAAAAAATTGAGATTGTAGAAGAGATTTCTATCTATAGGAAGATAGCATTTGATGTCAGGGACTGTGTTTTCTTAATTGATGTGAGAAAAAGAAAGCAAGGGTCAAATCTTGATTATTGATTATATGTAGCTAGAAAGTTAAAAGTCACATGAATTAATGCTGACAGAAGTTCAAAGACTATTATATAATCTTATGTGAGTTAAGTTAAATATATTGCTTAATTCTATCCTTTTTTCACCTATTAATTTTCAAAGATGTAGTGCAGGAGGTGGGTGTATGTGCCCTGCCTTCCAGGGAGAACCAGTCAAGACAATAAAGAGAAAGGAGGGGGGAGAGAGAGAGAGAGAGAGCAGATGCACGTGTGTAGTTGTATGTTTGACACAGTTACATTGTAACTGAACAACCCAGTCTGAGAATTTAATACTTTATTTTCTTAAGATAAATATTTTGAATTTCTTGTATTCCACAGCTGAAATACAAATGACGTTATTTAGAGAAGTTAAACTTCAATATAGATTTGAGGGAAGAATCAAAAAAGAAATGTAAATAATTCCATTTCTAAAAATGTTTAGATACTTGTTTCTGAAGTACTGTTCAAGTGTAAAGTAAAATATGCTTGTATTTACACCTTGTTACAATATTTTCTACATTAAAATATTTTTTTTCATATTTTACGTTGAGATTTTATGGGAGTAGAAAATTCTGACAGGGGTAAATGACCCCATCCACCCCCATCTGCTACCCCTGGGGCAGGGGATGGGGAAGGTGAGGGCTGGGGGTTCCCAGGTGTCTGTTTTTCGACTGGAACCTCCACTTGAAAAGGGAAACTGGCAGCGTCCGGTCAGCACAAAAAGTCCAGTTGCTGCAGTAACTGGCCCCCACCACTGGGACGGGAAGAGCAGCAGCGCTGGGAGGGGACAGTCTGTGCCGCGGGGTCACTGTCAGGGACAGAGATTCCCTCCGGCCTGAGCTGGGACTGGGCAGATTATCAGGGAAGCAGTGTTTGTACCCGAAGTGTTGACACCAGGATTGAAATAAGGGCGGAGTTTCCCGCAAAAGGTGTTAGTGAAAGTGAAGAGATGGGACCTGTCAGTCACATTGTAAAACGAGACCTCGCCCGCCTCATAGTCCAGGAAAATCCCCACCCGGCTGGGCCTGACGCTCACGGGGATGGGAGTCGGTGGGGAGGTGACGGCCTCGTATCTCCCATCCCTCAGCCACACGATCCAGTATCCATTCCACCCCCTCCTGCTCACAGATTCCCTACAAACCCCTATAGCCCATCTTGTCTTGTCTCCCACCTCCACCTCCCAGTAATGCCTCCCGCCTGTGAAACCCTCAGCACCCAGGATACAGGGATAAGCATCAAATCTCTCAGGGTTGTCAGGCAGATCCTGGCGTTTGTCTCCGTGTCTCACACATTTCCGATCCTCAGACAGGACGAGGTAGGGATTTGCCGTGTCTGGATCCAGAGTCACATCCACTGGGGGAGAGAGAGTCAGTGCCTGGGGCAGGGGCTGGTCATGGGGATCAAAGGGAAATTAACCTGAAACCCTGTTAATCACTGTGGGGAGGGGTTGTTGCCTGAGGGGAATCAGGGCCCCATCTGCCTGTGAGGAGACCATGAGGGGAAAGGGCGGGAGGGGTGAGACGCTGTCAGTGGAGGCTGGGGGGGGGGAGGGGACAAATTGATGCTGGGAGAGGAAAGGAGAGGGGGAGGTGGCAGGAGCAGAGGAGGTGGAGGGAGGGGCAGAGGGGAGGGCCAGGCACAAGGGCTATGGGGAGAAAAGAGAAGGGGTGAGCACAATGAGAGAGGGAGGTGAAGGGCAGGTTCCTTTGGGGGTGGGGAGAGGGGTGGGATCCATGGGAGAAGAAGGGGACAGATCCCAGGGGTCTGCAGGGGGAAGGGGTGGGCACCAGGGGGCAGAGGGGTGTGAGAGAATGTGGGTGCTCCAATGGGGCAGGGGAAATCAAGGGCAGAGTGAGCTGCCAGGGGGTGAGATGATGCGGAGTGGGGGAGGTGGAACCATGGGGGGGGGAGCGAATGGGCAGGCACTGGTGCCAAATGGGCAGAATGGGGGGTGAGGGAGCAGGTGAGCAGAAGGGGGGCAGAGAGAGGGGTGTGGAGAAGGGTGGGACCTAGGGGGGCAGAGGGGTGTGAAGGGAGATATGGGCACCAGGGGGCAGAGAGAGAATGAAGGGAGGGGTGGGACCCAGAGGTTAGGGGGAGGGGAGGCAGTGCTGAGGTGTGGGGAAGGGCTGAGACCGGGGTCCTAAAGGAGGAGTGAGGGAAGGGCCTTGCACCAGGGAGGCAGATGGGGCAAGGGTAGAGCTGGGACTTGGGGCAGAGGAGGAGCTAGCACCAGGGGACTGGAGGGGTGGTGAGGGGTGCAGGTGTCACGGAGCCAGAGGGGCAGGGGTGAGAAATAGAGAAGGTGGCATGGGTGATGGTGGCAGAGGGAAAGAGGAGAGCAGGATCAGTGGGGCAGAGGGTGGTGGGCACCAGGGAGGAAGGGGACAAGGGGAGGGTCAGGTGTTTGGGGGCAGGGGGAGTGAGGGAAGTGTAGGCACTAGAAGGCTTTGGGGAGTGAGGGAAAGGGCAGGTGCCAGGGGGATTGAGGGGGCTGAGCAGAAGGGCAGACAGGGAGAGCAGAGGAGGGGAGGGATGGGACAAGCACCAGGGGGCAGAGAAGGGGGAGGAGAGAGGCAGGGAAGGTGGGTAGAGGGAGGTGTTAGGAGAGGTGATTGGGGAGAGGCAGGTGCCAGGGGGTCAGAGTGGGGCTAGAGGAAGGGTGGGCACAGGGGGGTGAGGGAAGGGGTGGGTGCCAGGGGTCAGAGAGGGTGGGGAAAGGGGCAGGTGTCAGGAGGGCTGAGGGGAGTAAGAAGGGTGAAAGCCAGGATAGCAGGGGAGGGTGAGAGGTGGGGTGGCCATCAGAGGGTGGGGGGGGGTGATGGCAGTGGCAAGCACCAGGGAAGCAGATGGGGGTGGGTGAGAGACATGGCAGCAGAGGAGGGAAAAGAGAGAGGTGGATGCCAGGACATAGTGGGGATGTGAAGTGAGGGGTGGGTTCCAGGATTCAGAGGATGTTTGGGGGAGAGGGGAAGGTGCCAGTAGGGCAGGGGGAGAAAGGAAGGGGAGTTCCAGCGGAGCAGAGGTGGGTGGAGGGCAGGGGCATGGGGTGAGGGAAGGGTACGGGAGGGGCAGGAGCCAGAGAGGGGTGAGGGAGAGGCAGGCCCCAGGGAATCTGTTGCTTTGGGGCCATGTGTGGTTGGTTTCTCGCTAAGAGCAGGTGGGTGCTGTCCCCACACACTGGGGGTGCAGCCCTGCCCCAGGGGGAGCAGCTGGGACTCTCCATGCTGACAGGCCCCATGGGCACCATCTTCCAGCCAGACAAACCCCACAGCCAGCCTCTCCCCTTCCCTCGCCCAGACCCTCCCCCAGGGGGGCAGTCTGGGCTGGGCTCACTGGGGGTAGGGAGTGGTACAGTGGAAGATTCTGTGGGGGGTATAAATGTGTACTAATAGGTTGTTGCTAATGAGGCCAGGGCAGTGGGGAGGGGGCATTTCCCCCTTACTGCCCCCTCCATCTGGGATAAGCAGCACCAGGTGCCAGTCCCAGTTCACACCCGCACAGCACGTCTGCACTAGGGGTTTGCACCAGTGCAGCTACATCAGTGCAAGGAAACCCCGGCAGACATGGCCTGAGACACTGCTGTGCCAGAGGCCTTAACCCCTCCCCTCACTGGGGTTATGGATCAGTAATTACAGGGGCACTGGGGCAGGGGAGCTGGACTCTGGCCTCCCAGGTGGGAGCCCAACACACTGGGCTGCAGAATCATTCTCACTCCCACGCTCTGGCCCAGTGCCCATGGCAGTGTTTAGACACAGGGAGATGTCATCAGATACCCAGAGCCCAGCAGTTTGAGCCCTCATGACATTACACGGGGGGATTGAACCTGGGGCTCCCAGCTGAGGGCCCAGCCACTGGGCTAAAGGCTAGAAGGGAAGTAGCAGCACCTTTTTCTGTTAATTGAAACTCGACAGCAAACTCAACATGGATTTGTGAATAGTTTCTGAGTAGCAGCCATGTTAGTCTGTATCCGCAAAAAGAACAGGTGTACTTGTGGCACCTTAGAGACTAACAAATTTATTTGAACATAAGCTTTCTTGGGCTACAGCCCACTTCTTCGGATGCATACAATGGAACATATATTGAGGAGATATATATACACGTACAGAAAGCATGAAAAGGTGGGAGTTGTCTTACCAACTCTGAGAGGCCAATTAAGTAAGAGAAAAAAACTTTTGAAGTGATAATCAAGATAGCCCAGTACAGACAGTTTGATAAGAAGTGTGAGAATACCTACATGGGGAGATAAATTCAATGTTGGGAATGGCTGAGCCATTCCCAGTCTCCATTCAATCCTAAATTGATTGTATCTAGTTTGCATATCCAGTGCATCATCAAAGATCTACAACTTATCCTGAAAGATGATCCCTCACTCTCACAGATCTTTGGAGACAGACCTGTCCTCGCTTACAGACAACCCCCCAACCTGAAACAAATACTCACCAGCAACCACACATCACTGAATGAAAACACTGAGCCAGGAACCTATCCTTGTAACAAAGCCCGATGCCAACTCTGTCCACATATCTATTCAAGTGACATCATCATAGGACCTAATCACATCAGCCATACCATCAGGGGCTCGTTCACCTGCACATCTACCAATGTGATATATGCCATCATGTGCCAGCAATGCCCCTCTGCCATGTACATTGGCCAAACCGGACAGTCTCTCCGCAAAAGAATTAATGGACACAAATCTGACATCAGGAATCATAATACTCAAAAACCAGTAGGAGAACACTTTAACCTGTCTGGTCATTCAATAACAGACCTGCGGGTTGCAATTTTGGAACAGAAAAGCTTCAAAAACAGACTCCAATGAGAAACTGCTGAGCTTCAATTGTATCTAGTTTGCATATCAATCAATGTAGGCTTGAACACAGACTGGGAATGGCTGAGCCATTCCCAACATTGAATCTATCTCCCCATGTAAGTATTCTCACACTTATCAAACTGTCTGTACTGGGCTATCTTGATTATCACTTCAAAAGTTTTTTTCTCTTACTTAATTGGCCTCTCGGAGTTGGTAAGACAACTCCCACCTTTTCATGGGGTGTGTGTGTGGGGAGGGGGGGAATATATATATATATATATATATATATATATCCTCCAATATATGTTCCATTCTATGCATCCGAAGAAGTGGGCTGTAGCCCAGGAAAGCTTATGCTCAAATAAATTTGTTAGTCTCTAAGGTGCTACACGTACTCCTGTTCTTTGTGTGAATAGTATCTGTTGACCCAAAATATAATTTTGCAGCAAATAAATTATGTCTAAAACATTTCACCCAGCTCCACTGCAAACCTCTCTGAGCAACTTAGGAGCCCAAATCCCAATGACCTGCAGAGAGTGACTGTCAACATCCCCAGAAACGCACAGGTACAGGCAGGCCAGGTTCAGGACATCAGCTATGAAACACTCCAGAGCCCCTGTTTAATTTGCTCTGGGCAGACAAATGCTCCCGAGCCATTGATATCACCTCCACAAAAGAGCCTGAACTCTCTGCCCAGAGCGATTTGTCCCCTGGACTTTGCTGGCAGCACAGACCCTCTGCAGATGCACCCAGCCGTCTCCCAGAGCAGATAATGGTCACAGAGATGGTCTCAGAGCCTCAGGTGTCTCCATCTAACAACTGTGCCACACACCCACCCATACCTCGCTCTCATTAACCAGCCCTGGGTCAGACACGCTGGGAACTTTCACTCCCAGACTCTTGGAAACACTTTGGGTTTGTCAACACAGCTGACGGCAGCGAGTCTCAAAACGGGCTGCACAGATTCAGGCTTGCGGGGCTCCCTCTTTGGCACTAATAGTAACTGTGTAGATGTTCAGGCTCAGGCTGGAGCTCAGGCTCTGAAGCCCAGGGTGGAGCCGAGTCTGCCCCTCACAGTGCAAGCCGGGACATTGTCTGTGTCCACGTCCCCTTCACCCCCTTCCTGGGATGAGGAACAGCAGCCCCAGGGCTCCTCCCTCCTCCTCCTCCAGGGCAGGGGAGCAAGAGCCTTCAGCCTCCTGGCCTCCCAGCACCAATTCCTGGGTGAGCGTTAAAGTGTCTCCACCCGGAGAGCTCTGCACACCCAGCAAACACAGATGTGCCCGTGGATCAGGATCTGAGATGATATTCCCCCAGGAGTGATGGAAGCTCTCTAAAAGTAGAGGGGCCACCAGTACCCAAACCGTGGCCCCGCCCTCCCATGCCAGCCCTTCTACCCAAGCCCCCAACCTCACCCCACCTCTTCCCCCTGGGCCCCCACCCTCACCCCACCTCTTCCCCCACAACACCCTGATGCCCTGGTAGCTCCTCTCTGCTCCTCTCCTCCCCACCCCCACCCCATTGCTCGCCCCTAAAAATTGGGAGGCCTAGCCTTTCCATTAGTAAAAGTGATAGGGCCATGGTCTCCTGTCCCCTCTCTTCCAGTGCCCTTTATTCACCCCCACCCCAGGAGGAGAGGGGCCTTGGGGCAGTGTCAGTGAGTTCAGTGCTGGGGGTACGAGTGGGGTTTACACCCTGGCTGCTGGAGCTCTGTGTATCGAGGGTGTGAGCAGCGAGTGAGATGGGGAGCTCAGGGCCAGTAGGGCCCATTTACACCACGCAAGTACCGGATGTGGGGGTCACTGCCGGGGCGGGGGCCGGCGGGCAGTGGAGTAGATCTGGCACCATGTCCTGCTTGGCGAGGTTGGTGCCTGGCACAGCCCCAGGAACAGGAGCCCATGGGGGCTGGTGCCCTCTCCCAGGGGTGGGATAGGGACACAGTTCCCGAGGTGAGGGGACAGTTGGTGTATGTGGAGCAGGCAGATTTCCTGGGATTTTGCACCTCGGAGGTGGCGACCCTAACAGGACTCCCAGTGGTGTTTGTGTAACTGCCTTGAGTGCCCCCCCGCCCCAGCTCTGTGCGGTCAGATACCCTGGAGTGCATTGCAGCACCACTGGCCCAGGTGTCTATGTGTGTGCATGTCCCCTGGGCTCTCTGATCCCTGCTGGAGCTGCCCAGACTCTCCCAGCATGCACCAGGGCACACGCATGTCACGCTGCATGTTGGGTACAAACACACACACACAGCTCAGCCACCTCTGTGAGGCAGAAAAGCTGCCACATGGGCACAGTTTGTTGTAACTGGGTCAGGGGAGTGTCACAAGCTGGTTATAAAAACCTGCCTGCCCTTGCAGTGGGGACAGGGCCTCCCTCCCCCCAAATCCAGGGGACACTGAACAGCTCCTGTCTGGGCCTGTTACACTAGAAGAAAATTGTGGCTAAAGCCTGGTCTGATCCTGCTGCTGGGAGGAGAGAGCTTGGCAGTTCTGTTCAATTATGGCCAGATAAGAATGTCCATCCTGCAGAGCCCAGGTACCCCTGCAAAGGTGACACCAGGGGGCAGCATTTCCTCACTAATCAGCCCTTTCCCAACGGGGATATGTCCCTGCTCTGCAATAAACCTGGGTTTTGTCTGCCCATTTCCATGCACCCCCAGTGACATTGCTGTTTCCAGCCTATTGAATTTGATAGGAAAATGCTCTGTGCAGGGAAAGGAGCAGAGAGCTCCCAGGGGGAGGTGGGTCCTGACCATGGATAAAACATAAGTGGAATGTACAGTACCTGCGTAGATCTGGGCGCATCTCCACCCTGCAACCAAACACAGACAGAGGGGTGAGAACGCCCCTGAACACGGACACACTGAGCAGGAGACAATGTCACACAAGGTGATACACAGGGGAATGGAACTTACTGAGCTCAGCCTGGAGTTTGTCTAAAAATAAAACAAGGAGAAATGAGTCAATATCACATTATCTTGCAGAAGAGAAAAGAGTCAAAAAGACCTTAAAGCAGGGAAGTTACAATCCTTAGACTCAGCCTGGAGGCTACATTAGCAGTAACCCCTGAGCAACAAAGGAAGCAGTAAGGGGAGAAATACGGTAACCCCGCCTGGCCAGGTGCAGGAGGTTGTTAGAGCTGTGGAGGAAAAAGTTTGCTAGGGCCTAAACTTTAGTTGGCTCGGGCCTGAACTTTGGTTCAGACCTGAACATTAGTGAAGTCTATTGTAGGTGAAAGGTTTTTAGAGGCAGAATAGAGAAAAAGTACAAAAGCAGAACTATCTATAATTATAAGGCCTGTGATTCATAGTGCTGCATTGACGGTTTTGGGGAAGTCTAAAAATCGCAGTAGGATAAACTGTAAAAAACAAAAAAAGCTTAGAAACCGCAATAAGGCAGACTGTGAAAAACAGGAAAGCTTGTTAAGCTATATTCCTTTTATAAAAAGTGTATTCCAAATATGGCAATAATGCTAATAAAAAAGTATGTATTACATAATTGTGGTTTTATGCTATATAAGCTGTGCAAAATTCTGTAATCAGGGGGATTGCTAGTTTACTGGTTCCCCCCATGCATGCATAAAAATAAAAAAGGCCTCAGGCAATTCTAATTCAAACACAACGCGTGGTCATTTTTCCACAACAGAGCCAAACAGGGATCCCTCTGCAAATGGAAAATATTAACCCTGTGAAGCCAGCAGAAAGAACATAAGGAACATTGGGTGAAGTGCATGATGGGAATTAAGAGGCTAAAATGGAATTAGCAGAGTAAACAGCCAGAGATATACAACAAATACCAGGGAATTATTTCAGTCCAGAAGAATCAGGAAGCCTGTGAGAGAATGAATGGGTCCCTTGGATCAGTAGCAGGGAAAGGGAGCAATTGGGAAGGGTAAGGACAATGCCGAGAGACTGACTGGTTTCTTTGCATCAGTTTCCACCAGAAAGGTTGCTGGGGAGAGACCTGCCCTGGAGCTGCTCTGTTCAGGAAATAAAGACCAGGGATCGAGGAGTGAAGAGGAGATATTGGAACAAACTGACAAAGTAAAGAGCCAGCAGCCACCAAGAGAGCTTAGATCCCTGACAGGTGGCAAAACCCAGGAGCTCTCAAATGACATCAGACGATATGGCTGAACTGCGAAGAATAATATGCATCTCTCATTAAAATCAGCTACACTTCTGGAGAATCGGGAGGGCTGGGGATGTTGTAGCCAACTTTAAAATTTTGGTAGGAGTAATCTTGAGAACTACAGCCCAGTGAGCCTTATGTCACTGCCTGTTACACTGGTTGAAACAAGAACTAAAAGAGATTCTATGAAAATGATAGGATGAGGTCTGACAAGCAGAGCTGGAAAGGAAACCTGTGTTTCCTTTCCTAATCTAATCTACTAAATTGCTTTAAGTATGTCAGTAAAATAGTGCATAAAGGAGAACCCATTGGCATAATTAATGTAGACTTTCAAAAAGCCTTTAACAAAGTTCCTCACAAAAGGTTATCATGGGGTGAGGGGTAAAGTAGTGTCCAGGATCAGAAACCAGCTCAAAGACAGAAAACAAAGTGCAGGAATAAATGGTAAAAATTTACCATGGAAAAAGAGTTTGCAGTGGGGTGCCTCAATGTTGGGTCTTTGGTTAGGACTGGTGTTCAGTATAGTTATCAGTGACTTGGAAAAAGGGATAAGCCGAGAAGTGTCAGAATTTGCAGATGTCACAGAACTATTTAGGTTAGACAAGGCCAGAGAAATCTTGAGTTATTTCAGAGGGACCAAGCTTGGGCAACATGAGGGCTGATGAAATTCAGTATTGATCAAAGTAAGGTCAGGCACATTGCAAGAAATAATTAGAGCTATTCAGACAGGTTCTAGGTTTCTAAATTAACTGTAACTACTCAGGAAAGAGATCCAGGCTTCAATGTACACAGCTCCATGAAGATCTCTGCTCACAGGATAGAAAAATATACTTATCTAGTCCCTTACCTGGGCACTGTGCGCAGCACTGGTCACCCCATCTCAGAAAGGACATTACAGAGATGGGCAACAACAATGATTAGAGCCCTGAAGGCACATCTGTATAAGGAGTGATTTAAAAAGGTGGAACATTTTAGTTTCGATAGGAGACATGACAGCGAAATACAAAGCAGTGAGTGAGAGAGAGAAATTGGGTGCTCAGACCTACCTTCTGTCCTAATACAAGAACAAGAGGATACTCAAATAGACTGAAAAGCAGCAAATTTCAAACAGTAAGAGGAAATGGCCTCTCAAGGTCCCTTCCAGTCCTATGATTGTATGATTCTATGAAATACTGTTTTATAGGATGCATAATTAGCCCATGGAACAATTTGCCACAAGATAGCTTTGAGGCCAGAAGTTTAGCAGGAGTAAAACAAAAGGACATTTAGATGGATAATGAGAACATACAGATTTATACTGGGAAGGATTAAAACAAAACAGACAAGCAAAGAAAAAAACCCCAAATGGACAAAGGATTCAGAAAGGCCCAGGAATTGATAAGGAAAAGTGAATCTCCAGACTGATCACAGTTCTCAAAAAACACAAGCATTCTGGAAGGTAGAGAAACCCCCTCCTGCTTCAGGGCACAAGCCAATTCCTAACTGGCTGGGGTCAGGAGGGAACTTTCCCTGGGGGCAGGTTAATTCATCATCAGCCACTAGGGGGTTTCTCGCACCTTCTCCTGAAGCAACTAGTGCATCTGTTTTAGAGCCTGATTCAGTGAAACACAAGCACACGCTGAACACGGATGGATTGACTCCTGGGCTTCAAGTGCAGCATGTGCTTAACTACCCTGCTGAATGGGAGCCCTAGTGAACACACACTAAAGGCCTGTTTAGATAATTATCCCCAAAGAAAACAATTACTTTGAGGTTAAGGCTTTTATGAAAATCACTATTATTATTGGCTGAGGGAAGTGAGGCCCCACACTCAACTCGATGGCGTTTCTGTCTGTCTGTCTGTCTGCAATGTGATAACTTTTGACAACCATGTCCCAACAGCTCCATTTCAGGGCATGTTTTAGGCACCAATGGGCAGAACCTTCTTGATTTTGGTGAAAAATGGAAATTTGTAAAAGCCTCATTTCCACTAAAATCTCAGGATACAGGGTGAGCCAGTGACCTCAGGGTTAGGATTAGGGTTTAGGGTGAGGGTCAGAGTGCCCCTCATCCCCCTCCAGCCACTGCCTTAGCCAGGTAATTTGTCCCCAGTCCAGCCAGACCCCTCCCCTTCCTGACTCCAGCCCTGTGCAGAACCCTATGGATTTTGGTGGAAATCAGAAACATGGAAAAGCCACATTTACTGGAATTTGGTTTTCCATTTTTCACCCAGATCACTAGGGATCCGCCCCGAATGGGGGGTGGGGTGGGGTGAAGGACCTGGCTGTAGTGGGCTGAGGGCCCACCTGGGTGTACAGCTCAGCCTACATGAGTAACAAAGCGTGTGCCCCTCTCTGTGCTATGGCAGTGCCTAGCGGCCAGCCCAGGCCAGTGCTGGGCACTGCACAGACACGGAGGAGTTGCCAGTCCCTGCCCCGAAGAGCTCACAGTCTAACCAGACAAGACAGGCACAGGGTGGGGAAGGGGCAGAACACACAAGCAGAGTGAGCAGAGCAATGGTGCAAACGGCACGTCAGTGCCACCATTTAACAGTCACACTGTGCTGTGCCGGGGGAGGGGATGAGCTACAGGGAGGGAGGAAGGGATAGCTCAGTGGTTTGAGCAGTGGCCTGCTAAATGCAGGATTGTGAGTTCAATCCTTGAGAGGGCCTCTTAGGGATCTGGGGCAAAATCAGTACTTGGTCCTGGTAGTGAAGGCAGGGGGCTGGACTTTATGACCTTCCAGTTCTAGGAGATAGGATAGAAGGGGAGCAGGACAGAGGATGGAGTGATGAGCAGTTGCAGTAAAGTTTCAAAGCTGTATTAAGTGATTATTCAGTTGTAAACATTTGAAAGAACCATAACATTTTGTTCAGTTACGAACATTTCAGAGATACAAACAACCTCCATTCTCAAGGTGTTCATAACTCTGAGGTCCTATTACAGGGGTCGGCAACCTGTGGCACGCGAGCAGATTTTTGATGGCACGCGGCGGCGGGCTGAGCCGCTCAGCCCACCGTAGCTCTGGGATTCCAGCTGCTGGTCCCTTGCCAGCAGGGGTCCCCACCGCAGCCCCACTCACATTGCTTCCAGTCTGGAGTTCCAGCGCAGGCCCCCTGCCAGCCAGGGTCCAGGCCTCCGGCCCTGCTCAGCCCACTGCTGGTCTGGGGTACCAGCCGCCAGCTCCACTCACCTCAGTTGCCGGTCTGGAGTTCCAGCTGCTGACCCCCTTCCAGCTGGGGTCTGGATATCCAGCCTTGCTCAGCCTGCTTCCCAGCCTGGAGTACCAGCAGGCCACCCTGGGCTCTGCTCCTGGCCTTGGATCACTGCTCTGCAGCTGCCCCTCGCTGTGGCCCACTGTCCCCAGCCTGGGACAGTGAGTGTTGCACACGAGGCAAACATTTTGAAAACCTTGTTTACTTTACATGTAACAGTAGTTTGGTTATATAATATATAGACTTATAGCGAGACCTTCTAAAAAACATTAAAATGTATTACTGGCACGCAAAGCCTTAAATTAGAGTGAATAAATGAAGACTCGGCACAGCACTACTGAAAGGTTGCTGACCCCTGTTCTATTGTAATGGAAAGGAGGGAAGCAGGATGGGGGTGCGGGTGAGTTTGGGGTGACAGGACTGGGTGGGAGAGGGTTGGAGCTGGCAGCCAATCAGCACAGAAGAGAAAATGGGCAAAGGGACATCGTCGCAAGAAGCATGATGACATCATCAGCCACTGTGTCCCTGGCAGGGTTACAATGGGGGTGTGAACTACCGCAGCCAGCTCACAGCATGGGCACAGTGCTCTGAACCCCATGGCAGAAACACGTAGGCCTGTTGCTGGCACAGCCCTGCCAACAATGAGATCAGCCTGGGATAACGAGCTTGTCCCACCCACATTCCCAGATCTCCTGGAAGAAAAACAGGCCAGTGATGACACACCTAGGTTGCTGGACAGAGGGGACATACAAATGGAAGGTGTCCCTGGTACCCTGGACCTTCCAGTACCAGAACAAGAGATGCAGGGGGCTGTGCCAGTAGCTGAGGTACCTCAAAGGAACACTCACTATCCCTAGCCCAAGAAGAAGTTCCCCCTGCCCCTGCCATACCCACTCTCAGTAGATGTGACAGGGTTATGAGGCCAGTAAACAGGATAACTTATTTCAGAGTAGCAGCCGTGTTAGTTTGTATCCGCAAAAAGGAGTACTTGTGGCACCTTAGAGACTAACAAATTTATTTGAGCATAAGCTTTTGTGGGCTTATGGGCTACAGCCCACTTCCTCGGATGCATAGAATGGAACGTATATTGAGGAGATATATATCACATACAGAGAGCATGAAAAGGTGGGAGTTGTCCTACCAACTCTAAGAGGATAATTAAGTAAGAGAAAAAAAACTTTTGTAGTGATAATCAAGATAGCCCATTAGACAGTTTGACAAGAGGTGTGAGAATACTTACATGGGGAAATAGATTCAATGTTTGTAAATGTTTAGCCATTCCCAGTCTCTATTCAAGCCTAAATTGATACTATCTAATTTGCATATTAATTCAAGTTCAGCAGTTTCTCTTTGGAGTCTGTTTTTGAAGCTTTTCTGTTGCAAAATTGCCACCTTTAGATCTGTTATTGAGTGACCAGACAGGTTGAAGTGTTCTCCTACTGGTTTTTGAATGTTAGGATTTTTTTTCTCTTACTTAGTTGGCCTCTTAGAGTTGGTAGGACAACTTCCACCTTTTCATGCTCTCTGTATGTGTATATATATCTCCTCAATATATGTTCCATTCTATGCATCCGACGAAGTGGGCTGTAGCCCACAAAAGCTTATGCTCAAATAAATTTGTTAGTCTCTAAGGTGCCACAAGTACTCCTGTTCTTTTTGAGGAATACTTATGATGCACCTGGGGTTATTAGTGAAGAAGCAATACACTTAGCTCACAGGCTTGTGGAAGCCATATAGGTTTCCTCAGATCTTTTGGGGCAAACTCCTGCAATTGGTATAATCTGGAGTGTGACTGGCTGGGACAACATATTCTCAGCTGGGGGGAGGATGTAAACAGGGTCTGTAGCGGGGTGGACACCGGCTCCTGCCCTGAGGGATTAGAAAAGCCCTGCAGAGGGCTGGGGCTGTTGCAGGGAGAAGCAGCTACTGAGCTGATCGGGGGAAGTAGCTGCAGCTGGGCCACACTCTAATCAGAGCCCAGATGGCCTGTATAACGGCAGGGAGCCAGGAGCTCAGGCCAGAGTCTCTCTTTCCCTTCAGAGGGAGAAGGGCCTGGCTACAGGGAGTTTGGGACAGGGTACCTGAGTGGAGGTAGGGCTGGGGAGCTCCAGCCTGGAAAGCCCCAGGCTGTGGCCTAGTATTAGGCCAAGGGGTACTGGGGGTTACAGAGGGCAGCCCAGGGCTAGGCTAAGGCAGCAGGTCCAAAGCTAACCTTGCTGATGATGAGTGGCCTATACTGCAGTCTGCCCCAGAGAGTGGGGGCTAGTTGGTGACTGGCAGTGGCCTAGTGCTGAGGCAAGGTGGGGATAGTGGGTGGAGGTTCCCCAGGGAGGGGAGACCCAGATCTGTGGGGTACTGCCAGGGCACAGCATCCCAGAGCAAAGGGCACCGGGGTCCTGGGAGGGACATGGAGGCCAGTGCTGATGACAAGGTGGATCACCAGCCTGCAGAGGGTGCTCCGGAGGCTGGTGAGCTAATTCCCTGGATGACCAGCAGGAGGCGCTGCAGGGGTGAGTCCAGACCTCTTACAGGGTCTGAATGAGCTCTCACCTGACAGCTAACTGGGGAGGGGAAACGGTTTCAGGACCAGACTGTATTTACATGAACACATGGACTCTGCTTAGGTATCCAGCAGACAGAGCTGTTTTGCCCAAAATGATCAGCTTTGGCTGGTGTTAGGTTACAAATCACTTTAGTACTGAGGGCAGTGGTAGTGAAATGTTGGTATCCTTATTGTATGAGCAAAGGGAAGCAGAACTGTGCTTAGCCTGTCCTGATTGAGGGGGTCACCCTTAATTGAAATGAACTCACTAAGTAGGGGGCTGGGATGCCAGAACTCTGTAAAAGGGAAGAGGGGGTGGAGACCAGTGTCCCTGCTGAGAGGCAGGGCTCTGCCCGATAGTCTCTAGGCTATGTCTACACTGGCAATTAAACAACAAAACGTTTGTCTTTCAGAAATGTTAACCCCCACCCAAAAAAAAAGACAAAAGTTTTGCCGTGACAAGCGCTAGCATGAACAGCGCATTGTTGTCTGGAGCGTTCTCCTGCCGACAAAGCAAACGCTGCTCATTGGGGGTGGAAATTTTTTGTGAGTAGGAGAGCTGACAAACAGCAGCTACACTGCACAAATTTTAGCGGCACGGCTGTAGTGACACAGCCATGTAGCCAAAAGCTGTGTAGTGTAGACATAGCCCTAGGCACGGCTAATCAGCTTCTCCCCACTGTTCAAAGATAGAGCTCGTTAAGCCTCCATTAGGAGTCTTTTGATTTGTTAAGTGATCGCTAGAGCCAAAATCACTCATTGTGGGATGGCGTTTCTGCCCAGCCTACTTCAGCAGCAGCTCTCAAACTGTGGGTCAGGATCCCAAAGTGGGTCGCGACTCCATTTTAATGGGGTTGCCAGGGATGGCATTAGACTTGCTGGGGCCAAAGGCTGAGCCCGAGCGCCACCACCACCAAACATTCTATACAGATGATAAAGATAAGAAACATTTATACAATAAATAAGAAATGTCTAAAATGAGTCATCTTTACAATTACTGTAATAATGACATTATTTAACCATATGTTTTGGCCATGTTAAGGACCATTAAAATAACTAATAAAGAAAAAATATTATGACACAATTAGTGCAAACCAATAGTTATTAAAATTGAAAGTAAATATTAACACCAATACATTAAGATGTATTTTGGTTGGTGCTAAGAGTGATGTTTCATTTTCTAAAGATATCATATATGCTTTTTGCTGTTTTATTAGAGATTTACATTGTATTTCCTCTTTTTTTTTATGGTTTGGTTTATTGATGAGAGCAACTGGAACTCACATTAAATGAAGCTTTTTTTTCTGAATAATAATTAATTCAACCCCTCCTTCTCCCTCAGCCTCTGTCCATCTCCCATTGTTCCAAACTCTCTTTAGAACACTGAATTAATTAACTGAATCAATTCATTCCCATGCTTTGTTTTTAATGACATTGTCCCTCTGGTCACACTGAATTCTCCCTTCTTGTCACTTTACCTTTCGCTCTGTGTTGCCTCCAGACGCAGTAACTGGCCAGGGCAATGAGAACAGCCTGGAGAGCCAGGATCACCCCCAGCGTCACCAGCCAGGGATTGACCCTCGGGAAAAACAGCTCTGTAAAGGAAAGTACCATTAGTTTGCAAACACTGAGGCCCAGATCCACAATGGCGCTTAAACACCTAAACCCCAGTTCTAGGCACCACTGCAACCTGGAAAACCTCTGCTCGGCTGCCACCTGTCCCACTAGGCACCTAAACTCACTCAGTGACTAACCTTTCAGGGTAAAAGTTCCCTACATGCCTCTGGCCATGCTCACTGCTGCCTTGCTCTAGGAACCCAGATACCTCTCTATCAGTTTCCATTCAAAATCCAGCCAGAGGAGGTAGTGTCACCCATCTTATATCTTCCAGCCTAGTGGTTAGAGCACTCACCCAGGATGTTGGGGCCTGGTTCAGTTTCCTCCCCTCTACTGCATGGGGAGACAGGATTTGAACAGGGAACTGTCATAGCTGAGGGTCCTGCACTAACCACTGAGATAGGCACATTCTGGTGTCTGGAGCACCCTCAATCTCTCTGGTTAAAGCTGTTCCAGCTTGTATTATCTACTTAATAGTCCCTGGGGGGACAGAGAAAGAGGTAGTACTAGTGACTCCATTGCCGGGTGCTTAAGGCACCCATGTAGGAGAGGAGTGTCCTGCTCCCATGTCTCTATAATTATTTATCCAAATTGCATCAGCTGCGGTACTCCGGGTCCTTTAAATCCCCACCGCAGCTCCGGCAGCCAGGCTGGGGCTGGGATTTAAAGGGCCGGGAGCTCCCGCCGCTGCGGGGAGCCTCAAGCCCTTTAAATCCCCGCCGCAGAAGTCAGTGCAGTCTGGCACGGTGTACTGGCTCTTGCCGGTATGCCATACCGGACTGGACCAGCTTCCTTTCGCCTCTGCACCTAGCTCATTCTCACAAGAGACAACTTAGCTGCCTAAGTTGCCTGACCCCAGGTGAGGGGTGTGGCACTACGCCCCATATTCTTCATAGAGATATTGTTATTATATGAATAGTGCATAACTAAGATATGTTCTATGCAAAATGGATCATGTGAGGTATCATTGGAAAGGTTATGATTTACTAAATATGATTATCCAATTTGTATGCATGCATCAATTCTGTATCTGAAGTTAGGCATATTGACTATGCAACAATTACAACTGTGTTTACACCTGGAGAACGCCCACCAGACAGTATGAAAACAGCCTGGATGGGCACTGCAGGATCACATGATCATGTCACCTGGTACTGGACTCCATCTTGGACTGCTAGGATTCCTCCACTAGGAGGGGGTGGGGGTCGAACTGGGAAACTAAGGATTTCCGCCTTCTGTAAATCCTATTTAAGGCTGGGGAGCCAGATAATCAGGGTCAAATCCTCTCTTCATGGAATCCCCACCCAAGATTACTGCAGTAAACACCGAAGACTGAACTGGAGAAGGACTGAGCCCAGGCTGGAAAAGGTGTCTGGCCTGTGAAAGAGATGCTTAAAACAACATTTAGGGTGAGAACTACTACTTTTAACCAGTTTCTTTACTGTATTAAATGTAGTTTGTATGTTTGTTTTTATTTGCTCAGTAATCTGTTTTTAATCTGTTTGCTATCCCTTATAATCACTTAAAATCTATCTTTTGTAGTTAATGAACATATTTTGTTTTCCTTAAACCGTTTGTGGAATTCATAAAGGGGGGAGGGCAAAGAGCTGTGCATATCTTCCTCCACATTCCAGGATGGGGAGAATTTCAGTAAGCTTACATTGCACAGTTCTCTGTGCAGCACAAGACAAGACAATTTTGGGTTCACACTCCAAGGGTGGTGTGCACGTGAGTGCTGGGCACTTCCCTAGGTGAGTCCTCCCATGCAGACCTGATTTCAGTGTCTGTGTCTTTCTGCAGCAGAGCTGGGTGCGTCCCTACCTGAGTGTGTGTGCTGGAGGAGGCTTGAGGGCCTGGCATAGCAGGACAGGGTGAGGCAGCCCAAGCTGGTGGAACAGGCGGGCTCAGTGGAACCCCAGTACATCAGGTGACACGGCAAAAGGGCGGGGCAACCTGTATTAAGTAGCTCCCATTCTTGGATCACAAACCGAGATAGGTGCCTCCCTGCATCGGACACTGAACTCTGGGACTGGGGCAGGGATTAGGAAACACCCTTCTCATCAGCATCTCCCAGTGGCTAGTTAAGGCAGCTCCCCACCTTGTGTACTTGCTTTTGTGGATCCCGTTCTTAGGTACCTGTCTCTCCCCATTCAAGCTTTGTGGATCCCAGTGTTGCTCCAGTGATTTCCAGGTCCCTAGAAGTTAAGCACTGCAATGCTCAGTCGCACAGTGTCTCTGTCTCTTTGTGAATCTGGGCCACTGAGGGGAAATGCTGGATTTTGGTGATCAGTGACAACACTGCATGACTGGCTGAAGGAATCCTATGGGAGTGCCCCATGGATTTCATGGTGAGATACAGCTCCTCCATGCAGGGGCGCTGGAACAGGAGAGGCCAGGGGGCATGGCCCCATCACTTTTAAAAGCTTAGCCCTCCCACTTTTTACCGGCTGTAAGGGTGAGCAATGGGGGGAGGAGCAGAGAGGAGCGGGGGTGGGGTCAAGGGGGGGGGAAGTGGCGGCTTGGGAGCAGGGCCTCGGGGGAAGAAGTGGTGTGGGGGCAGGGCAGCAGGGTCTCAGGGATAAGGGGCAATGTGGGGGTGGGGTCTCAGGGGGAAGAGGCAGTGCAGGTTCAGGGTCTTGGTGGAAGGGGTGAGGTGTGGGCAGGGTCATGGTTCGGGCACTGGTGCCCCCCACACACACACTTTTAGGGATTTTCTGTTGCACTTGCCTCCATGCTTTATTACAAAGCCAGTGGGAGTCCAAGTCTTATCTTAGCTCTGGAATAGGGCTAACATCCCAACTATACTACCAGGGCCACCCAGAGGATTCAGGGGGCCTGGGGCAGAGCAATTTCAGGGGCCCCTTCCATAAAAAAAAAGTTGCAATACTATAGACATTCAACTGACCCCAACATCCCCACAGATGTTTTTGCCTGGAAAATACCATAGGTACAAAACTAGAACCCTAGTCATGGCTGGGCTGAGCACTGGTCCTTGATGTTCCTGGTGGCCTGTGGCCAGCGCTCTGCAGACTGTGTTAGGAAGGAGGGAGACCTCATGCTGATTCCTGCTTCTGTTATCTCGCTCCCTGAGGTCTTAACAGCCACACTGCCCAGGGCTTTGACTCTCTTAAATCTCTTAGGTGCAGCCAAACTGGACCTGGTCAAACTGAACATGGTCAGTCTTTGCCAATGTGTAGACATGTGTGGAACAGCGGCACCTCCCCTCCTCTCCTGCACTCTTACACATTCTTTTTATTAAAATATAATGTCATTGATTCATAGATGTTAAGGCCAGAGGGGACCAATGTGATCATCAAGTCCAGTGGTTCTCAAACTGTGGGTCACGACCTCGTTTTAATGGGGTTGCCAGGGCCAGCGTTAGACTCGCTGTGGCTTCAGCCCAGGGCAGCAGGGCTTGGGCTACTGCCCTGCCACTCAGGGCTTAAGCCCTCGGGCTTCAGATTCAGGGGGGATTGTGTAGTAATTTTTGTTTTCAGAAGGGGGGTCACAGTGCAATGAAGTTTGAGAACCCCTGATCTAGTCTGTCCTCCTGCACAACAGAAACCAAAGAAATGCCCTGAATTAATTCCTGCTTCAAATCCAGTAGCTGCAGTCTTTTAGATACAGTAGAACCTCAGAGTTACAAACACCAGAGTTATGAACTGACAAGTCAACAACACACCCCATTACGGACCGGAAGTACGCAATCAGGCAGCAGCAGAGACCAAAAAATAAAAAAGCAAATACACTACAGTGCTGTGTTAAACATGAACTGCTAAAAACATAAAGGGAAGCCAGGATTTTTCTTCTGCATAGTAAAATTTCAAAGCTGTAGTAAGTCAATGTTCAGTTGTAAACATTTGAAAGAACCACCATAACGCTTTGTTCAGAATACAAACATTTCAGAGTTAAAAACAACCTCCGTTCCCGAGGTATTCGTAACGCTGAGGTTTTACTGTACGTGTAAAAGCCCCAAGAGGATTGTACATGCAGACTGTGTCCATACAGGGTGTTCTCTGAAATTAACGGCCAAAAAATATGAGTCAGGAAATTCAGACTAAATTCAGATATGACAGTGCAGACCTTAGCTCTTGAGATAAACAGAATCCTAAATATGGCAATGGGCTTCCCCTTCCCCACTGGCTGGGTGCAAGCAGGTGGTTTGCGAGAGAGGCTCGGGGAATGGAAAGTGAAGGTGAAATTGTTCTACGATGGCCTCATCAGTAGCCTGTTGTAAGGGAGCCAGGTGCTGCTGTGGGAGGACACTGGCTGCATTAAAGGATTTTGGTTTTTAAGATGTCTCAGCTCCTTCGTTCAAATACCCCTGATGGTGTTTGACTAAAACATTAATTCTATATTAACAATAATATTTGATTGCAGCGCTGCCGTCCCAAGTGTCAAAAGTCATGAATCCAACCCCCAAATCATGAGATTTTAGAAAATAATAAATGTTCCTTTGTATTTGCCTTCCGGCTGAGAGCCTGCAGGGGCCACATTTTCAAGCTTGTCTCTGCAAGCAAGAGGGTTAGAATTTTTTTTTTAAGTAAAGCTGAGATTCTGATATAAACACGCAATTCTAGTGGCCAGGGCTTTAACTGAAACAGCCAATATCAGGAGACTCACTAAAATACCGTGATAATCGGCAGTGCTGGTGGTGAATAATATAAAGGCTCCCTGCACTTCCCTCTCTATAACTCAGGATACACATATGTAATACTTCATATCTGCTGATTTGGGGTCTGACAATTGTGTGTCCAGATGTCCTATTGATTTGTGTATGAAGAACTGGGCCCATTGTGTGATTGTGTAACACACCATCAGAAAGTACATGGTCAGGGGAGATCAGGGTCAATGGGGCCATGCAGATTCTCACTCTGAATTCCCTCACTTTGATGAAATTTAATATTGTGACACTCTACAGAATGTGGGTGAACATTTATAGTATTGTTGGTACCAATATTACAAAATTGCAATGGCTCTTACAAGATACGCCATGGAAGGTATCAGTGGAAAAGTGATGATTTGCTAAATATGATAAGCTTATTTATATGTCTGTATGATCTTTGTATCATGAGTTATAAATATATGTGACATATTGATATCTCAAACTTGTGCTGTGTATCTCGGTGACATGCCTAGAGAGATTGGCATCAGCACTATCTAGCATGTTTGATGGCCCATCAAGGGCCATCAGCTGTACAATGAACCCATTAAGAGAAGCCAGGGGCTACACCTATGAGTTAGCAGGACATGTAGGGACATGCCTGTGGCCAGGGGACTCCAAGAGCTTTCCTATGCTCATGTGCTGTGAGCTCGTGTTTGGGACAAAGGGTGTACAAGCCACATGGCAAAGGATATAAAAAGGCAGCTGCATCTTCTTGGTTTTGTCTTCAATCCTGCTTCTCACCTCTGGAGTAACTTCTCTACCAACTGAAGCTTTGAACAAAGGACTGATAGACCCATCCAAGGTTTGGTGTGTTCCAGAGGGACTTTACAAATCAGAAAAATTACAAATGCTGCTAAGAGCCTGTTATATGGACTCCAAAGTCATATGTATGTATCTGGTTGCTTTGACCATTTAATAACTCTCCTCTTGGTTTTTTTTCTCCTTGTTTTTTAAATGACAAACCTTTAGTTTTAATTACTAAAGGACTGGCTGGCAGAGTGGTATTTTGGGTAAGATCCAAACTTGTATTGATCTGATAATGTGTCTGGCCCCTTGGGAGAATCTGCTCTCCTTTTTACAGCTTACCCAGTAGCGTAGCTAGGGGGGGAGCGGCGGAGCAGCTGCTCCCCTGCTGAGTACAAGCGGCGCCTGGCCCTGAAGACGCCCGGAGCCAGCGTGGAAGACCCGGAGCGGTGCCCTGCGCCGCCGGGTGAGTAAAATCGCAACAGCGGGTGGCGCCTTTTTTTTGTTTTTGCTCCCCCTCTTCCCTCCACCTGGCTAAGCAGCTGAGCTTACCCTGACCTTAGCTTTTTCAGGGTGGCCTCCCCTAGGCACCTCGGGTCACAGATATAATAGTGACAGTCTGGTCCCTTGCTCTTTTCTCAGACAGAGCTCTCAGCTAAGCCAGTGGAATGTTGCCTGGATCTGGACTGCAGGCCTGGGTCCCTGGTGGTTCTATTACACTGATTTAGTTTTTTGGCATGTACTACATGAAGCCTGCCTAGGAGAATATCTAGAAAGAATATATAAACACACAATCATACAGCACCCCACTGACATCTGCCACATCCATTCTATCCCCGGCGCAGTGTGGGCGGGCACTGACCTGCAATGGAAACTGTTGATATTTTCTCTTGATTGAGGAGCGGGTTCCTGACAGAACAGGACAAGTCCTGGTTGGAATGTTCTGTTATAACAATAGAAATCTGGCTGTGAAACAGGCCATTGGCCTCCTTGGATATTTTTTCAGTGGCAGATGGTAGCAACTGCCCACGGCGATCTCTCCACTGAGCCTCAGGCTCTGGGTGCCAGCCTGCCGACCGACACACAACCCGGATCCCTCCATCCTGGTGACCATCAACAGAGATGTGGGGGTCCGAGCCTGAAACTAGAGACGAATGGAATAAACCTGAGTTAATTCTATGCATTTAGCAAAGAGAACAAGAGGAGGAAGAATGAATTAATTCTCCCTCTGCATGCACAGAACCCAGGGTCACCGGAAACTATGTAAACATACATGGCAAGTGTTTCTCAGAGGGTTGGGAGATCCTTTCCCCTCTCTATAATTTCCTGATACTGATTTCTACCTGTGGAACTTAGATCCTGAGTGTATCCTCGATGGAAAATAATAAGGCAATTCCAATAGAAAGCGAACAGAGAAAATTGCAAGTTCATAAATAAATAAATAAATAAAATATGTGCCCAGCTCCTGAGATATGCTGAGCAGCTCACACACTTCACTGGGAGTCACCAGCGCTCAGCACCAACCCAGCTCTGGTTCATTAAATGGAAACATCCTGGGAACATTGTACAGAACACACTGTGTACAGGTCATTTAACACGCGCAATTTCAGCTTTACACGGTCGGCAAAAACAAAAAAAAGAGAAAAATAACAATTTAAATACTGTTTCTGTAGTGCGGGCAATTCCGCCCACCATTACACTCAATGTAATTTTGACTATACGCGATTTTCAGTTTAGGCGCTGACTGTGGAACGTAACCCCAGCGTAAGATGAGACAGACCTGTATTTAAATAAGCAAACTTGAGAAAGTGACTTGATCGGAACAGAGCCTGGGACATGGGAATGGTGGGGCTGTTTTAATGGCTGAGGAATGTTTTAACTCTATTCCATTCTATTTAAAACAAAGCCAAGTTTAGAAAAATATGCAGAGTGCAGAGCACAGATGTGAAATTCCTCCAGTTCATTCTCAGAGAGCAGCTGCTGCCCTGCTACTCAATAACTGGAATCTGAAAGGGAATTCTGGGTATCAATGTGAATGAGAAACATCCAGAGTCCTCTCACCAGGAGCTCTCCTGCCCCATTTATTACACTGCTAGTTAGGTAAAACAAGCTACAGACCTGCCACCTGCAGTTCCAGTAAGGCTTCTTCATACCAGACACTGGACTGAAAGAAACACGTGTACTGTCCATGGTCAGAAAGCTGGACATCGCGTATTCTCAGGGAAACACTCCCACTGGTGATGTCATCTTTCAGCAGCTCTGTCCTTCCCTGATATTCCGGCATCTGCTCTGCATTCTGATCCCGTCCATCCTTATACTGGTGCACAACTGCAGAGAACTGGGATCGGAACCATCTCAGCTCCATGTTCTCAGCGCTCATCCTGGGGGAGAGGTGGCAGGGCAGGACGGCCTCCCCACCTAGGGAGACTGTGATCGGCTGGACAGGTCCAGTCACTGTGAACTGTGCTGTGAAATGTATTGAGGGGAAAAGAAAATTAAATTGAAGAGGAACCAAGACAGACAGAAATGTAAGTGCAGCTGGGTGCTTATTCCCATCTTTGAAGTGTTCAAAAATCAGGAGTCAGCCCCCTGAAAAATCAGGGGATTGGCTTAAAAATAGAGATTTTTTTTTTAAATCATAAAATTGGGCTTGTTCTCTGCCTTCTGATTTCTGAACCTTTAAAGTTCTCCTGGGTCACATTTCCAAGCATTTATCTGCAACCACAAGGGACAGAAACTTACTTTAAAAGAAAATGAAAGCTGAGATTCTCACCTAATCACAGGCCTGCAGGAGCTGTGGCTTTAAGAAACACATCAAATATCATGAGACTTGTGATAAAATTCTGTGAGCTGGTAACACTGAGGGGACGTCTACACCTTGAGCTGGAGGTGTAATTTCCAGTGGGGATAGACATGCACCCACTAGTTCTAATTGAGCTAGTGTGAGAAAGTGTAGCCGTGGTGGTGTGAGCGGGGGGATGGGTTAGCTCTCCAGGTATGATCCTGCCCTGGGTCCGAGGTACATATTCAGGGAGGCTGCTCATGGCACTGTGTCTACTCTGCCATTTATAGCATGACAGCTTGATCAGAGCTAATGCAGGTATGTCTACCCCATCTGGAGACAGCAAGCAGCAACATCTTACATATTAAAGGCTTCTACAGTGCTAACTAATGGCTTAACGGTGTGGGAAGGGGAGGGAGAGCTGGAATGTTGGAGGGGAAAGGGGGGGCAACATGTTGTGAGGGATGATGCGACAGGGGGTGGAGAAGGAGACAGACACAGCAGTTTTCTCTCACACTTACAATCACTGTAAGCACTACAGAACTGTCACGATGCTGGGACATAGACTGTGTCTCCAATTTCTCTCACCAGCCCTGTTAGCAACTACACACTGCAAATACTTCAAAGCATGACCCTTATCCCCATTCCACTGTAACAAAATATATAGGTGGGGCAAGGAGTGCTGAGGAACGACATAACAACCATGTGGCTAGTTGAGGGACCATTGGACTTGGACTATTCCTGGCTGTGCCACTGGCCTGATGGATGACCTTGGGCAAGTCTCTTCACGGCTCTGTGCCTCAGTTTCCCCATCTGTAAAATGGGAATAATGAATAAAGTTCCTTGATCTCTATTGATGAAAAACACTATAGAAAAGCCAGGGCTTTTTGTTATTATCTAGCCACAGTTGTGTATCAACTGCAAACCTAAGTGAGAACTACAACTGCCTAAATGTCTACTGCAAAGAGTCCTCTTTCTGTTCAAGAAACTAGGAAGGAAAGTCACTGACAAAATCTTTGCTACTGCAGAGTTAAGGTTCCCAGTGGTATCTCAGGTCCTTCCAGAAAACTGGGTTCAGCAAAACTCAGGCCTCTGAAAACCAGCAAATGCAGAATTAAGGTACATGCCAAAGCGACCTTAACTCTGCCCTGTTTGAGCGATGACCTGATACACACAGACTCACACTCTGCCTGTGCAGATAGAGCACATCACTCAGGGATCAGGGCACATGACAACTGCAGCACAAACACCTTCTCCTTGCTAAGGGAACATTTGTTTTAGGTGAGCTGCTACCCACCCCTGTTCTGCCCTCAATGTTGAGCGACTGCCCAGAAACAGCCCCACATTTGTTACTTTTTACAAACCTTCACCGCCTTTTACAAGCCCTTCACCCTCACTCCCAGGATTCTATCTATCATTACATGTTCCCTTACCCAGCATTAAACACACAGACAATCCCCGTGGCAAGCAGTCCCCTGAGCCCTGCTACTGACACAACTACACAGCTCAGTGCTGAAATGGGGGATACTGGATCCCTCAAGGTACACCTGCACCTCTCTCCTTTCATCACACGCTGGGGGGAAGGAATGGGGGGGGGAACGCAGACCCAGATCTCCTCATATCACAAGCACAGCTCTACCAAGCTGCTCCAGCTAATGTCTCCACCATTTAATACAGTTACATCTAACACAGTGACTGCTGCTGGGGTGTGTAGAGATGTGTTTAAGATTATAATTTTGAGACTCTCCTTCATAAGGAACAGTATTATGAATACCATAGGTGCGAACTCCGTTGGTGCTCCGGGGCTGGAGCACCCACGGGAAAAAATAGTGGGTGCTCATCACCCACCAGCCACCTACTGATCAGCTCCTCCCCCGCAGCACCTCCCACCTGCCACTGATCAGCTGTTCGGTGGTGGGCAGGAGATGCTGGGAGGAGGGGGAGGAGTGGGGGTGGGAAGAGGCAGAGCAAGGGCAGGGCGTGCTCAGGGGAGGGGGCTGAGCAGGGGCGGGAGAAGCAGGGGTGGGAAGAGGGGAGCAAGGGTAGAGCCTTGGGGGAAGGGGCGGCGTGGGGGCAGGGCCTCGGGGCAGAATGGGGGTGGAGCACCCCTCGGGGAAAGCTGAAAGTTGGCCCCTGTGAAATACAGGAATTTAGAGATGTGCCCTGGAACCTGGGGTTGAGAACAGAGTGCAGCCGTGTTCGGCAATTCACTACAGACGCTCTCTGGTTTGTTTTATTAATTTTTTTATTCCTTTCTAATAAACTGGTTTGTTGTTTAATGAACCCCAAGATCATTACATGGTATCAGAAGTGCTGAATGAGAAGGAGACAACAGTCAGTTTGAAGTTAACTCCTGGGTTTGCAGCTGAAAGCAGAGACAAGGGGAGCACATGCAGCAGCAAACGGAGAAGGACAAAGGCTTTTGGATGTATTTTGTGAGCACAATAGTAGTTTGGGTAGCTTAAGATGAGGAAAAAAAGCCAAAAATGGATGTGTCACAACCTCCACTCAACCTGCAATTGTCAGGCAATGTTGCAGAGAACTGGAAAAAATTCAGACAGAGATTTGACTTGTATTTAGCAGCCAGAGGGCAGAAGAGAAAAATGATAAAGTGAAATTATCGATTTTTTTGCCTGGCGTTGAGCCGGAAGCATTGCATATTTATAACAACTTTAAGTTTGAAGATGGTGAAAGCATGAAGTTAAGTAAAATACTGACTAAATTGGAGGAACATTGCATGCCAAAAAGGCCTTACGTGCAAACAATGAGCATGAGAGGTGCTGTATTCGCCATGGATCAATCACATCATCACTAAAGTGGTAGAAAACTGCTTTTTGTGCTTGAAATCCAAGCCCTGCGAACAAGCAGAGCCACTGAGACCTCATCCAGTTCCACAAAGGCCTTCTGCAAAGGCAGGCACTGACTTATTTACCTGGTAATCAAAGGATTATTTAATAGTCACAGAGGATTATTCTCTGTATTAGTCTCTAAGGTGCCACAAGTACTCCTGTTTCTTCTCTGTATCCAGAAATTTGCACACTGCACAGTACAAGCAGTGGCTGCAGAACTTTTGGATGAGAAAAGCCACTTTCATGTGACTGTGTGAGGAGCTCGCCCCCACCCTGTGGCGCAAGGACACAATATTGAGAGCTGCCCTGCCGGTGGAGAAGCAGGTGGCTATTGCAATCTGGAAGCTGGCAACTCCAGACAGCTACCGATTGGTCGCAAACCAGTTTGGAGTGGGAAGGTCAACCGTCAGAATCGTGTTGATGCAAGTTTGCAGGGCCATTAATCGCATCTTGCTCAGAAGAACCGTGACTCTGGGTAACGTGCAGGACATTGTGGATGGCTTTGCACAAATGGGTTTCCCTAACTGTGGAGGGGTGATAGATGGCACACATATTCCTATTCTGGCACCACCCCACCTAGCATCCGAGTTCGTTAATAGGAAGGGGTGGTTCTATGGTTCTCCAGGTGCTTGTGGATCACCGTGGGTGTTTCATTGACATTAACGCAGGCTGGCCCGGAAAGGTGCATGACGCACACAACTTTTGGAACACTGGTGAAGGGTTAAAATCCATGTGCATGTTATATAACAACCTGGTATATGAATTATGCCAGCTCTTTTCCAGACCCAAAGTCCAGAGTTTGGTCTGGAGACCAGAGGCCTAGCTAATAGTGATCAGCTAAGAGAAAGCTGGGGTAAACAAAATAACATTGCCTTTGCTAAGATATGCTTGGACAGTAGAAATGCCAGATGTTAAGGCAATAACTGAATAATTATGTTTCATCCAATGTTTCAAATTGAACAAAGAATTCCTGTTCCTATTGTGTTTCTCCTGAAGGGAAAACAGTCTTCCCACAGATCCAACCTTGAGTTTATGAAAAATTGGCACATGTCACTATAATGATATGGCATCCTTCCACCTCCCTTCCAAGGGACCAATGCCCTGCCTTAAGACATAAAGGAGACAATCTCTATTTCCATATGCTTTCACTGTTTCTTTGCTTTAACCCCTAGGAAGGTATCTGGTGGACAATCAAAGGAGTTGCTCCGTTCCTATGGACCCCAAATCAGAATTCAACATATATATATTATACTAATAACATTTTATCAAAGTATTAATCAAATGTTAACTTTCTAACTTTAGACCATGGGCGGAGACATTGTGTAACCTTTTAACCATTGGCTATTGTGCTTTCTTGTCTTGCTGCAAAACCTATCCCGGGGTGTGGAACTGCTTACCCCGTCACCTTCCCCTGCCCATGGAAAATCTATATATTTCATTGTAAGCAATTGATTGACAGTGTCTCTGAGCTTAATAAGCCAGGTGACACTCCGCCAGCGCTGTGTGCAATAAACCCCTATGCTTTGACCTCTACACGGTGTGGATTTATGTCCTTCAACTGGCCTGTTCAGGAAGCTGCAAGCCGGGACTTTTTTGCCATAGCGGAAGATCACAGTAGGGGAAGTCGAAATGCCCATTGTGATCCTTGGAGACCCCGCTTACCCGTTAATACCTTGGCTCATGAAACCCTACACAGGGAGCCTTGACAGCAGCAAGGAACGGTTCAACTACAGGCTGAGCCGGTGCTGAATGACTGTGGAGTGTGTCTTTGGCCGTTTAAAGGGCCGCTGGCGATCTCTGTATGGGAAGCTGGACTTGGCCGAACACAGCATTCCTGCCGTTATATCCGCGAGCTGTACCCTCCGTAATATTTGTGAAGGGAAGGGTGAAAGCTTCACTCAGGCATGGACCTCTGAGGTTGAACACCTGGAGGCTGAATTTGCACAGCCAGAGAGCAGGGCTATTAGAGGGGTGCAGCGCGGGGCTGCAAGGATTAGGGATGCCTTGAGGGAGCAATTTGAGGCTGAAAGCCAGCAGTGATATCTGGTGCCCTGCACAGGAGTGAAGTGCAGTGGTTCCAATCTTAGTAGGAATCTGCTTGCAGTGCCTGTTTCTTTCCTGAGCTAAGGTTTCTTTTACTTTATGCAATAATAAAGAATGTTTTCAAAGCCAAAAAAAAAAACATTTATTGAAAAGAAAATGTATTTATTGAAAAGAAACACAACTGCTTGGGAAACAGAAAGGACAAGGGGGTGGAGTGGGGAATGGTACAATCACAGATTTGCGTATGTCCTGTCCAGTGTGCTGTGCAATGAGTGCTGCTCTTCAGGACAGCAATACTGCATGGTGATGGGGGTTGAGTGCAGAGGGTAAGGGTCGTAGTTTTCAGGGCTGGGTGGTGAAGATACTGGTGTTGGAGGCAGTTGATGGTGTGAAGAACACGGAAGTTGGGGAAAGTGGGTTGGAGGTGACAGTGAGGCACAAAGGAAAGAGTTTGGGGACAAGGGCTTTGGGGGGGGTGGCATTTGCGCTTGCAGTACTGCTTCTTCTGCATGGCCACGAGCTCCTGGATAGCGTCGGCTTGGCACTCCAGTATGCTTATGAGCTGATCCGTGCTTTGCTGCCGGTGCTCCGTGCTTTGCCATCGGTGCGCTGCGTTTTCCTGGCGGATCCTGCTTTCTCTCTCCCTCCAGTTCTGTGCTTTCTCATTCTCTTTAATAGATTGCGGCATCACTTCTTGCAGCATGTCTTCTTTGCTTTTTCGCGGTCTCTTCCTGAGTCTTTGCAGTCTCTCAGCAGGTGATAACAGGGACGGTGAGGTCTCACGGTTGATGCTGCTGTATAGGCAAAATGCAACACTTAACAGAGGCAGCATTGTTTACACCAGACAGAGTAATGATTCCCCCGCACTTAAGGAGGGCACACAAACAGTCTACACAATAGCATACTTTTCCCATCCCAAAGAGAGCGCACATAACCCAAAGCGCACGTCTCAAAGAGACCACACGGGAGCCCGAAAATGGTGAGTAAGGGGGACTGATTGTTTCACGGCTGTTGTGTCCTCTGGGTTTCTGTGCCTTGGGGAGAGCCAACAGCTGCAGGGGGCACCTACACCGAACACTGTCCCAACATTTTCCACAGGAGTTCATCCTGGACGATATCTCGCTGCTGAGGGTGACCTGGGAAGCAAGGGAGGGTCTTCTACTACAATGCATCTTCCGCCCTAGCCCATATGCAGTTTGCCTGTGTGCAGCAATGGTCCCCCCGCCCCTCATGGCACAGTGGCATGGACACGTTAGCCTGATTGGGACAAGGACCACGGTGGCTCTCCCAATAAACCTGCACAAGCGCATCGCACACGTTCTGGATGAGACATTCGAAGGATTACCGAGGCCGATTACCGCAATGTGATAAACCACATCAATGCGCTATTCCACATCTAGGCATGCATGCAGCCCTAACACTCCTCTCCCAAAGAGCCTGCACCACAGAAAAAAATCCTTCCTGAAAAACAATCCACTTACCAGGCACCTGCTCTTCTGTTTGTCCTCCACCAAGTACCGGCCACTGCGACTGGCTACCTTCCTCCTGGCTCGAGAAGAGCTCCTGGCTGCATGGCTCCAGGGATTCTGGGGTGTCTCCCCCTGCCCCAACACCCTCACTCCCGCTTTCCTCCTCCTCCTCCTCCCCCCGCTCTGAAGTGTCCATGGCGGTGCTCGGAGTGGAGGTGGGGTCAACCCCAAGTATCGCGTCCAGCTCTTTGTAGAATTGGCAGGTTGCGGGGGAGCACCCAAGCGGCCGTTTGTCTCACGGGCTTTGCGGTAGGCACTCCTTCACTTTAATCCTGCCCTGCAGTGCATCCCGGTCATGGCCCCTTTCCATCATGTCCTTTGATATCTTCCCGAAGGTATCGTAATTCCGATGGCTGGAGCGCAGCTGGGACTGGACAGCTTCCTCCCCCCAAACACTGATGAGGTCCAGCAACTCACCATTGCTCCATACTGGGGCTCGCCTGGCGCATGGAGGCATGGTCACCTGGAAAGATTTGCTGATAGCACTCCACACCTGGCTGAGCAAACAGGAAGGGGATTTTTAAAATTCCCGGGGAATGTAAAGGGCGGGTCACATGGTTGGTTACCTGAGGCCAGGGCAGTAGAGTTCGAACTGATGACCTGAGTGGCTAGAACAGGCATTGTGGGATACTGCCGAATACTTCTGGAGACCAGTCAGAGCGCATTGGATGGCCACACTGATGCCGCAGCGCTGCAGTGGCGGTGCAATACATGTTATTCCTCTCGGGGAGGTGGAGTACCAGCAGCACTGTCACCGCGGAGACACAGTGCTATACGTGCCTTGCCAATGTGGATGAGGAGTCAGTTACAGCGCTGCGGGCGGCTTTATAGTGCTGTAACTCGCAAGTGTAGCCAAGGCCTAGGTAATTGACACATGGGGTTTATGGAAATGTACTAGATGGGCTAAGAATTTAATGCATGTGTTATTAGGTAGGTGTTAGCTGTTTCTATTTACGTATACAAGAGTTAAAATGCGTTTTTTTTAAGAGGGAAGATATAGAGATATGTTTGTAGAAGATTATAACTTAGAGATGCTCCCTCATGCGGGACAGTATTATGCCCGGGAATCTGAGGTTGAGAAGACAGTGTAACTGTGCACGGCTGGTGACCACAAAAACTGTCTAGTTTGTTTTATTAAACGTTTTATTCCTTTCCCATTCACTGAGTTGTTGTTTAATGAGCCCCAAGATCGTTACAGAAACCAGAGCAGGAGGGAACCAAAATGCCCAAGTAGCTGTGCAGGCAGCCCCCGGGCGTGGAGTGGGACATGATAAGGCCTTCACCAAGGGTACAGAATGAAGAAGCCAGCAAATATCCTCCCATCCTCACTGTGAGAGGAGGTCTCGCTCTCAGCCCTAGTCAGATGTGCCTAGTGCAGTATGAACGACTCGTGGGTTTTCATTTCATAACCAGAGTCGGGGATTCGTGATCTGTTTGTGCTGAAGAGTCTGATCTATGACTTACAGTCGGTCTGGCAGTGCAGTCTATAGGAATTGGGTAGTGTCCCTTTAAATAGTTTGTGAGCCCTGTAATGACGCTCACCATGTTCTTTCTCTTAGAAGCCTCCAGTCACAGCAGCAGCATGTGTGTAGCTAGGCCTGACAAGATTGCATATATGTAGCAAACATGGCTACTGGGGACCCAGCAGTGCCCTGTGACTGGTTGTTGGCAGGTTGAGCAGACGTGGTTTACAAGACAAGGCAGTGATGTGAGATGGACGGTGATGACCAGTAATAGTAACAGCAGCAAACCCAGCGAGGAAGCTGGAGCTCCTACCTGACGCCAGCCTGTGAACCTGTAGAGTGAGGCAGAGAGCGATGTAGCCGGGCAGAGCGGAGCTCACTGTGGAGCCGGGGAAGAACGAGGGGAATTTCCCCATCATCGTAGCTTGGTCTGGGGAACAGGAGAAATAACAATCCAGATGGCGAGTGAGTGTGATGCAGTGACAGGACAGTACAGTGGGGAGGAGGTAACAAGCCTCACTGCTGCCTTACATACACCAGAAGGGACAGGATTTCCCCCACAGTCCTCATCTGCCCTGGCTCTGAGCAGGGTCAGATGTCACTGTGCCAGCAGCCGGTTCATACCACACTCACACCATGGCTGCACCCGTGGAGCTCTCTGGTCTAATTTAGATTGTAATACACTCTGGAGAGCAGGGACGGTCCCTCACTATTGGTGTATCCAACGCCCAGCACAAGGGGGTCCCCATCTCAGTTGGGGCATTCAGACACTACTGTGGAATGGGACATCTTAAGGAAAACAAGCCAGCATGGTACGAATGGCCACTGACTGCTGTGGTAAAGTGGCTCCATCACCTGACCACACCTGTCCCAGGTGAGGGCTCTCTGGCAGGGCCAGCTCCAAGTTTTTTGCCACCCCAAGCAAAAAAAATGCCCCCCCCAGCTCCACCCCATTCCAACCCCTTCCCCAAATCCCCGGCCCTGCCTCCTTCCCCAGGCATGCCGCATTTCCCTTCCTACCCCTCCAGGCAAGCCTGGGAGGGAGTGGGAGAAGCGGAGCAGCTGCACGCTCGGGGGAGGAGGTGAGCTGGGGGGGAGCGGTTCCTCTGCCCCCCTGTTTACTTCCTGCGGCCCTCCCCGTGCTCCCCACCCCCGCAGCTCACCTCCGCTCCGCCTGCTCCCCTGAGCGTGCCGCCGCCGCCACTCCGCTTCTCCCCGCTCCCTCCCAGGCTTGCCGTGCGAATCAGCTGTTTTGTGGCAAGCCTGGGAGGGAGGGGGAGAAGCGGAGTGGCGGCGCGCTCAGGGGAGCAGGCGGAGCGGAGGTGGGGGGCCCAGGGAGGGCTGCAGGAAGTAAATGGTGTGCTGGTGCCTAGAGCCGGCCCTGCTCTCTGGGGACCTCCGAGATCAGTCCCCAGCCCTGGTGATTTTACGTCAGTGACCCACCCTCATTGCCTCCGGCCTTGGTGCAAATGTCAGGGATGAATTCTGAACAGGGTCACCCCAGCTCTCGGATCTGCAACATTTAAACCTCTCTCAGGGTACGTCTACACTGCAGCTGGGAGCGAGCTTCCCCGTGGGGGTAGATAGTGTCAAAGTTAGACTCAGGACTCATAGTTTGTCAGACCACTCTGTTTTATTAGCACAGCGCTCTGCTAATACATTCAGATAATGTGAGCCTCCATGCAAGATTCAAACAGTCTTATTTATACAGATAAAAGGGTGTAAACTAAACAAAGGGACAGAGAGAGCAAAATTGTAAAATATGCATGGAGCACAATATGCATAACCTGCTTCCTTGTTAACTCTTATCGATCTAAGACTAATGCTTCACCAATTGCCCTTAAGTGGCAAGTTAAGCAGTTAATGTCTGCTTTCCTGCCCCCCTGGCTTGCAGCATTTCTCATTTCTACTTAAAGGTACATACAGCATTCTTTAATTCATTCTATTTCTTTAATATAATTCATTTCACTTTCACAATCCCTCCTTTTGGTCAAGCTTACGCAAAGACCAACAATTACTGGGTTCCACATATTAATAGTTCTTTATCTCTTCGTTCATCAGTGATATTTAACACCATCATATTAGCACTCTGTTTTGGGGCAGTCACCTGGGTGGCATACCGTACACAATTCTGGATACAACAGGAGATTAACTGAAAACATACAAAAATCATTAGGATTCCACACAGGATAGGCAGGGCTCCCTGAAACAACCAGTTTCCTATGCCAGAGAAATTGAATAGGTTACTTAGCCACTTCCATAAATAACTTGGCTCTTCATGGGGAAGATATGCAATTTGTTCTAAGTGACTAGCACGATCTATTACCTCATTGGTGTCGTCAGGTATGAACACACAACATTCTTTTCCAATGAGAGCACAGGTCCCTCCTTTGGCTGCCAGCACTATGTCCAATGCCTGACAGTTTTGGAGGGCCATCTGTTGGATCGCCCCTGTTTCTTTGGCCAGGGTCTTTAAACTCTCTCCGGTTTCATTTGCCATTATTTCAACTACTGCTTGTAACCTTAGGAGCCTTTTTGCATGGTGTATTACTCCCGCAAGTGGGATAAGGGAACCGCCAATGGCCTCTTCCCAGGTCAAGGGGCTTATGTTATTTACATACCATTGGGCATCTGAAAAGTCCCTTCTTCTTTGCCTGAAATTACGAAGGCATTCTCGTGGGAAGGACCCTAGCACTCGGAATTGTGGGAAGAGTCAGGCAGGATAACAGATACCTGACCAGTTAGCTGGTAACACAGTATAAGCTTTGGTCCCACAAACCCAATGATGGCCTATTAAGGCCGGGAAGGGTTGGTTGCACCCATTTGTCACATAGGTGCCTACAAAGGAGGAGTAATATCCTCCGAAGGGTACAGGGTAATTCTCCTTACGAGGAGTGGTGTTATTTGCATGGCATTGAAAGATTGTATTGTTTTCACTAAGGTTACTGTAGGGGGAACATGAGATTGATTTTTCTGTTTGATCCCAGGTCGAGAAAAAATTCATATCCCCATACCCGGCCCGCCACTCTTTAGTTTTGTTCGAATAATCCCATACACCATTGGCCACAATATGCTGAAGGCAATGACTTTTTCCCAGATCCAGCCCTGTCCCATTACACACCCAACACCAATGACCTTTTCCCTCCACCACTCTTATCCATTTGGATACAATTATTCCCACTGCTTCCCAAGTGTCATTATTGTTCCATGTTTTGTTAAACGGATGAAGTCCTCCAGTGAGATCTGGGGAATTGAGTAGGATTGCCAGGACAGGAACACCAGCTTGAGAGTGAGCTGGGATGTGGCTGCAGACCCAGCAATTAGAAATATTGAGAGTCTGAGCTATCCACACTTGCTGCTGGATAAAAGAATTGTCATTGTGGACTCCCCAGACCTTAAGACACCAGCAGCTAAGGAACAGGCGCCACCAGAGGCTCATGTTGGAGGCAAGGCCCTTCCGGTTCTGACAACCTCAACGGAGGGAACCGCAGTCACGGTTTTACATCCACCAGGCAGCAGGCGCTAGGCTCACTACTGCTTCTTTTTGGGCCTTGCTTTAGGTCCTCGTCTGTTTCTGGCAACCCTTACGAGAGCGTAGATGGTAAGGTATTGCAGGCTGTTCCTCTACGTCTTCTTCTGGAGTCAAAATTGACTCTGCGTGGTCCTGAGGTGATTGGTTTGCTGGGGGGTGCCTTCTTACACTGCAAAGCATGTATGCACGCTGTGATGCCAGACAGTTTAACAGCCATCTGGATAGTAAGCAGTACCTGATGATTCTTTGATGTCTTTTAAGTCTCTTTACTTCTTCTTCCTTGACTCTGGCTATAACAATGGCCTTCACACCTTATCTTTTCCTGATGCATACATTCCTTATTCACACAGATTGAGAATACAAACAGTAGTATTTTATATGGAGCAAAAAGGCATTGCAAATTAAACCTTGCTAAGTTTTACAATCAATAACCAAGACAATTTACATTGAGACGCAGGCCTTCAATGTTCCTCTAATCTACTTAACATAGACACACTAGAGAATCCTGTTTCTTACTTACTAAACCTTAAAACAAAAAAATGTATATTTAACTAGAGGCCTACTCTGTAATACATATAGGAAACCATAGTAGACATTATAACTTATTCTAAAACAAAAGGGTGACCATAATCAGTCATAAGGATTGTTCTGGTCTGTCATTCCTTTCTGCTATTCAAAAAGGGTGGCTGACAGGGATGAAATCAAATCATACATTAATTCTTATGGGACATTATAAAATCCTGCTCCTACATATCCCCCTTTTGACACTAAGATTATTAATCGCCAGTGTCACTTCTTATTTAGTCCACGTAATAGAAAATACTGGGAGGTGATTTGGGCCTGTGGCTCTAGCTTTGCATACATTTGTTTTATCCAACAGCACATTTTAAATGTTACAATTAAACGCATACAATTTAAAATCAAAAACAATAAGGGTTAGTAACATTAGTACGCCAGTAGTTGTGGGAGACCATTCAGAAAATATATTATACCAATGGTAAGCTGTTATGTCTTTCTGCAGTGGCAATTCTTAACATGTTGCCATTCGCATGTATAATATGAATGGTTCGGTTTCCCACATTGCCCTTTTGTTTGTTTTAGGAACTATGTTACCTTTTTACCTTTTGTAAACACATTACATTACATTAACATTTGTCTATTGGAAGGTTGCTAACACTTCCATTCTTTTAAAACACTTTTCTCCCCAAGAATTAACACATACACATAGCCCATTATACAGTACTTTGGTGTCATTATTCATTTTATCCCACATACAGGATCTTAGGGAGATGTCTTCACTACAGGGCTTTGGAGCAACAGGCATGGATAAGCATACCCACTTTTATTTGTTTCTTATTAGGTTGTCCTGTAGCTGATATTAGCTTTTTCTGAAAGACAAAAATAACATTTTTCTACCCCTTTTGGGGTGGCATTTATTATTGCTTAAAATATTCCTTTCTTTTACAAATACCCTTGCTGATTGCAGGCAAAACAAGAGGAATTACCTCCATATTTTCCTGTGTTTTTGTTCTATAGGCAGGCCAGGTTTTAATGGCTTCTATCTTTTAAGAGTTATGGGGAAATTATCCCACTGTTCAGTCATTAAATCCATGAGGTGATGTACCTCAGTTTTCCCTTTACAGCAGACCAAGGTTACAATATCTTTCCTGCTGTATTAATCTTTAAGTTTGTTCACAGGTTAACAGCTGAAAAGCATCATTACCATAAAGGATTTTTTTTTTTCCAAAAATCATACACACTATACATTGTTACAGGGGTACTTATTAACATTAAATTTATTTTAATTAAAGGTATCTTGTTATACTGTGCCTTTTATTTAGGCAATTTGTTTGCTGACCAGGTATGTTCTTTATCTGCAACTTCTTTGTGCTGGCAGTTCTCTCACTTCCTTTATCAGTTAGATAATTTGCATCCACACAGGCTCGGCTTTTGGATTCAAAACCATTAGCAGAGCTCAGAGACTCTGTCTTAAAAGGAACACAATTAACTTTTACCAGAGTTTTGATTACTTTTAACTCTTGCTTCCAAAACACACACAGATCTGAAAAAGAAAACACAGTCTATTGTGGCTCCTTTGGAGCCCTAATAGGATTTTAATTAAGTAGCATGTTTTGTTTGCATTTCTTTTACCCCCTCTATAATATACACTGCACACGTCTGCACATTCCTTCTATACTTTAACTTTTAAAACATTAGCCATATTAATTTTTACATAAGGTGTAACTGTTTCTTTTGTTCTTACAGAGTTTTATGTACCCTTATCAAAGAGACAGTCTGATTACACAGAACCATTTTAAGGCTCAGTGTTTCTAACATTTCTTCTTTTTGTTTTGTGCACCTCACCCCTGCTGTTGCTTCAGAGGGCCACTGTCTTTATTCTTTTCGTACAGCTTTCATTTGCTATTTTGTTACAAAAACAAACAAACAAACAGAATCCAGAATCTCTCCCTATTTTTCTGATTTTGACTGTCCTGCTGCAGTCATGACTTGGTCTTTATTTGAAAACATTTAAATTTTGTAAAGAATCAAGTTACCCCTTAAGGGTTAAATACCAAATCTCAAAGTCAACCAACACAGATTACCAGTGTCCGGCAAAAAGGTCTGTCAGTTTTGCAACTTTGACTTAAAGAGTCAAATGGATTTTTAGTGGCATTATAAACAAAACCAAACCAATTTATCTTAAACTTACAAAACAGGAATTTTACAAACCTCACATATTCCCACAGACAGACAGATACATACACATTTTCTCTCCCTTAACATCCCTCTTACACTGCTTTGTTTTTACATAGCTGTACATAGATTACATTACCTTTATACATTTGGGGCAGTTAAGTTCCAATAGAACCCCCCCTATGTTCTTTTAGCAAATTTGACTCAATTGTCCATAGTCAAATGATTTTAATTAGATAGTCTCTTTACCTGGATTATTTACAGACATTCCTCTGGAAAAGGGCCCATTTTTCCTTTAGAATGGCTGCAAAGAAACCAAGAATTCTTTTAACAAGATCCTTTTTAACATTTTCACAAAGTTTAACTGTTTAATTCTCTCCAGCCTCTGTAGAGTTAACTTTTCACTCTTTCCTTAAATCACTTGTTTATTTCCCAAAATGACACCTTTATTAACTCAGATTTCACCCTTTTAAGTATTGTTCCAGGGGTTCATACTTGCACTTACTCCTGACACTATGCCCTTAGGGCTTCCAACCTGTTTTTTTTTTGTTTTTTTTTAGTTTCTTTATCTGTTGCTTGCCTGCTTGTCTGGGCCCAATCCTGCTTTTTCCAATGAACCATTTTTGTGAGTGATATTGTGGTCATTTCACAATTTTGAAAGAAATGCTTAAGGAAAGGGACCAGAAGGGTGGGGGCTAGTTGAGGACCCACCCTCCTTGCTGAATTGGTAATGGAACACTAAAGAATCAGTTTCTGAGGCAGACAACGAAGGGGAACAGAACAAGGGGCATTTTATCCTTTTTACAATGAGAGGGGAGTATGAAGGGAGTTGGGATCGATCCGGGGTTGTTGTTTTTTTTTTGTCAGAGTACAGGGTGAAGGGGAGCGCTCAGACTGGTGGTGGGAGAGGAGGCTTTTAATAAAGCTTTTAATTTATTATTTGAATATTTGAGAGAGGTGAGTTTTGATTTTGTCCACCTACGATTTGCCTCTTCCCACCACTGCATGAAACAATTAACCTCTCCTTTAGCCAATTTAGTTTTAGGCTGGCCGAGTTTGTTTTTTTTTTTAAGATGTCCACTCGGTCCTTGTTCCAAGGTTTTAACAGTGGCCACTGAGTTTTGAGATCTCCCTGAGTTAGCCTAGACCATTTTTCCAGAAATTTACAGGAGTCCGGACCCTTCCTAAAACTGAGCCGGCATTCCTTTAGGGAACTGTCCCGACTTAGACGTCTTGTTACCAATACAGGAGGACTTTACACACACCAGTCACACAAGAAGGAAATTCGGGTTCGTCAGAGCGATGCCCGGTGCAACACACAAAAGGAGCCCACAGGCTACTGACTCAATCGCCCTTGCTTTCACACCAAGGGTTTTACCCAAGGTGCGGTGCGGCTGCGATTGTGCAGATTTCACTCACTCAGACCGCGGGGACAGGAACCCCTTGGTCGGCCGATCCCCGGACGGAGATGGCACCCAGACTCAAACACTCCACAGGAGGACAGATAGACACAGAGACAGGACAGTCCTCAGTCCGGACAAAACACAGAAATAATTACCTGACCAGATTCCTGATGTCAGATCCCGGGATCCCTACCAGAACAGAGTGGGAACCAACAGGTTCGATGGCGTAGACCTCACTGTGGTCGTGCACCCTTCTGTTCAGGAGGAGGACCGCTCGGGCCAAATGCCCAGGTGCCGGCTACCATGGTCATCCTACAAAAACGGTCAGGAATCACACAGCCCCAGTGAAGACGGTTGCCATCTCGGTGGAACCTCCAAATTGTCAAAGTTAGACTCAGGACTCATAGTTTGTCAGACCACTCTGTTTTATTAGCACAGCGCTCTGCTAATACATTCAGATAATGTGAGCCTCCATGCAAGATTCAAACAGTCTTATTTATACAGATAAAAGGGTGTAAACTAAACAAAGGGACAGAGAGAGCAAAATTGTAAAATATGCATGGAGCACAATATGCATAACCTGCTTCCTTGTTAACTCTTATCGATCTAAGACTAATGCTTCACCAATTGCCCTTAAGTGGCAAGTTAAGCAGTTAATGTCTGCTTTCCTGCCCCCCTGGCTTGCAGCATTTCTCATTTCTACTTAAAGGTACATACAGCATTCTTTAATTCATTCTATTTCTTTAATATAATTCATTTCACTTTCACAATAGACATGTGATAGCTCTGCTGGAGCTAGCACAGCTAAACTAGCATGTAGCACTAGCTGGGGGAACAGAGGCAGCAGCTCGGGTTTACGTGCCTGAGAACAAACCCACCTGGACCCCCTTAGGTATATACCTGGGTGGCTAGCTCAAGCCCCCGCCCATGCTATCCCCCCTCCCCCCGTTACACCACTACTTTTATTGCACTAGCTTGAGCAGAGGAAGCACGTGTCTCTCTGCCTGCCATGAGAATCGCACCTCCCAGCTGCAGTATAGACGCACCCTTAGAGACAAAGAGCTTTAGGCTCACGCTGCACCCAGCCATGCGACCCCTGTCAGGCTGTGCGGTGGTGTAAAATCCTCCCAGGAAACAGACTGCCTGGAATTTCCTCTACACTGGGACAGCCTCCAGGGCTGGTGTTGCCCACAGAGCAGCCAGTGTTGGCCAGGAAGGGGCCTGATCAGGGCTCCATGTCACAGACTCGCGGCCTCCCCCCAGCGACTCCCACTGACAGAGCTCTGGGAGGAGGTGAAGCACCCCCTGCCCTGGCCGGTGCAGCAGCACAAACAGACCCTGCTCCCGTTTCCCTACTTTGGGTGTACTGAGCATGCTCCCCCGAACTGAGCATGCTCCGTACCCCCAAACCTTACCTCCCTTTTCAGGGATTCACACACAAAAAAGTGAAACAGCGCGCCTCAATCATGTAATAGATCAATTTGGCACATTAGCCAGGAGGAAGCAGACCGTGAGTGTTTTTGACCACAAACCCCATCCCTCCCGTTTTGCAACCATCCCTGGACCAGTGACAGGTGCATGAGCAGCCAAGTCATTGGAAATAAACAAGGAGGAAACCAGTGGAAAAAATGAAAGGGGCCACTCTGGTCTCAGCTTGGGCTCAGGGGCGTGCTCCGTTCCCCCAAACCTTACCTCCCTTTTCACAAATTCAATGAAAGGGGCCACTCTGGTCAGGAAGCAGATCGGGATTGTTTTTGACCACATACCGCATCCCCTCCTGATTCGCAACCCCATGGACCAGGCGGTAGCAGGTAACCCAGCTGTCAAGTTGCGTGGCACAAACCGCACCCAGTTGCAAAAGGGGAGGGTTGTTTTTCATGGCGTCACACCCGCACCCGTAGGGGGTGGCAGTGGTAACAGCACCTGCCCTTCCTCGGGGCAATGGCCCTGCAGACCGGGGTGGGGCTGGGAGGGATTCACAGACTCTGGAAATAACAAAGGGGGGGGGAGAAACCGGCCATTCCCTTGGGGGGGGGGGGAGTTCGTACCATAAATCCCCATGTCACTCACCCAGGCTGCTGCACCCGCTCCGTACAGGGAGTCACACGCCGGAGGGGTTGAGACCCGACCCGTCATCGTTATTTCTGTTACATTTGTAGCTGAATGGACGGGGCCGAGCCCCCGCCGGTGTAAGTCACGGTCTGTGTCCCGGGCTGGTTGGAGCGGAGCAAATTCCTGTGGAAGGACCAGCCCCTCCCGCAGGGCCCGGAGCTGGGGGGATGGGACTGGGAGGGGCAGTTTGCCGAGGGAGCCAATGTAGGGGTGTCTCTGTCCCTGCCCCCCCCCCGGGATCGCTGGGGTCTCAGTAATTCCCCCGCCCAGCACCGCCCGCCACAGCTCGGTCCGGCTGGGAAATAAAGCAGCATAAAGCAGCAGCCAGTTCTCAGCCCCGCCCCTGGGTGGATGGAGAAGGTGGAGGAGGGGGGGATGCTGCGGGGGGGAGTCACTGGGTGGGGACGGGGGTGGGAAACAACAGCTGATCAATGGTGGGGGAGGGGAGGAGATCAGCAGTGACTGACTGGCGGCTTCTGCAGACGCTGGGGGAGGGCGGCAGCAGCTCTGGGACTCGCAGACCCCCCGGGAGCAGAGCTGGGGCGAGGAGGGGCCGTTGGTGCAGAGACATTTTCCTGCCCGGCCCCGGCCCGGCCCTTCCCCCGGGTCTCTCCCCTCAGCTGCAGGCTCCGGAGCTGCTGTCGGCAGAGCCCGGGGCTGGTCCCAGCCCCCGGAGAAAGTCCCCCCCCCCCCGGAGTGCAATGGCGAGTGTGAGTGTCAGCGAAGGCTCAGGGCTGGAGGCAGATCCCGGTGGGAAGCGGCGGGTCCCGCCACTGTTACGCTGGAACCAGCAGCCCGGAGAGGAGGGGTCCGTGGGGCTCCCGGGGCGCTGAGCCAACGGGCTGGATCCTGATAAATCACCTGAGTTCCCCTCCCCCCAGCCCCGCTCCTTCCAAAACAGGGAACAGGAGCACGCGGGGGAGCATCGCCCAGATCTGGTGCCGGGTCCCTGATGCTCAGCAGAGAGGCTCCCAGCCACCAACACCCCCTGCAAATCCCCCCCCCCATCTCCCCAGCCCTTAGTCACAGCAGCCCCCCTGAGACGAACATGATGTGTGAAACTGGAGGGTTTGCAGGATCAGGCCCTCGTCGGCTCTCTAGTATATTATTGCTCCGTATTTCATACAGGGAAAGGCGTGATCCAGGATGGGGGTCTGAGGGGGGGGGGGACTTCAGCACTGGAGCCCAGGTGGGGAAGGGGCTGAGATCCAGGCAGCTGAAGCTGGCCAGTGTGTCAGGAACTGCTTCCCAGAGGAATTTGCTACCAGTAGCAAGAACCGAAACTCACTTGGCGGCCAGAGCCAAATTGTTTGCAGTAGCAGTCCCCTAGGTGCCTCTTTCTGCCTCTAGTCATATGCACTGTTGCCCCCACTAGGCACAACACACCTATCTCCTGCCCAATCCCTAGCACGAACCATGACCCTGGGGAAGACAGGTGCTTCTCCGCTTATCTCACCTGCAGGGTCTGATCCAGCAGGTCTGCTCAGAGGACAACCATCAGATCCAGTCTCAGACAAAACCTGGCCAGAGGAGTATGTGCCATCCCGATAGTTAGAGCACTCACCTGCAGTATGAAAAGAACCATGTTCACTTCCCCTCTGTGTGAGGGAGAGAAAGGACTTGAACTGGCGTCTCCCACACCTCTTAGGGGAGCTCTCTAATCCTTTGTTCTAGTGTTCTAGGTACTGAAGTTACGCTGACTGGTCTATAATTCCCTGGGTCGTTTCTGTTCCCTTTTTTAAAGATAGGTACAATGTGCCCATCTCCAGTCCTCTGGGACCTCACCTGTCCTCCATGAGTTCTCAACAATAATTATGAACAGTTCTGAGATTGTTTCAGGGAGTTCTTTGGATGCTCTGGGGTGAATTTCATCAGGCTCTGACAGCTCCAATACATCTAAATTATCGAAATATACTTTAACCTGTTCTTTCCCTATTTTCACTGGCATTCCTTCCCTCTGGCTGTTAATATTAATTGTGTGGAGTATCTGGTCACAATTTTAGTGAAGACTGAACCAAAACAGGCATTAAACACGTCAGTGTCTGCGACCAGGACATGGGTGATTATGCCTAGGAGTCAGAGCCCAGGGTCAGAACAGGAGTCAGAGGTTTGATGCCAGCCCCAGTGATTAGAGCTGATGTCAGAGGTCAGGAATCAGAGCCGAGAGTCAGAACCGGGTTACTTGGAATGAGGCAAGAGAGGGGCAAGTTCTAGGCCAAGTTAGGAGCAGGCCTAGAACAAGGCAGGAACAAGCAGGTGCAGGAGCTGTCACAGCCCAGCCATGGGATAATGGTTTGAGCTGCCACTGAACCACTGTTGCTGGTGGACTTAAGAGCTGGTCTGCTGACTCTTCCAAGTAAATCAGGCACTGTAGCCAATTAGGCAGCTTACTACAGGCCAGCTGAACTGGTTAGGTTGCCAAGAGACTGGCAGGCCCCAATGGCAATTCATAGGGGCCTCATGGCCCAGTTTCTTGGGGTACTTCCCAGGGAGCTCTCACAATAGATCCTGGGTATGAATATTCTCTACTGGGTCCCAAGACCACACATCTGGACTGTAGACTTTCGAGTCCACCAGGTACTGGAGCCTTCCCCTAACTTACCGAGAGTTGAGGATTCAGTGGACCAAGTATTCCTCCTGTCCCTGGACTGTTATGGGTGGCAGTGGTGAGTTGGAGCAGTTAGGGTCTGGTTCTTAGTCTGGGGCTTTTAAAGTGAGGTGTGAAAGACGGGGTGGATCTTCAAGGACTCAGGCAGCTGTAACCAGAAAGGCAGTGGGTTCACCCATTCTGTAATCTTGAAGGGGCCCAGGTATTGGTAGTCCAGTTTGATGGATGGGAAACTCTATTTAAGGTTGTGGGCAGAGAGCCACATCTTGTCCCGTATGGCCAAACTAGGAAGAGCCTGACAGTCTTGGTCTGAACGGTGTTTAAAGGCATCTTTGGAGGACTGCAAATGTTCCTTGAACTCCTGCTGCACCCAGTGTAGATGGGAGGTTAAATTTGCAGCAGCTGATACTGGGGAACTCACAGGCAAGTCTGGGTGGCAGCGAAAGTGAAAGCCATGGCTTGTAAAAAATGAGCTATGTTGGGTTGAGATGTGGCTTGCATTGTTATGTGCAAACTCAGCATAGCACAGCAGGGAGTACTGTTCATCCTGGGGGTAACTCAAAAGGCAGCAAAACTACTGCTCCAAGATTTGATTGACCCTCTCTGTTTGCACATTAGTCTGGGGGAGATAGGTGGATGAGGTGAGGATCTCGATGCCAAAGAGTCTAGAAATTGACAGCAGATTTGGTCCGATATAATGCCCACTGTTAACCCATGGTAGCAGAAGACATTTTCCAGGAAGAGCCATGCCATCTCCTGTGCAGTAGGAACAATACCAAGTGGGATGAAGGGCACCATCTTTGTTAGGAGGTCAACACCACCCAGGATTGCCGAGTTTTCCCTGGGAGCTTGGCAGTTCTATGATGAAGTCCATTTATATAATAGATCAAGGCTACAGAGGTCTTGAATTGGCCAAAATGGCCCCGAAGCAGTGAATTGTGACATAGTTTCAATTCCGGAAGCCTAGGCTGTTGCTCTGGAACTTGAACACAACCCTTCTGCTAGAGAAGGCCATTCTATAGTCAGAATTGATGTGGGTAGCAAACGGATCATTGGAGAGCCGGGGGTGGATGGAGGATATCACTCAGACTGCTGTCTATTGTCCCGTTGACAAAGTTGGAAACCTTGAGCATGGTGGTAGAGGGCTTTTTGCCAGGTTCATGAAGTCTAAATAATAAGATGGGTGAACTAGAGTGCCTCGTGTTAAAGGAGGATATTGATATAATAGGCATCACAGAAACCTGGTGGAGTGAGGACAATCAATGGGACACAATCATTCTGGGGTACAAAATATATCGGAAGGACAGAACAAGTCATGGGTGGAGGGAGTGGCACTGTATGTGAAAGAAAATGTAGGAAAAAATGAGGTAAAAATCTTAAATGAATCCACATGTTCCATAGAAGCTCTATGGAGAGTAATTCCATGCTCTAATAAGAATATAACATTAGGGATCTATTATCAACCACCTCACCAGGACAGTGATAGTGACGATGAAATGCTAAGGGAGATTAGAGAGGCTTTCAAAATAAAAAAACTCAATAATAGTGGGGGATTTCAATTATCCCCCTATTGAGTGGGTACATGTCACCTCAGGATGAAATGCAGGGACAAAATTTCTCGATACTTTAAATGACTGTTTCTTGGAGCAGCTGGTACAGGAACCCACAAGGAAAGAGAAAATTCTCAATTTAGTCCTGAGTGGGGCGCAGGAGCTGGTTCAAAAGGTAACTATAACAGGACCGCTTGGAAATAGTGATCATAATATAATAACATTTAAACATTCCTGTGGTGGGAAGAACACCTCAACAGCCCAACACTGTGGCATTTAATTTCAGAAAGGGGAACTATGCAAAAATGATGAGGTTAGTTAAACAGAAATTAAAAGGTACAGTGACTAGAGTGAAATCCCTACAAGCTGCATGGACACTTTTCAAAGACACCATAATAGAGGCCCAACTTAAATGTCTACCCCAAATTAAAAAACACAGTAAAAGAACTAAAAAAGAGCCACCGTGGCTTAACAACGATGTAAAAGAAGCAGTGAGAGATAAAAAGGCATCTTTTAAAAAGTGGAAGTCCAATCCTAGTGAGGTAAATAAAAAGAAGCATAAACACTGTCAAATTCAGTGTAAAAATGTAATAAGAAATGCCAAAAAGGAGTTTGAAGAACAGCTAGCTAAAAACTCAGAAGGTAATAACAAAATGTTTTTTAAGTACATCAGAAGCAGGACGCCTGCTAAACAACCAGTGGGGTCCCTGGACGATCGAGATACAAAAGGAGCACTTAAAGACAATAAAGTCATTGTGGAGAATCTAAATGAATTCTTTGCTTCAGTTTTCACAGCTGAGGATGTTAGGGAGATTCCCAAACCTGAGCCGTCCTTTGTAGGTGACAAATCTGAGGAACTGTCACAGATTGAAGTGTCACTAGAAGAGGTTTTGGAATTAATTGATAAACTTAACAGTAACAAGTCACCGGGACCAGATGACATTCACCCAAGAGTTCTGAAAGAACTCAAATGTGAAATTGTGGAACTATTAACTATGGTTTGTAACCTGTCCTTTAAATCGGCTTATGTACCCAATGACTGGAAGATAGCTAATGTAGCGCCAATATTTAAAAAGGGCTCTAGAGGTGATCCCGGCAATTATAGACTGGTAAGTCTAATATCAGTATCGAGCAAATTAGTTGAAACAATAGTAAAGAATAAAATTGTCAGACACATAGAAGAACATAAATTGTTGGGCAAAAGTCAACATGGTTTCTGTAAAGGGAAATCATGTCTTACTAATCTATTAGAGTTCTTTGAAGGGGTCAACGAACATGTGGACAAGGGGGATCCAGTGGACATAGTGTATTTAGATTTCCAGAAAGCTTTTGACAAGGTCCATCACCAAAGGCTCTTATGTAAATTAAGTTATCATGGGATAAGAGGGAAGATCCTTTCATGTCCTGAGAACTGGTTAAAAGACAGGGAACAAAGGGTAGAAATAAATGGTAAATTCTCAGAATGGAGAGGGGTAACTAGTGGTGTTCTCCAAGGGTCAGTCCTAGGACCAATCCTATTCAACTTATTCATAAATGATCTGGAGAAAGGGGTAAACAGTGAGGTGGCAAAGTTTGCAGATGATACTAAACTGCTCAAGATAGTTAAGACCAAAGCAGACCGTGAAGAACTTCAAAAAGATCTCACAAAACTAAGTGATTGGGCAACAAAATGGCAAATGAAATTTAATGTGGATAAATGTAAAGTAATGCACATTGGAAAAAATAACCCCAACTATACATACAATATGATGGGGTGAATTTAACTACAACTAATCAGGAAAGAGATCTTGGGGTCATCGTAGATAGTTCTCTGCAGTCGTCCACGCAGTATGCAGTGGCAGTCAAAAAAGCAAATAGGATGTTAGGAATCATTAATAAAGGGATGGAGAATAAGACGGAGACTTTCTTATTGCCCTTATATAAATCCATGGTACGCTCACATCTTGAATACTGCATACAGATGTGGTCTCCTCATCTCAAAAAAGATATACTGGCATTAGAAAAGGTTCAGAGAAGGGCAACTAAAATGATTAGAGGTTTGGAATGGGTCCCATATGAGGAGAGATTAAAGAGGCTAGGACTTTTCAGCTTGGAAAAGAAGAGACTAAGGGGGGATATGATAGAGGTATATAAAATAATGAGTGGTGTGGAGAAAGTGAATAAGGAAAAGTTATTTATTTGTTCCCATAATATAAGAACTAGGGGCCACCAAATGAAATTAATGGGCAGCAGGTTTAAAACAAATAAAAGGAAGTTCTTCACACAGAGCAGAGTTAACCTGTGGATCTCCTTGCCTGTGGGGGTTGTGAAGGCTAGGACTATAACAGGGTTTAAAAGAGAACTAGATGGACCTTTGGTCTGACCCAGTATGGCCGTTCTTATGTTCTTACGTGAGCCCCCAGTGGTTATGGGGCCATCCCCTCCCTGCACTGGGCTCTGGGCACATCTGACAGTCTCACCTGCAGCAATTCCGGCACCAGCTGCTGGCACTTCCCCTCCAGCTCCGTGATCAAGGCGCTGAGCCAGGAAATCTCCTTGCACAGGTGGGTGTTGTTTTCCTCCCTCCGCCTCCTCCCAATCTCCTCATGCAGCTCTCCCAGACGAGCCAGCAGGAGGCTCTTGTTCATTCAGGAACTGGCGCAACCGTTTGCACTCGGACACCACCAGCTGCCTCTCCACTTCCGTCTGCCTCTGGGGTGCACAGAGAGACAGCGACAGGGCAGAGCAGGACATGGTGTGAGTGGGGGTCATGGGAAATGGCACAAAGCCTTGTCCGGGCTGCACAGAGTGTTTCATTCAATATCTTTGCCAGTAGAACTGTGTATGCACTAGGGCTTTTGCTAGTATAAAAATGTCACCAAAAATCACCAACCCCCAACCCCAGTCCCCATAACTGCACCAGCAACAGATTTAAGTGTAGACCAGACCTTGGCAAATGGTGCTGCCCAAACCACCCAATGACATCGCTGGAAACATCTGACACTCAAATTCTGTGATCAGCACAAATCTCCCCCTGCTTCACCCTGACCCCTGCGACATCTGTGCATGTTCAGCAGTTTAACTGGCCTCTCCCCCTGCCCCCAGTGCTAGCGAGGCAGAGCCAGAGGCTGCTCCCAGCTACCCCGGGGTGAGCCCATTGACTTCGCTGGGAATTAACACCGGGGCACAGAGGAGTCTGACCCTAACCTAAGGTCCCTCTAAGCTGCGCAGCTGGGCGGCTGCCCAGCAGGCTATCAAGTGCCAGGCACTTCAGGTGTATCACTTCAGGTGTCCCTCCCCCCACTGCCTTGCTGCTCCTGCCCTCTGCCTTGGCGCTGCTCTTGGGAGCCTCCTGCTTTCTGTGCACAGCGGGGGAGGCGGGCACTGATGTCAGGGTGACCCCTCCCCCCACCCCTGTACCCCAGCACAACAGGGCTCAAGAGGGAGGGAGCTTGCTTGCTGATGCTGATGCTGCGTCTGAACATGTGGATCTACTTAAAAAGGCAGCGTACTTAACTGGGGTCAGTGTACTTAAAGGGGAAATGTGCCTCTCTCTCTCTCTCTATTTTACTCAAACACACACAGTGTGTGTCTCTGTCACCTACACACACACACAGTCTTTCACACTCCCCTCCAACACATACTTGTATTATTGTTATTGGTACTTATTGATGCTTCTTTCAAAGTGTGTTATTTTAGTATTTTTATTGGTCTATGCATTCCATCATTTTTCTCTCTCTTACACTTACATTTAATTCTTTGAGTAGTGAGTTTTAAAATGCCTAACCTGTCCTGGCTGGAGTAATTATCCCTACGGTAACTTTTTAAAAATATAGATTATATCTAGGTTTTTGGTTTCTACTGGTGGCGCACATCCGCACATTACCTCAATATGGGGCACATAACAAAATTCATTCCGCACATGGGTGGAAATAATTACAGGGAACATTGACCCTAACCCCACTGACATCAGTGGGGTCACTCCTGATTTACACCAGGTATCTGAGAGCAGAGTCTGTTTAAAATGACCCTGAACTGTCGTCCTGCATCGACACTGGAAATCCTTTAACCTTCTGAATGACCCAGACACCAACCAGCGCAGAGATCCCCCTGCTGCTGTCGCTGACACCCCTGTGCAAATCTGCTGGGCAGGGCAGGGGCACCTACCAGGAGCCTCTCACTCTCCCTGTCCCCCTTGGATTTCAGTCCCAGGAGCTCTTCTCTCTTCCTGCAGGCGGCTCAGGATTTGCTTCTGCAAACAGAGGCAATGGCTCTGGGGGCTGCTTTGGGTGCCTGGGTTTGTGCCCAGCCATAGTGTCCTCACTGAGCAGAGTGAGGCTGTGGGAGCAGGTCCCCCTTCTCCAACCCCCTGAAGAAGTGACCCAGCTCCAAGGTAACTGCAGGCAAAGCTGCTGGGCCCGTCCCAGTCCCTTCTCTGCACCATCATCTCCAGGAACGTGGGTGTTTGCCTGTCACAGGTCTGGTGTTTTTGAACAGCTCTGGAACAGACCCTGGAAGGACCCCTTTAGTGTGGCAACCCCGTTAGGGTCACAGTCTTTGGGCAAGCCACTTGGCTTCTCCACCTCCTGGGTCTGAACCTAAGAGCCTTCAGCACCCTGCCTCATGCTGTGAGCTGCCTTTGGCGAGTCCACCTAGGTTGGACACCTGAGGCAGACCTGTACCCCCAAAGGGAGCCATGCATCCTACTTCCTTACTCTTATGCTGTAAAAGCAGAAGGGTTTGTTAGATATCTGGAACACAGCGCAGACAGTGCTTAGTTAACACAGACAAGGGAAAGGTACAGCATGGTCATCTGGGTCACTGCCAGAGCCAGGGCCGGCTTTAGCCGATTCAGCCATTTTGGCTGAATTGGGCCCCGCGCCAAGAGGGCCCCGCGCTGCAGCTGTCCACCCCGCCCCCAGCTCACTTCCCCGGCCCCTCCCCTGAACGCTCCGCCCCCTCCCCTGCTTCCCGTGAATCAGAGATTCGCGGGAAGTCTGAAAAGAAGCAGGGGCGGGCCAGCAGCACAAGGTAAGCTGGGGTGGTGGGGGCGGGAGAAGGGCTCCGGGGAGGCGCAGCCTGTTCCCGCAGGCCCCAGCGGCTCTGGCCCAGCTTGGCTCCAGCCCGAGCCCCGCGGCCCGGCTCCGGCCCAGCCCGGTCCCCGCGGCTCGGGTCCTGCCTCCGGCGCAGCTTCCGCGGCGCGGCTCAGATCCCCCCCCCGGCGCAGCCCCCGCGGTGCGGCTCGGGTCTCCCCGTTCCGCCCCGCGGCGCAGAGCGGCTCGGGTCTCCCGTCCCCCCCCCGCGGCGCGGCTCGGGTCCCCCCGTCCCCCTTCCCCCCCGCGGTGCGGCGCGGGTCGGGTCCCCCCGTCCCCCCGCAGCACGGCTTGGGTCCCCCCGTCCCCCCTGCGGCGCGGCTCGGGTCCCCCCGCGGTGCGGCTCGGGTCCCCCCGTCCCCCCACGGTGCGGCTCGGGTCCCCGCGCCCCGCCCCGTCCTGTCCCCCCCCTGCAGCGCGGCGCAGCTCGGGTCCCCCCCCCCGCGGCGCGGCTTGGCTTGGCTCGGGGCCTGGGGGCGGGGCTTACAGCAAGCCCCGCCCCCAGGAATCGGGCCCCGCTCTTGCTAAAGCCGGCCCTGGCCAGAGCCCTCTGACCCCTCTGTAATCCCAGTTCAGAAGCTTCTCTTCTGCCCCCAGCAGCTCACATTTAACAACTCCACCTGGTCCACCACAGTCCTTTGTCCTCCAGCTGGTCACACGCGGCTTTCTTCCTAAGGAGGGTGGGGACCATCCATGGTCATTTGTTGTTTGGTGCCAAATGTCCCAGCAATTGGATTGGCCATTGTCTTCTAGGACTCTCCATGGGCATGGGGCCCCAGGCAGGTAGGAGTTGGTCAGGTCAGTATCTCTGGGTCTCTGCACCCAGTAAACACCCTTTGTCGTGTGTCCCCCCCCGTTAGCCAGCCTGCTCTGTGTGCAGCAGCAGCTGGCTGCCAGAAAGCTGCAGCCTGGCTTGGGAGGGGCAGCGGCAGGCTGCTCCAGGCCCAGGCTCAGCTTCTGGGGACAGGAGCCCACTCTGAGCATGCCCCGGGGGGCTCTGATTCACTCGGCCGCTGTCCCCACAAACTGAGCTTGGGCAGGGGGCAGCCTGGTGCTGTTCTCCCAGCAGCCCGGACTCTGCGCTGCACCGGGCAGTGTGGCTGGAAGAGGCTCTGGCCCTGCCCCTTCCTCTCCCCTCCTGGCCCGGTGTAGTGCAAGAAACTGCTCAGACCTCATTCCTTTCGGTGAGAGAGTCACTTACAATGTCAATTACTTCAGTTTATCAAGTCGCACAGCTAATCCCGTCTATGAAATAGCCGCAGAGTTTTCTCATTGCTTCTCCTCGCACTATTTAAAAGAAATCTTTGTGTTCCCAACACATCAATGTGCTTCCTTCTTGCAACCTTCGCCAAGGTGGGAAGCAAAGTAACGCTGTAACTGGATACATTGGAGTTATTTCACCGGCTGTGTAGGGAGATTAGAGTCTTCTCCTAAAGAAACAGCTCCAGTCCTGCTGAGCTGGAAGGGTCTGTCCCAGCAGACTCAAGCAACCGGGTGTCCCAAGGGACCTGAATCCGGGAAGGATATTGAAGAGAGATATTGTTCTTCCTGCTTTTCTGGGGACTACAGTAAATTGAATGGCCAAACAAACTAAGGAACAAAGGCAGAGACAGCACAGCTGTTTCTGGCCCCTGGCACCCACCGGGCTCTGTCTGCTGCTGGCTTGTGCGCTGCAAGGGGGCTGCTGAGCTCAGCTCTCCTGAGGGGTGTGGGGAAGGGTCCTGCCTCGGTGGAGGAATAACGCAGCCCTCCCTAGCCAGCTTCGGCAGAGCATTGCAGAGAACGGCCATGGCTCTGGGTGTCTTGGGCCGCCTGAATGCAGGAGTCTGCTGGCCTGGCCTGGACCCCTCCCGCGCCGCAGGACTGCGGCTGTTTCTTTAAGAGAAAACGCTAATCTGGTCACGTGACCGCCGGTGTGACTTTCCTTTCGCTTTCCAGCTCGGGCAGTGCTGGGAGAGGAGAGCCCGGTTCTCTGTCTGGATACAAAGTTTCCTTTTCCAAAGGGCGAGGAAAAGCTGAGAAAACTGCAGCGATTTGATAGCCAGGGAATTAACCCTAGAATGTGATCAACTGAAATAGCCACAATGTAAATCATCGCAACAAAACGTCTGGGGTTTGATCACACCCCTAGAGATTGTCAAACTTCACAGAAGGACCGATCAGGTAGATTAATTTTTTGCTTCAAAATGTCTCCTTATATCCCCTCATGTATACTGCTTATTGCTCCGCCGGTTTGTAAATAACACAAAGATTAAATAACCTCGTGAGATTTGTTTTACTCGTTATGGAAACACTACATTGCAAGGACATTCACAATGATTTACATTCCAGTGCTTTTCAGATTATTGTCCTAGCCGTGTCACTCGAGATTTGTGCGGCAGGTTGAATTAGTCATTTGTTTCTTTTGCGGGAATGTGTCATTCAAGAACACTGGGCCCGATCTTGTTCTCAGGGTATGTCTACACTACGAAATTATTTCGAATTTATAGAAGCCGGTTTTATTGAAATCGGTTGTATACAGCCGATTGTGTATGTCCACACAATAAAATGCTCTAGGTGCTCTAGTCGGCAGACCGCGTCCACAGTACGAGGCTAGGGTCGACTTCCAGAGCATTGCACTATGGGTAGCTATCCCACAGCTATCCCACAGTTCCCGCAGTCTCCGCCGCCCCTTGGAATTCTGGGTTGAGATCCCAATGCCCGGATGATGCAAAACAGTGTCGCGGGCGGTTCTGGGTACATGTCGTCAGGCCCCTCCCTCCCCCGTCACAGTAACGGCAGACAATAGATTCGCGCCTTTTTACCTGGGTTACCTGGGTTACCTGTGCAGACAACATGGAGCCCGCTCAGCACAGCTGAGCTCACCGTCACCATATGTCCTCTTGGTGCCGGCAGACGTGGGACTGCATTGCTACACAGCAGCAGCTGCTAACTGCCTTTTGGCGGTAGACGGTGCAGTAGACTGGTAGCCTTCATCGGCGATCTGGGTGCTGGCAGCCGTGGGGCTTGCCTTTTGGCAGTAAATGGTGTATTATGACTGTTAGCCAGCCTATTACAAGTCGGGTCATCGCACGTTAGCAGAGTCTTCCCTGAGCAGCAGCTCGTGCAATAGGCCTGAAGACCATCGTCATACACCGCCCCGTATTTGCTGCCAAGCACCCAGAAAGATGCCGAGGGCTATCAGTCACGCTGCACCGTCGTCTTAAGATGTAAAAAAATAGATTTTCTCTGTATTCATTTGCTTCCCCCTCCCTCCGTCAAATCAACGGCCTGCTAAACCCAGGGTTTTCAGTTTAATCTTTGGGGGGGACCAGTCTGTGACAGTTGTTTGTGTCTCTCCCTGATGCACAGCCACCGTTCTTTATTTTAATTCCCTGTGCCTGTACGCCATGTCGTCACTCGGCCCCCCTCCCTCCTTCCCCTAGGCCGTCAGATACTACGTTTGCGCCACAGCTCGAGCCGAGAAGCGGTTCGCGCCTTTTCTTTGAATTCTGGGTTGAGATCCCAATGCCCGGATGATGCAAAACAGTGTCGCGGGCGGTTCTGGGTACATGTCGTCAGGCCCCTCCCCCCTCGTCACAGCAACGGCAGACAATAGATTCGCGCCTTTTTACCTGGGTTACCTGTGCAGACAACATACCACGGCAAGCATGGAGCCCGCTCAGCTCAGCTGAGCTCACCGTCACCATATGTCCTCTGGGTGCCGGCAGACGTGGGACTGCATTGCTACACAGCAGCAGCTGCTAACTGCCTTTTGGCGGTAGACGGTGTAGCATGAGTGATAGCCGTGGGGCTGGCAGCCGTAGTGCTGCATTGCACCAGCCCCTTGCAGGCGATGGTATATTATGACTGGTACCCGTCGTCGTCGTACTGGTATGGCTGTCAATCATGGCCACCTGGGCAGACATGCTACTGTTTCGATGATGACGGTTACCAGTCATAATATACTATTTTCTGCCAATTGCCCAATATTGTCTGCTAAGCACCCAGAAGAGGCCGAGGGCGATGCTGGGTGCTGGCGGACGTGGGGCTGGCAGACGTGGGGCTGCATTGCTACACAGCAGCAGCCCCTTGCCTTTTGGCAGATGATGGCATATTATGATTGGTACCCATCATCGTCATATTGGTATGGCTGTCACTCATGCTGCAGCGTCGGCTGCCACCTTAAGATGTAAAAAATAGATTTGTTCTGTGTTCATTTGCTTCCCCTTCCTCCGTGAAATCAACGGCCTGCTAAGCCCAGGGTTTCCAGTTTAATCTTTGGGGGGACCATTCTGTGTGACAGTTGTTTGTGTTTCTCCCTGTTCCTGTACCTGTACGCCATGTCGTCACTCGGCCCTCCCTCCCTCCCTCCCTCCCTCCCGCCCTCCTTCTCCTGGTCCATCAGATACTACTTTCGCGCCTTTTTTCTGACCAGGCGCCATAGCTAGCACTGGGATCATGGAGCCCGCTCAGATCACCGCGGCAATTATGAGCACTATGAACACCACGCGCATTGTCCTGGAGTATATGCAGAGCCAGAACATGCCAAGGCGAAACCCGGACCAGGCGAGGAGGCGATTGCAGCGCGGCGACGAGAGTGATGAGGAAATTGACATGGACACAGCCCTCACACAAGGTACGGGCCCCAGCAATGTGGAAATCATGGTGTCACTGGGGCAGGTTGATACCGTGGAACGCCGATTCTGGGCCCGGGAAACAAGCACAGACTGGTGGGATCGCATCGTGCTGCAGGTATGGGACGATTCCCAGTGGCTGCGAAACTTTCGCATGCGTAAGGCCACTTTCATGGAACTTTGTGACTTGCTTTCCCCTGCCCTGAAACGCCAGGATACCAAGATGAGAGCAGCCCTCACAGTTGAGAAGCGAGTGGCGATAGCCCTGTGGAAGCTTGCAACGCCAGACAGCTACCGGTCAGTCGGGAATCAATTTGGAGTGGGCAAATCTACTGTGGGGGCTGCTGTGATCCAATTTGCCAGGGCAATGAAAGACCTGGTGATAGCAAGGGTAGTGACTCTGGGCAACGTGCAGTCAATAGTGGATGGTTTTGCTGAAATGGGATTCCCAAACTGTGGCGGGGCCATAGACGGAACCCATATCCCTATCTTGTCACCGGAGCACCAAGCCACCGACTACGTAAACCGCAAGGGGTACTTTTCAATGCTGCTGCAAGCCCTGGTGGATCACAAGGGACGTTTCACCAACATCAACGTGGGATGGCCAGGAAAGGTACATGATGCTCGCGTCTTCAGGAACTCTGCTCTGTTTCGAAAGCTGGAGGAAGGGACTTTCTTCCCGGACCAGAAAGTGACCATTGGGGATGTTGAAATGCCTATCGTGATCCTTGGGGACCCAGCCTACCCCTTAATGCCATGGCTCATGAAGCCGTACACAGGCAGCCTGGACAGGAGTCAGGACCTGTTCAACTACAGGCTGAGCAAGTGCCGAATGGTGGTGGAATGTGCATTTGGACGTTTAAAAGCGCGCTGGCGCAGCTTACTGACTCGCTCAGACCTCAGCGAAAAGAATATCCCCATTGTTATTGCTGCTTGCTGTGCGCTCCACAATATCTGTGAGAGTAAGGGGGAGACATTTATGGCGGGGTGGGAGGTTGAGGCAACTCGCCTGGCTGCTGATTACGCGCAGCCAGACACCAGGGCGGTTAGAGGAGCACAGCAGGGCGCGGTGCGTATCAGAGAAGCTTTGAAAACGAGTTTTGTGACTGGCCAGGCTACTGTGTGAAACTTCTGTTTGTTTCTCCTTGATGAACCCTCCAACCCCCCCCCCACCCGGTTCACTCTACTTCCCTGTAAACCAACCACCCCACCCCACCCTCCCCTCCCCTCCCGCTTGCAGAGGCAATAAAGTCATTGTTTTTTCACATTCATGCATTCTTTATTAGTTCCTTACAGAGGTAGGGGGATAATTGCCAAGGTAGCCTGGGATGGGTGGGGGAGGAGGGATGGAAAAGGACACACTGCATTTTAAAACTTTAACTCTTATTGAAGGCCAGCCTTCTGATGCTTTGGCGATCATCTGGGGTGGAGTGACTGGGTGGACGGAGGCCCCCCCACCGTGTTCTTGGGCGTCTGGGTGAGGAGGCTATGGAACTTGGGGAGGAGGGCTGTTGGTTACACAGGGGCTGTAGCGGCGGTCTCTGCTCCTGCTGCCTTTCCTGCAACTCAACCATACGCTCGAGCATATCACTTTGATGCTCCAGCAGACGGAGCATTGCCTCTTGCCGTCTGTCTGCAAGCTGACGCCACCTATCGTCTTCAGCCCGCCACTTGCTCTGTTCTTCCCGCGATTCAGCCCGCCACCTCTCCTCTCGTTCATATTGGGCTTTTCTCATCTCCGACATTGACTGCCTCCACGCATTCTGCTGTGCTCTATCAGCATGGGAGGACATCTGCAGCTCCGTGAACATCTCGTCCCTCGTCTTACGTTTTCTCTTTCTAATGTTCACGAGCCTCTGCGAAGGAGAAACATTTGCAGCTGGTGGAGGAGAAGGGAGAGGTGGTTAAAAAAGACACATTTTAGGGAACAATGGGTACACTCTTTCATTACAAGGTCGCATATTTCGGCTTGCAGGCAGCCATCGTAGGCCACAGTGTTTTGGCTTTTTTAACCTTCTTAACATGCGGGAAAGGTTGCAAACAGCAGCGCATTTCCCATATCAAGGATGAATTGGGTTGTCCATTTAAAATGGGGTTTCAATGTAAAAGGAGGGGGCTGCGGTTTCCCGGTTAACATGCGGCACAAACACAAGTAAACCACCCCCCCCCACACACACACACACACGATTCTCTGGGATGATCACTTCACCCCTCCCCCCCACCGCGTGGTTAACAGCGGGGAACATTTCTGGTCAGAAGAGCAGGAACAGGCGCCTCTGAATGTCCCCCTTAATAAAATCACCCCATTTCAACCAGGAGAGCTTTCTGGAGATGTCCCTGGAGGATTTCCGCTCCATCCCCATACACGTTAACAGACTTGCTTGCTTTTTTTTGTAATGTTTACAAATATTTACAAAGTTACACTCACCAGAGGTCTCCTGTGTGCCCTGAGGGTCTTGGGTGAGTTCGGGGGTTACTGGTTCCAGGTCCAGGGTCACAAACATATCCTGGCTGTTGGGGAAACCGGTTTCTCCGCTTCCTTGCTGCTGTGAGCTACCTACAGTACCTCCATCGTCATCTTCCTCGTTCCCCGAACCGTCTTCCCTGTGTGTTTCTCCAGTGAGAGAGTCATAGCACACGGTTGGGGTAGTGGTGGCTGCACCCCCTAGGATCGCATGCAGCTCCGCGTAGTAGCGGCAAGTTTGCGGCTCTGCCCCGGACCTTCCGTTTGCTTCTCTGGCTTTGTGGTAGGCTTGCCGTAGCTCCTTAATTTTCACGCGGCACTGCTGTGTGTCCCTGTTATGGCCTCGGTCCTTCATGGCCTTGGAGATCTTTTCTAATACTTTTCCATTTCTTTTACTGCTACGGAGTTCAGCTATCACTGCTTCATCTCCCCATATGGCGAGCAGATCTCGTACCTCCCGTTCGGTCCATGCTGGAGCTCTTTTGCGATCCTGGGAGGACTCCATGACGGTTACCTGTGCTGATGAGCTCTGCGTGGTCACCTGTGCTCTCCACGCTGGGCAAACAGGAAATGAAATTCAAACCTTCGCGGGTCTTTTCCTGTCTACCTGGTCAGTGCATCTGAGTTGAGAGCGCTGTCCAGAGCGGTCACAATGAAGCACTGTGGGATAGCTCCCGGAGGCCAATAACATCGAATTCCGTCCACACTACCCCAATTCCGACCCGCAAAGGCCGGTTTTATCGCTAATCCCCTCGTCGGAGGTGGTGTAAAGAAACCGGTTTAAAGGGCCCTTTAAGTCGAAAGAAAGGGCCTCGTTGTGTGGACGTGTCCAGGCTTAATTCGGTTTAACGCTGCTAAAGTCGACCTAAACCCGTAGTGTAGACCAGGCCTCAGTGACGTCCCAGGGAGATTTGTAACAAATAACTTCCTGTATTGAGAATATTGGAAGAGATTTACCGTGCCACTTCCAGCGGTTCTGTCTTTCTGCCTGTTAACGTTACAGTTTTCTACCTCTGACTGTGGGGCTGAATCCTTTTGTTTCTGATACTGTCAAGGGAAAAAGGGAAAATTATTTCCACAATCAATGAAAACAGAAAATTGCATCCTGTTCTCCTTCTGAAATGAGAGGGAATTAAGCATGTGCCTAAAGCAGATCATGAGTCAAGTGTACTGCTGAATAGGGATTTCCTGACATAATTTAAAAAAAAGGCATATTTATACATTGGTTGACAGATCATCTCCTACTGTGTGAACAGTCGTTGGAGGGAAATTTCCTGAGGAAATCTATGGGACTAAAGGAAGTAAAAAATTAATTTTAAAACACATTTACAACAATAATTCACTTTTGTTTTGTTTAATATTTTATAGATGTTTTCATTGTTAATCAAATATTTTTGAAACAAAATTATTTTCTTTTTTCAATCATTCTTATTCTTCTTTTAGCAAGAGGGGGTCAATACAATGTTTTGATTCAATTTGATTAGAATGCCCATTTTGAATCAATTTGAAATATATATTCTCATTTAACATCATTTCATTGAAAAATTAGAAACATTCCAATAATAGGAAAATTCATTTTTAATGCTTTTTTTCTAAAAGTCATTTTCTAATGAAAAATTATTTTGTTTAAACATTTTTGAACCGCGGCCACTGGGAGCTGCGGGCGGTCGTGTAAAAAAACTGTCTGGCGGCCCACCAGTGAATTACCCTGACGGGCCACGTGTGGTCCGCAAGTTGCCCACCACTGGTCTAACCTGCTTTTAAAAATCTCCAGTGATGGAGATTCTACAACCTCCCTAAGCAATTTATTCCAGTGCTTAACCACCCTGGCAGTTAGGAAGTTATTCCTAACATCCAGCCTAAACAGCCCTTGCTGCAATTTAAGCCCATTGCTTCTTGGACAATTCTTCTCCCTCCTCCTTGTAATAACCTTTTATGTTCTTGAAAACTGTTATCATGTCCCCTCTCAGGCTTCTTTTTTCCAGACTAAACAAACCCAATTTTTACCATCTTCCTCATAGGTCATATTTCAGAGTAGCAGCCGTGTTAGTCTGTATCCGCAAAAAGAAGAACAGGAATACTTGTGGCACCTTAGAGACTAACAAATTTATTAGAGCATAAGCTTTCGTGGACTACAGCCCACTTCTTCGGATGCATATAGAATGGAACATATATTGAGGAGATATATATACACACATACAGAGATCATGAACGGGTGGGAGTTGTCTTACCAACTCTGAGAGGCCAATTAAGTAAGAGAAAAAAAACTTTTGAAGTGATAATCAAGCTAGTCCAGTACAGACAGTTTGATAATAAGTGTGAGAGTACTTACAAGGGGAGATAGGTTCAATGTTTGTAATGGCTCAGCCATTCCCAGTCCTTATTCAAACCGGAGTTGATTGTGTCTAGTTTGCATATCAATTCTAGCTCAGCAGTCTGACCAGGAGGCTGCTAGACAGCTCTCTAACACCACATTCTACAGGCCATTATCCTCTGATCCCACAGAGGATTACCTAAAGAAACTACACCATCTGCTAAAAAAACTCCCTGACAAAGCACAGGAACAAATCTGTACAGACACATGCCTAGAACCCCGACCAGGTGTATTCTATTTGCTACCCAAGATCCATAAACCTGGATATCCTGGACCCCCATCATCTCAGGCATTGGCACCCTAACATCAGGCTTGTCTGGTTATGTAGACTCTCTCCTCAGACCCTACGCTACCCGCACTCCCAGCTATCTTCGAGACACCACTGACTTCCTGAGGAAACTACAATCCATCGGTGATCTTCCAGAAAACACCATCCTGGCCACTATGGACGTAGAAGCCCTCTACACCGATATTCCACACAAAGATGGACTACAAGCTATCAGGAACAGTATCCCTGATAATGTCACAGCTAACCTGGTGGCTGAACTTTGTGATTTTGTCCTCACCCACAACTATTTCACATTTGGGGACAATATATACCTTCAAGTCAGCGGCACTGCTATGGGTACCCGCATGGCCCCACAATATGCCAACATTTTTATGGCTGACTTAGAACAACGCTTCCTTAGCTCTCGTCCCCTAACGCCCCTACTCTACTTGCGCTACATTGATGACATCTTCATCATCTGGACCCATGGAAAAGAAGCCCTTGAGGAATTTCACCATGATTTCAATAATTTCCATCCCACCATCAACCTCAGCCTAGATCAATCCACACAAGCGGTCCATTTCCTGGACACTACTGTGCTAATAAGCGATGGTCACATAAATACCACCCTATACCGGAAACCTACTGACCGCTACACTTACCTACATGCCTCCAGCTTCCATCCAGGACACACCACACGATCCATTGTCTACAGCCAAGCTCTAAGATATAACCGCATTTGCTCCAATCCCTCAGATAGAGACAAGCACCTACAAGATCTCTATCAAGCATTCTTAAAACTACAATACCCACCTGCTGAAGTGAAAAAACAGATTGACAGAGCCAGACGAGTACCCAGAAGTCACCTCCTACAAGACAGGCCCAACAAAGAAAATAACAGAACACCACTAGCTGTCACCTTCAGCCCCCAACTAAAACCTCTCCAGCGCATCATCAGAGATCTACAACCTATCCTGAAAGATGATCCTTTACTCTCACAGCTCTTGGGAGACAGACCTGTCCTCGCTTACAGACAACCCCCCAACCTAAAGCGAATACTCACCACACATCACTGAACAAAACCACTAACCCAGGAACCTATCCTTGTAACAAACCCCGATGCCAACTCTGTCCACATATCTATTCAAGTGACATCATCATAGGACCTAATCACATCAGCCATACCATCAGGGGCTCGTTCACCTGCACATCTACCAATGTGATATATGCCATCATGTGCCAGCAATGCCCCTCTGCCATGTACATTGGCCAAACCGGACAGTCTCTACGCAAAAGAATTAATGGACACAAATCTGACATCAGGAATCAAAATACTCAAAAACCAGTGGGAGAACACTTTAACCTGTCTGGTCATTCAGTGACAGACCTGCGGGTGGCTATATTACAACAGAAAAACTTCAAAAACAGACTCCAACGAGAGACTGCTGAGCTAGAATTGATATGCAAACTAGACACAATCAACTCCGGTTTGAATAAGGACTGGGAATGGCTGAGCCATTACAAACATTGAATCTATCTCCCCTTGTAAGTATTCTCACACTTCTTATCAAACTGTCTGTACTGGGCTAGCTTGATTATCACTTCAAAAGTTTTTTTTTCTCTTAATTAATTGGCCTCTCGGAGTTGGTAAGACAACTCCCACCTATTTATGCTCTCTGTATGTGTGTATATATATCTCCTCAATATATGTTCCATTCTATATGCATCCGAAGAAGTGGGCTGTAGTCCACGAAAGCTTATGCTCTAATAAATTTGTTAGTCTCTAAGGTGCCACAAGTACTCCTGTTCTTCTTTTTACTTTTAAAATGATACTTCACAAGGCATACTTTGTACAAAACATATCATAATGATCTGACAGTGGTGAATATGGGGGTTCCAGGGTGCTGCTTTGAGGTACAGAGGCCTTACATTCAACTCAATGCATTTTACCGCTCTGTCTGTAACACAATAGTGTTTCAATGCTGCATCGGATCAATTCTAACACTTCAGCGAATGTTCTAGGCATCAGCGGGCAGAACTGCCCTGATTGTGTCAGAAATCTGGAAGCAGGAAATGGGAGACACTTAGAGCTCCTGGCACTGGGTGGGGTGGGCAAATGGGGGACCTTGATGAAAGAGTTGGGGGTAACTGCACCTTTAATCCCCTCTGTGGTCTATTGAGAAGCCACCTACAGCAGTGGGAGGGGCAATAACTCCTCATGGGGAAGCCCCTGCCCTAGCCAGTTTGGTTCCAGTGAACTGGGCAGGGATTTTGCAGGAGTCCTCCACACGCCCTGCCGGGACGGTGGACGGTATTTACACCTGCTGGTGAAAGTCTCCCTCTAACTCCTCCCAGCTGCGAGTGATGCAGACTCAGCAGAAATTCTGCCCACATTTCAAAATCGAGGCAGACTGGGCAGGTGAGAGCCTCCTAGAGATGGAACGGGGGTGGGGTGGGGGGCTGCAGCAGCCAGGGCCCTGGGAGAGGAACAGGGAGGGGAAATTCAGTCTCATTCATTCATTTCACAACCATGGGCCTCACCTCATGGAACGAGCTACAGGAAGAACAGCCAAAAGCTCTGAGCCCTGGCACTTTAGGGCCTGTTCACAATTGATTCTGCTTCCCCCAGGATCTCTCCTTAGACTCTCTCCTGTTGCAGTGTGTGTTCCAGTGCGACTCACCAGGGGCTCTTGCTTAGGGGCCCTGGCCCTGCAGAGACCTGTCACCAGCAGGGGCAGCTCCTCCTTGGGGAAGGATGGAGTGAAGTCCCAGCAGGAATGTAACTGCTGTGCAGTGCAGCTGACACACTGTGGGGGGCAGCACCGCCTGCTGCCACTGGGGAATCCTGGAGGCTGCAATACACCAGGCTGCTACTGATGCCTGTGCCTCACTCAGGCTGCAGGCAGCACAGGGAGAGGCCCAGAGCAGGGCACAGAGGTGGCTGTGGGGCTGTTTCTGCTCATAGGCACTGTGAGGTCTCGGGGGGCTTGGTGATGCAGGGTTCCCAGAGGCAACATGGAATAATGGGGTGCTCAGCGCTGGCCCCGGGGGATGGTTCCCCAGCCCCACAGATCTCACTGCCAGGACGTTTCCCTGGAGACTCAGCCTCACTTTCCCTTTTGTTAATTTCTCCCTATCCCCCCGCTGCTTTTGCCCCTAAATTCTTTATGTACAGCACCAGGAACAATAGAAACCCTCCACCCCACCCCCACCCCCCCCTGATGGTGGCCACAGAAAATACTGACTCTAGGACCAATTCTCAATACACATCTCACACTCCCCTTGAGACCTCATGTTCTGTCATATCTCTGAGCACAGTCCTGCATGTCTGGATGGCTCCCTCCACAGCTGGGATGGGCAAATCCCCTCATGCAGTCCCCGCCCCCCACAGCTAGGATGGGGGACTCTGGAAAGTCTGGAAGATGCATCCACATTAGCACTGTCCTCCCCCTTCCTCAGATGCTGTTGGTGGGGACAGAAATGAGGACACCCCAGTAGGGGATTCATACAGGATTTCATGCAAGGCTAATGTCCTGCTTGGATTGGACTTAACTTTACAACCCCTGCAATGAAGTGGACCTGAGCAGATGGCTCCCAGTTAAACCAAACACTTTGCATCTTTCCCCATGTTAAATACAGCTGAAGTGTTTTTAAACATTGGCCAAGCTCATTGTTTATCATTATCTGTATTTATTATTGCTGCACAATAAAGCCTCTAATCAGCTATAACAAGTGCCCCTGTGAACTAATGGATGGCATAGTGCAACAATGACTTCTATTCACCGTTGTGCTGACACAGCGTCAGGGGCAGCAGGTTTGTATAATTTTTGGTGGTGCCCAGAATGGGTCCATGTCCTGCCATCTCCCCAGCCCACACATACACACCTGCCTTGTAAGCTGGTATATATTTTTAAAAATAACATAAAAATGGACTGGAAACAGTAAGCGCTTAACAGTTTCCCTCTATTGCACAATATCACTATCGTCAGAAAAATTTATTTAACTAAGAATATCAACTTGATTAATACTCTTTTGAATACGGAAACAACCCAACACTCTTAGATCAATAACCCTCAAAAGCAAATACTTTCTAAAACTAAAGCAAAATGTAGCCCCTTCTTTTGCAATGTGCTTCAGGAGGCAGCAAACACTTTTCATCGTTGTTCAGTGGGGGATGGGGCTGCCCCTTGCCCAGACTGGGGCAGGAATGGTGACTGTGGGGAGAGGGGGGACAGGGTGTCATGACACTCACCCAAGCCCCAGCTGCTCAGGTCCAGGAAGCCCCTTTGCCTCCCTTGGGGTGGGTGCGCCCCTCACCGTAGCCTCATAGGGTGGGGGATGGGGCTGCCCCTTACCAAGCCTGGGGCAGGAGTGGTCACTGCGGGCGAAGGGCAGGGTGTCATGAGTCCGACACTCACCCAAGCCCCAGCTGCTCAGGTCCAGACTCCCGGAAGCCCCCTCGGAGTCAGAGTTGTCTCCCTGTGGGTGCTGGGAGGAGGGGGGAACTGCCATAACATGTGCGCCTCCTCCCCTCCTCCCTCTGCTGGCACAGTAGCTGCCTCAGTCTGCCACCAGCGCCGGTCCCTTTCTTGTGACGTAGCGCAGCACGGAGCAGCAGGGCAGCCATACGCTGCACAGGGCATAGGTAGCGATGCTCCAGGGGAGCTGCGTGGTGGTGGCAGGTGGGGCTGTGGGAGAGACCCAGCCTCAAACATCGGTGGAGTTGGGCCCCTGGGCCTTGAGTATTGCTGGAGCACAGGCACCACGGGCCCATATAACTCATGGCCCCTGCACAGCGTATTTATGCAAATTTTCAGTTGCAGAAGTTTAGCCTGTATTTATTTACTTCTGAAAAACATCAAAAGTTAGATTCTGACTGTGTGGAGACATCAACTATTATAGAAACCACATGATAACATTTACTTTGCTTACTATATATGGGATTATAACAAAAATGTCACAGGGAAGATCCAAATGATAACTCTAGCCTGTGTTCTTGCACATAGGTTGTTAAACCCTGGGAATTGCTGGGAGCAGATTGAATCGGGCTCTATCCAGTCCCACAGAAGCGATACCAGTATGTACTGACAGCTACAGATGATTTTTTAAAATAGGTAGAAGAATTTCCACTTAGAACTGTGACAGCACATGAGGTGGAGAAGACGACATGTAAAATTATATATCACCATGGCTGTGCAGAGTAGACACTGGCAGATCTAGGTTCTGAATTGAATAATGAGGTAACAGTTTACATGTAGTGTTATTTTCACTCTATGGTCAATTACACAATCATGGTGGTGTGATGGGGGCTGTTAGCAGCTACAAACGGAGCCCTTTGGAAGCCAGCACCCTGGTCACTGAGAACTCCCAGGGCACCGGGTGCAGTTAGAGGAGGAGGGACTGAGTAGTTTGGGTTTGGAAGGGCAGAGGGGATCACTGGCACCTGTACGGAGCCTGATGAGGTCACTAGCTCAGCGCTGAGAAGAAAGCAGCAGTATAAAAGTCTGAATCAGGGAGCAGGAAGGGGGTTCCTCGTAACTGCTGCTATGTTGTGATGCATCATAAAAAGTCATAAAGACACTTGGTGGAGGTTCCCTGTCAGACTGCCTGCTGCTTCATTCACACAGAGGTTTGTCACTGAGGAGTTGCAGGAACTGATGGGGGAGCCATTCATAGTTAGAAATTTAAAAATGAACATTGCCTGCAATCTCTTCATGACACTTCGTGCTGTAAATTGTGAGTGACAACACATTTTTATGTCTTGTCAGATAGTAAAACCCATGTTGTATATTAACCTATTTGCCAACATATTTTCCCATGTAATAATACAATAAGACTGGATAAGAAAGCACAGTAATTACACATAAGTCAGTGAGAAATAGGGAAAGGAACGCAGAGATTTCTGAAGGAAATTTTAGGGACAAATGATCTATTTTTAGATTAAAATTTCCCTGTGTTAAAAACTAGGAAGAACACATAGCTTCAGCAGCCCATGCCACCTAGACACCAGCAGACTGGATAAAAAGCACAAATTAATCTATCAAAAGAGAATTTTAGGGTATTTATTTTTAAATAATCAAAGTAAGTTTAGGGCACTCTGCCAAGGATGGTATATTGTGAATAAATCTTCAAAACTGAATGATTACATTGAAAATGTTCATAACACATTGTGAAAGTTACTAGGGACCCCCCCTTAACAGAGCAGCCTTTATGTCAACCAGTGGCCATTAGGGGGAAGCAACCTAAAGGCCCCCCTGGAGCCAGGTTATGGGCATACACACCCTTCGAGCGACTTCAAATTGACTACTCAGAAATGCCTAAGTGCCAGGGCTACAAGTACCTCCTTGTAATCGTGTGTCAACTGACTGGATGGACTAAAGCATTCCCGACTAGATGAACAACTGCCTTCGAAGTAAAAAAGACCTTATTAAACCATGTCATTCCTAGGTTTGGCCCCCCTAGGTCTATTGACTCTGATCAAGGGACTCATTTTACTGCCCAGATTATTCAAAACATTGCAAAAGCCCTAGGTATTGACTGGCTTCTACACCCCTTGGAGACCACCATCTTCAGGACAAGTGGAAAGAATGAACCAGACTTTAAAACTTAAACTCTCTAAGCTGTGTGCTCAAACTAAGTTAAAATGGCTTCAGGCTCTGCCTTTGGCCCTCTTGGCAGTTCGAACTGCCCCTAGAGGCCGGCTCCGTCTCTCTCCCTTTGAACTTTTATTTGGCAGGCCATACATCGGATTTGCTGATCCAGGATTTGTAACTGATTTAGCCACTTAGGGTGACTAGGAGCTAACCAAATATGTTGTTTCCCTTCAAACCACTCTCAAATCTCTCCACAAGTATGCGGCTCAATTTCAGTCCCTACCTGCTAATGTTCCTGCCCACCGGGATCGCTCCAAAAGACTGAGTCTATGTGAAAGAGTGGAAACACAAGCCTCTCCAACCCCGGTGGGCAGGCCCTTTCCAAGTCCTTCTTACCTCTCACACTGCTGTTCGAGTGAAAGAGCGAAACACTTGGATACACCACACCCGAGTCAAGCTAGCCCCTAGGACGGGGCCAAAAGCAGACGACTTTGGACCTCGAAGGAGCACCGCCAGCTCTTCCCACCGCGACCCGGAAGAGTCAGAAGCAGACAATACCTAGAAAGCTGAACCTCTTGAAAGACTAAAGCTTCTGTTCCGGCGAGTTAATTTGTGATGATTGAGTAAAGGAATACAGCTCCTTCTCTATTTCTTTACCAAAGTACATTTGTTGTGTCCTTATAACCAAGAACATGAAGAGCCCGGCAGTACATTGAAATCAATAGTGCACAGCGACAGTACATTGCCTGCAAATAAATATGTCTAAAGAAAAAGAAACTAAAAAATGGAGATTGTAGAAGAGATTTCTATCAATAGGAAGATAGCATTTGAGGTTGGGGACCCTGTTTTGTTAATTGATGTGAGTAAAAGAAAGGAAGGGTCATATCTTGATTACCAATTATATGCAGCTAGAAAGTTAAAAATCACATGAATTAATGCTGACAGGAGTTCAAAGAATATTATATAATCTTGTGTGAGTTAACTTAAATATATTGTTTAATTAATTATATCATTTTTTCAACTATTAATTTTCAAAGGTGTAGTGCAGGAGGTGAGCATATGTGCCCTGCCTTCCAGAGAGAACCAGACAAGACAATAAAGAGAGAGGGAGAGAGAACAGAGAGCAGCTGCACATGTGTGTAGTTGTGATGTTTATGACACACGTACATTGTAACTGAACAACCCAGTCTGACAATTTAATAGTTTATTTCGTTAAGATAAATATTTTGGATTTCTTGAAATTCCACAGTTGAAATGTAAATGACGTTATTTAGAGATGTTAAACTTCACTATAGATTTGAGGGAAAAATAAAAATTAATGTAAATAATTCCATTTCTACAAATAGATCTATATGCTTGTTTTTGAAATACTGTTGAAATGTAAATTAAAATATTCTTGTATTTACACCTTGGAACAATAATAATTTCTAAATTAAAATGATATTTTTCTTTCATATTTTATATTGAGATTTCACAGGGGTAGAAAATTCTGACAGGGGTAAATGTCCCCCATCCACCCCCATCTGCTACCCCTGGGGCAGGGGACGGAGAAAGGTAAGGGTTGGGGGTTCCCAGGTGTCCGGTTTTCGACTGGAAGCTCCAGTTGAAAAGGGAAACTGGCAGCGTCTGGTTAGCACAGAAAGTCCAGTTACCTGCAGTAACTGGCCCCCACCACTGGGGCGGGAAGAGCAGCAGGGCTGGGAGGGGACAGTCTGTGCCGCGGGGTCACTGTCAGGGACAGAGATTCCCTCCGGCCTGAGCTGGGACCGGGCAGATTATCAGGGGAGCCGCGTTTGTACCCCCAGCGTTGAGACAAGGACTGAAGAAAGGGCGGAGCGTCCCGGAGAAGGTGTCAGTGAAAGTGAAGAGATGGGACCTGTCAGTCACATTGTAAAACGAGATCTCGCCCGCCTCATAGTCCAGGAAAATCCCCACCCGGCTGGGCCTGACGCTCACGGGGACGGGGGTTGAGGGGGAGGTGCCGGCCTTGTATCCCCCATCCCTCAACCACACAACCCAGTATCCATTCCCAGGTGTGTATGTGACATTCCCCTTCCTGCTCACAGATTCCCTACAAACCCCCAGGTCCCATCTCGTCTTGTCTCCCACCTCCACCTCCCAGTAACGCCTCCCGCCCGCAAACCCCTCAGCGCCCAGGACACAGACACAAGGATCAAATCTCTCAGGGTTGTTGGGCAGATCCTGGCGTGTGTCTCCGCGTCTCACACGTTTCCGATCCTCAGACAGGACGAGTTGGGGATTTGCCGTGTCTGGATCCAGAGTCACATCCACTGGGGAGAGAGTCACAGAGTCAGAGCCGGGGGCAGGGGCTGGTCACTGGGATCAAAGGGAAATTAACCTGCACCCCCGTTAATCGCTGGGGGGGGGTTGTTGCCTGAGGGGAGTCAGGGTCCATCTAACTGTGAGGAGACAATGGGGGGAAAGGGCAGGAGGAGCGGGGGAGGGGGAGAAGCTGTCACTGGAGGTGGGGGAGGGGACAAGTAGATGCTGGGAGAGGAAAGGGGAGGGGGAGGTGACAGGAGCAGAGGGGGTGGAGGGAGGGACATGGGGGAGGGGCGGGCACAAGGGCAATGGGGGGACAAGGGAAGGGACGGGCACCAGCAGGACAGAGGGAGGTGAATGGAGGGGCAGGTTCCTGGGGGCTGCAGGGAGTGAGGGGAGGGGTGGGCATGAGGGCAGAAGAAGAGGACGGACCCCAGGGGGCACAGGGAAACAAGGGAAGGGACGGGCACCAGGGGGCACAGGGGGTTTGAGGGAATGGGGAAGCTCCAATGGGGCAGGGGAAATCAAGGGGAGGGTGGGATTCCAGGGGGTGAGATGATGAGGAGTGGGGCAGGTGGAAATATGGGGGGGGAGCAAATGGGCAGGCACTGGTGCCAGAGTGGCAGATTGGGGGGTGAGGGAGCAGATGGGCAGAATGGGGGTTGAAGGAGCAGGTGAACAGAAGGGGGGCAGAGAGAGGGGTGTGGAGAAGGCGGGACCTAGGGGCCCAGAGGGGTGTGAAGGGAAATGTGGGCACCAGGATGGTAGAGGAAAGATGAAGGGAGGGGTGGGACCCAGAGGTTAGGAGAGGGAGGGGTGAGGCAATGCTGAGGTGAAGGGAAGGGCTGAGACCACAGGCCCCAAAGGGGGGTGAGGGAGGGACTTGCACCAGGTAGGCAGAGGGGGCAAAGGAAACAGCAGGCACCAAGGAGGCAGATGGGGCAAGGGTAGAGCTGGGACTTGGGGCAGAAGAGGAGCTGGCACCAGGGGACTGGGGGTTGGTGAGGGGTGCAGGTGTCACGGAGCCAGAGGGCGAGGAGAGAGGCAGGGGTGAGAAATAAAGAGAAGGTGGCTTGGGTGATGGTGGCAGAGGGGCGAGAGGAGAGCGGGGTAAGTGGGGCAGAGGGTGGTGAGGGAGTGGGCAACAGGAAGGAAAGGGACAAGGGGAGGCAGGGGGAGGGAAGAAAGGGGTAGGCAGCAGAAGGATGCGGGGGTAAGGGGAAGGGCAGGTGCCGAGGGATTGAGGGGGTTGAGCAGAAGGGCAGACACAGGGAGGGAGAAGCACCAGGGAGCAGAGAGGGGTGAGCAGAGAGGCAGGGCAGGTGAGTAGAGGGAGGTGTTAGGAGAGGGGATTGGGGAGAGGCAGGTGCCAGGGGTCAGAGTGGGGCTAGAGGAGCGGTGGGCACAGGGGGGTGAGGGAAGGGGTGGGTGCCAGGGGTCAGAGAGGGTGGGGAGAGGGGCAGGTGTCAGGAGGGCTGAGGGGAGTAAGAAGGGCGAAAGCCAGGACACCAGAGGCGGGTGAGGGTTGGAGTGGCCATCAGAGGGTACGGGGGGTGATGGCAGTGGTAGGCACCAGGGAAGCAGATGAGGTGGGAGACATGGCACAGAGGAGGGAAAGGGGAGAGGTGGATGCCAGGACATAGCAGGGGTGTGAAGTGATGGGTGGACTCCAGGATGCAGAGGATGGGGGAGAGGGGAAGGTGCCAGTAGGGCAGGGGGAGAAGGGAGGGGTGAGTTCCAGCGGGGCAGCGATGGGTGGAGGGCAGGGGCACATGCCAAGGAGGCAAAGTGGGAGTAGAGGGGCAGGGGCCCAGGGGAGCAGAAAGGGAGTGATGTTGGTGAGGGGTCAGAATAGATGCAGGGTCCAGGGTCCCTCACAGAGATGAGGGAAGGATAAGGGAGGGGCAATAACCAGAGAGGGGTGAGGGAGAGGCAGGCCCCAGGGAATCTCTGTTGCTTTTGGGCCATGTGTGGTTGGTTTCTCGCTCAGAGCAGGTCGGTGCTGTTCCCACACACACTGGGGGTGCAGCCCTGCCCCAGGGGGAGCAGCTGGGACTCTCCATGCTGGCGGGCCCCAAGTGCACCACCTTCCAGCCAGGAACACCCCACAGCCAGCCCCTCCCCTCACCGGGACAAGCCCCACCCCCACGGGGCAGTTGTTTGGGTTGGGCTCACTTGGGGGGCATTACAGTGGAAGATTCTGGGGGGGGGTATAAATGCGCACTAATGGGCTGTTGCTAATGAGGCCAGGGCAGTGGGGAGGGGAGGGGGCATTTCCCCACTTCCTGCCCCCTCCATCTGGGAGAAGCTGCACCAGGGACCAGTCCCAGTTCACACCCGCACAGCGCATCTGCACTAGGGGTTTGCACCAGTGCAGCTACATCGGTGCAAGGAAACCCTGGCAGACATGGCCTGAGACACTGGTGTGCCAGGGGCTGTAACCCCTCCCGTCACTGGGGTTATGGATCAATAATTACAGGGTCACTGGAGCAGGGGAGCTGGACTCTGGGCTCCCAGGTGGGGGCCCGACCCACTGGGCTGCAGAGTCGTTCTCACTCCCATGCTCTGGCCCAGTGTCCATGGCAGTGTTTAGACACAGGGGGATGTCACTCGGATCCCAGCGCTTTGAGCCCTCATGGCATCACATGGGGGGATTGAACCTGGGGCTCCCAGCTGAGGGCCCAGCCGCTGGGCTAAAGGCTAGAGGGGAAGAAGCAGCACCTTTTTCTCTTAATTGAAATTAGTCACCAAACTCAACGTGGATTCACGAATAGTTTCTGTTGACCCGAAATATAATTTTGCAGCAAATAAACTATTTGTCCAAAACATTTCACCCAGCTCCACTGCAAACCTGTGTGATCAATTTAGGAGCCCGAATCCCAGTGACTTGCAGTGAGTGACTGTCAACATCCCCAGAAACGCACAGTTACGGGCAGGGCAGGCTTAGGACATCAGCTATGAAACACTCCAGAGCTGCTGTTTAATTTGCCCTTTGCAGACAAATTCCCCCTGGGCCCCTGATCTCACCCCCACAAATCAGGCTGAAAATGGAGACTCGGCTCCAGCCTGAACTCTGTGCCCAGAGTGATTGTCACATGGATGCTGTGAGTGGCACAGACCCTCTGCAGCTGCACCTGGACGTCTCCCAGAGCGGCTAGTGGTCACAGAGACCATCTCAGAGCCCCAGGTGCTCAGGTGTCTCCATCTAACGACTGTGCCAGCCGCCCCCCTCGCTCTCATTAACCAGCCCTGGGTCAGACACACTGGGAACTTTCACACCCAGACTCTGGAAACCCTTTGGGTTCATCAACACAGCCTGCAGAAGCGAGTCTTGGAACAGAGTGGACAGATTCAGGCTTACGGGGCTCCCTCTTTGGAATTAAAAATAGCTGTGTAGACATTAAGGTTCTGGTTGGAGCTCAGGCTCTGAAGCCCAGGGTGGAGCCAGATCTGCCCCTCACAGCGCACGCAGGGACATTGTCTGTGTCCACGTCCACTTCACCCCCTTCCTGGGATGGGGAACAGCAGCACCAGGGCCCCTCCCTTCAGCCCCAGGGCAGGGGAGTGAGAGCCCTCAGCCTCCTGGGCATTGGGGCCAGGGCCGGCTCCAGGGTTTTGGCCGCTCCAAGCAGCCAAAACAAAACAAACAAAACAAACAAACAAACAAAAAAAGCCACGACTGCAATCTAAAAAAAGCTGCGAACGCGATCTGCGGCGGCAATTCGGCGGGAGGTCCTTCACTCCCAGGCAGAGTGAGGGACCGTCCGCCGAATTGCTGCCGAATACCTGGACCTGCCGCCCCTCTCCGGAGCGGCCGCCCCAAGCACCTGATTGAGAAGCTGGTGCCTGGAGCCGGCCCTGATTGGGGCCTCCCAGCACAGGTTCCTGGGTGAGCGTGAAAGTGTCTCCACCCAGAAAGCTCTGTTCACCCGGCAAATACATAGATGTGCCCGTGGATCAGGATCCAGGATGGTCCTCTCCCCAGGAGTGATGGAAGCTCTCTAAAAGCAGAGGGGTCACCCACTCATGCCAGCCCTTCTCCCTGAGCTCCTGCCCCCGCATCACCCCTTCTCCCCGAACCTCTGCCTTCACACCACCTCTTCCCCCTAACACCCTGACCCCCTGGTTGCTGCTCTTGGTCCCCTCCCCCCTCGTCGCTCACCATTACAGCTGGTAAAAAGTGGGAGGGAATAGCCCTCCCATTGGTAAAAGTGATTGGCCATGGCCCCCGGCCTCCCTCTTCCGGTGCCCCTTACTCACCCTCCAACCCCAGGAGGAGAGGGGGCTTGGGGCAGTGTCAGTGAGTTCAGTGCTGGGGGTACGAGTGGGGTTTTACACCCCGGCTGCTGGAGCTCTGTGTATCCAGGGTATGAGGACATCACAGCGGCCATGTGGGCCCCCCACTGTCCTGCCAACATGGCTCAGCCCTGACACCTGCTGGAACCTCTCCCTGGGGAGGAAGCGTCCCTGGGACCCATTCAGGCCTTGGCCTCCCTGTGAAGGTGGCCGATGAGGCTGCCGTTAATGTGAGTTACGATGTGAGCTCCTGTCCGCTGGGAACCGGACTCTCAGTCTGGGCTGAGATCGGTGACTGGGGAGTGAAAGGCCCCAGCTGCAGGGCCAGCTCCAGGGTTTTTGCTGCCCCAAGCAGCCAAAAAAAAAGCCGCGATCGTGATCTGCGGCACTTCTGCCGCGACTCTACCGTTGCCGCTTCTTCGGCGGCAATTCGGTGGCAGGTCCTTTCCCCCGAGAGTGAGTGAAGGACCCACCGCTGAATTGCCGCCCAAGAGCCAGACATGCCGCCCCCTTCCATGTGACGCCCCAAGCACCAGCTTGCTACACCGGTGCCTGGAGCCGCCCTGCCCAGCTGCCCTCACTGCCCCCCTGAGCCAGCCCAGCGCCGCCAGCCATTCAGTGCAATAACAGCGATGCTCACACTTGGCAGGTGCCAGTGGGATTAAGGGGGTTGAGCAGAAGGGCTCACAGGGAGGGCAGAGGGGGGGAGGAACAAGTATCAGGGGGCAGAGAGGGGTGAGAGGCAGGGCAGGTGGGTAGAGGGAGGTGTTAGGAGAAGGGATTGGGGAGAGGCAGGTGCCAGGGGGTCAGAGTGCGGCTAGAGGAGGGGTGGGCACGGGGGGGTGAGGGAAGGGGTGGGTGCAAGTGGTCAGAGAGGGTGGGGAGAGGGACAGGTGCTAGGAGGGCTGAGGGGAGTAAGAAGGGCGGAAGCCAGGACAGCAAAGGATGGTGACGGGGGTGGGGTGGCCATCAGGGGGCAGAGGGGGGTGCGGGGAGGGGTGGGAGACATGGCAGCAGATAAGGGAAAGGGGAGAAGTGGATACCAGGACATAGCAGGAGTGTGAAGTGATGGGTAGGCTCCAGGTTGAAGAGGATGTTTGGGGGAGGGGACAGGTGCCAGGAGGGCAGAGGGAGAAGGAAGGGGTGAGTTCCAGCAGGGCAGAGGTGGGTGGAGGGCAGGGGCATGTGCCAGGGAGGCAAAGTGGGGGCAGAGGGGCAGGGGCCCAGGAGAGCAGAAATTGGGGGAGAAGAAAGGGAGGGATGTGGGTGAGGGGTCAGAATAGACCCAGGGTCCAGGTAAGGGAGGGACAGGAGCCAGAGAGGGGTGAGGGAGGGGTAGGCCCCAGAGAATCTCTCTTGCTTTGGTGTCACGTGTGGTTGGTTTCTCGCTCAGAGCAGGTCGGTGCTGTTCCCACACACACTGGGTGTGCAGCCCTGCCCCAGGGGGAGCTGCTGGGACTCTCTATGCTGGCGGGCCCCACCTTCCAGCCAGGCAAACACCACAGCCAGCCCCTCCCCTCGCCCGGCCCAGCCCCACCCCCACGGGGGCAGTTGTCTGGGTTGGGCTCACTTGGGGGGCAGTACAGTGGAAGATTCTGAGGGGGTATAAATGCGCACTAATGGGCTGTTTCTAATGAGGCCAGGGCAGTGGGGAGAGAAGGGGGCATTTCCCCACTTACTACCCCCTCCATCTGGGAGAAGCTGCACTGGGGACCAGTCCCAGTTCACACCCACACAGCATGTCTGTACTAGGGGTTTGCACCAGTGCAGCTACATCGGTGCAAGGAAACCCTGGCAGACATGGCCTGAGACACTGGTGTGCCAGGGGCCGTAACCTCTCCCCTCACTGGGGTTATGGATTAATAATTACAGGGTCACTGGAGCAGGGGAGCTGGACTCTGGGCTCTCAGGGGTGGGTCAACCCACTGGGCTGCAGAGTCATTCTCACTCCCACGCTCTGGCCCAGTGCCCATGGCAGTGTATAGACACAGGGGGACGTCATCAGACACCTGGAGCCTAGCGCTTTGAGCCCTCATGACATCACCCGGGGGGAATGAACCTGGGGTTCCCAGGTGAGGGACCAGCCACTGGGCTAAAGGCTAGAAGGGAAGAAGCAGCATCTTTTTCTGTTCCTTGAAACTTGACAGCAAACGTGAATAGTTTCTGTTGACTCGAAATATAATTTTGCAGCAAATAAACTATTTGTCCAAAACATTTCACCCAGCTCCACTGCAAACCTGTCTGAGCAACTTAGGAGCCCAAATCCCAGTAACCTGCAGTGAGTGACTGTCAACACCCCAAGAAATGCACAGGTATGGGCAGGGCAGGTTCAGGAAATCAGCTATGAAACACTCCAGAGCTGCTGTTAAATTTGCTCTTGGCAGACAAATGCCCTCTGAGGCCCTGATCTCACCCCCACAAATCAGGCTGAAAATGGAGACTCGGCTCCAGCCTGAACTCTCTGCCCAGAGCGATTGTCCCATGGTGGATAATGGTCACAGAGACCATCTCAGAGCCCCAGGGGTTCAAGTGTCTCCATTTAACACCTGCACCATCCACCCCCCTCGCTCTCATTAACCAGCCCTGGGTCAGACATGCTGGGAACTTTCACACCCAGACTCTGGAGACACTTTGGGTCCTTCTATACAACCTGCAGAAGCGAGTCTTGGAACGGGGTGGACAGATTCAGGCTGACGGGGCTCCCTCTTTGGAATTAAAAATAGCCGCGTAGACGTTCAGGTTCTGGCTGGAGCTCAGGCTCTGAAGCCCAGGGTGGAGCCAGATCTGCCCCTCACAGCGCACGCAGGGACATTGTCTGTGTCCACGTCCCCTTCACCCCGTTCCTGGGACGGGGAACAGCAGCCCCAGGGCCTCTCCCTTCACCCCCAGGGCAGGCGAGTGAGAGCCTCGGCCTCCTGGGCAGTGGGGCCTCCCAGCACAGGTTCCTGGGTGAGCGTGAAAGTGTCTCCACCCAGAAAGCTCTGTGCACCCGGCAAATACCCAGATGTGCCCGTGGATCAGGATCCAGGATGGTCCTCTCCCCAGGAGTGATGGAAGCTCCCTAAAAGTAGTGGGGTCACCCAGTCGTGCCAGCCCTTCTCCCCGAGCTCCTGCCCCTGCATCGCCCCTTCACCCCGAGCCCCGGCCTTCACACTACCTCTCCACCCCCCCTCCCAAGACCCTGACCCCCTGGTTGCTCCTCTCTGCCCCCTCCCCCCCATTGCTCGCCCTTACAGCCGGTAAAAAGTGGGAGGCCTAGTCCTCCGATTAATAAAAGTGATGGGGCCATGCCCCCCCGGCCTCCCTCTTCCAGTGCCCTTTACTCACCCCCGCAACCCTTTGGGGCAGTGTCAGTAAGTTCAGTGCTGGGGGTACAAGTGGGGTTTTACACCCCTCCTGCTGGAGCTCTGTGTATCGAGGGTACGAGGACATCACAGTAGCCATGGGAGCCCCGCACTGTCCTGCCGACATGGGTCAGCCCTGACACCTGCTGGAGCCTCTCCCTGGGGAGGAACCATCCCTGCGACTCCTTCAGGCCTTGCCCTCCCTGTGGAGGTGGCTGGTAAGGGTGCCGTTAACGAGAGTTATGATGTGAGCTCCTGTGCGCTGGGAACCAGACTCTGAGCCTGGGCTGAGGTCAGTGACTGGGGAGTGAAAGGCCCCAACTCCCATCACTGTCCCCTTGAGCCAGCTGGTTCCTCTTCCCCCCGCAGTGTGATACCAGCGATTCTCACACTTGGTGACACCCCCAGTACCTCCAGCGGGCAGGGCGAGGGCCTGCCCAAGGAGCAATGGGCGCAATCTATAGCAAGGGAGACTGAGGCTGGAGATGAGGAAACACTTTCTAACTCTCAGGGCAGTGAAGCTCTGGACCAGGCTCCTAGGGAGGCTGTGGGATCCCCGTCATTGGGGGTTTGTAAGAACAGACAAACCCCTGCCAGGGATGGTCTAGGCCCTGCCCCAGCACGGGGGGCTGTATTAGGTGACCTCTCGAGGTCCCTTCCAGCCCTGCATTGCCATGAGCTGTTCACGGGCTGGGCCGAGGGCCCTGGGGGGTCTAAGCGTGATGTGTGGCACGTGGCAGAGTTAACACTCTTAGTGACCCTGGCAGCTCAGCGTCCCTGCCAGTGGCCTGGGTTGGCACATGTCTGGCTGCCTGTACCCAGCTCAGCTGGGTGTTACTGTGCTGTGTGGACAGGACCTGGGGTGCCACCTGTCCAGGTTTCCCAGGATCATCCCTTTGTTCAGGTTGCTGTCCTGGGAAATCGTGAGTCTGCCAGGACATTATTAGCCCCAAGTGAGATGGGGAGCTCGGGACCAGTAGGGCCCATGTACACCGCACAAGTACCGGCTGTGGGGGGTCACTACCAGGGGGTGGGAGGGGAGTAGATCTGGCACCGTGTCCTGCTTGGTGAGGTTTGTGCCTGGCACAGCTCCAGGAACAGGAGCCCATGGGGGCTGGTGCCCTCTCCCAGGGGTGGGATGGGACACAGTGCCCGGGGGTGGGATGGGGAGACAGTGCCTGGGGTGAGGAGACAGGTGGTGTATGTGGAAGATTTCCTGTTTTTTTTGCACCTCAGAGGTGGTGACCCTAACAGGACCCCCAGTGGTGTTTGTGTAACTGCTCTGGGAGGTAGGATACCCCGGAGTGCATGGACCCCTTAGCCAGTGGTGCTGCAATGTGTGTGCATGGCCCCTGGGCTCTCTGATCCCTGCTGGAGCTGCCCAGACTCTCCCAGCATGCACCGGGGCACACATGGTTGGGCTGGATGCTGGGTACAAACACAGACACAGCTCAGCTACGGCTGTGAGGCAGAAAAGCTGCCACATTGGCTGGGCACAGTTTGTTGTACCTGGGTCAAGGGAGTGTCACAAGCTGGTTATAAAAACGTGTCTGCTCTTGCAGTGGGGTCAGGGCCTTCCTCACCCCAATTCCACGGGGACACTGAACAGCTCCTGTCTGGGCATGTTACACTAGAAGGAAATTGTGGGCTAAAGCCTGATCTGATCCTGCTGCTGGGAGGAGAGAGAGCTTGGCAGTTCAGTTCAATTATGGCCAGATAAGAATGTCCATCCTGCAGATCCCAGGTACCACCTGGGAAAGGTGACACCAGGGGGCAGCATTTTATCACTAATCAGCCCTTTCCCAAAGGGGGCAGGTCCCTGCTCTGCAATAAACCTGGGTTTTGTCTGCCCCTTTCCATCCACCCCAGTGATATTGCTGTTTCCAGCCTATTGAATATCATAGGAAAATGCTCTGTGCAGGGAAAGGAGCAGAGAGCTCCCAGGGGGAGGTGGGGCCTCACTATGGATAGAACATCAGTGGTATGTACAGTACCTGCGTAGAGCTGGGCGCATCTCCACCCTGCAACCAAACACAGACAGAGGAGTGAGAACACCCCTGAACACCGACACGCTGAGCAGGAGACAGTGTCACACAGGGTGATACAGTGGGGAATAGAACTTACTGAGCTCAGCCTGGAGTTTGTCTGAAAATAAAATAAAGAGAAATGAGTCAATATCACATTATCTTGCAGAAGAGAAGCAAGTCAAAAAGACCTTAAAGCAGGGAAGTTACAATCCTTAGACTCAGCCTGGAAGCTACAGCAGCAGCCAGACACCTGCACCCCCTGAGCAACAGAGGAAGCAGGAAGGGGAGAAATACAGTAACCCCACCTGGCCAGGTGCAGGAGGTTGTTAGAGCCAAACAGGGATCCCTCTGCAAATGGAAAATATTAACCCTGTGAAGCCTGCAGAAAGGAGCATGCAGTACATCGGGTGAAGTGCATGATGGGAATTAGGAGGCTAAATGGAATTAGAAGAGTGAACAGCCAGAGATATAAAACATATACCAGGGAATTATTTCAGTCCATCAGAATCAGGAAGCCCGTGAGAGAATCGATGGGTCCCCTGGATCAGCAGCAGGGAAAGGGAGCAACTGGGGAGGATAAGGACAATGCTGAGAGACTGACTGCTTTCTTTGCATCAGTTTCCACCAGAAAGGTTGCTGGGGAGAGACCTGCCCTGGAGCTGCTCTGTTCAGGAAATAAAGACCAGGGATCAAGGAGTGAAGAGGTGATATTGGAACAAACTGACAAACTAAAGAGCCAGCAGCCACCAAGAGAGCTTAGATCCCTGCAAGATGGCAAATCCCAGGAGCTCTCAAATGACATCAGACGATATGGCTGAACTGCTAACAATAATACGCATCGCTCATTAAAATCAGCTTCACTTCTGGAGAATCGGAGGGTTGGGAATGTTGTAGCCAACTTTAAAATTTTGGTAGGAGTAATCCTGAGAATTACAGCCCAGTGAGCCTTACGTCAGTACCTGCTAAACTAGTTGAAACTAAAACAGAATTCTAAACCAGCTCTATGAGAATGATAGGATAAGGTCTGACTAGCAGAGCTGGAAAGGAAACCTGTGTCCCACTAATCTATTAAATTGCTTTAAGTAGGTCAGTAAAATCGTGTACAAAGAAGAACCCATTGGCATAAGGGATGTGGACTTTCAAAGAGCCTTTAACAAAGTTCCTCACAAAAGGTTATTAAGGAAACTAAGTCATCATGGGGTGAGGTGTAAATTATTGTCCTGGAAAACTGAAAAGCAGCAAATTTCAAACTGTAAGAGGAAATGACCTCTCAAGGTCCCTTCCAGTCCTATGATGGTATGATTCTATGAAATACTGTTTTATAGCATGCATAATTAGTCTGTGGAACAACTTGCCACAAGATAGCATTGAGACCATGACTTTAGCAGGAGTAAAACAAAAGATATTTAGATTGACAATGAGAACATACAAATTTATACTGGGTAGGGTTAAAACAAAACAGACAAGCAAAGAAAAAAACCCAAATGGACAAAGAATTCAAAAAGCCCCAGGCAGTTATATGGGAATGTGAATCTCCAGACTTATCACAGTTCTCAAAAAATGCAAGCATTCTAGAGGGCAGAGAAACCCCCTCCTGCTTCAGGGCACAAGCCAATTGCTAACTGATGGGGGTCAGGAGGAAACTTTCCCTGGGGGCAGTTTAGTCTGTCATCAGCCACTAGGGGGTTTCTTGCTCCTTGTGAAGCAGCTACTGCTTCTGTTTTAGAGCCCGATTCAGTGAAACACTTAAGCACACGCTGAATAGGGATGTACTGACTCGTGGGCTTAAAGTGCAACATGTGCTTAACTACCCTGCTGAATTGGGGCCCTAGTGAACATACACTAAAGGCCTGTTTAGATAATTATCCCCAAATAAAACAACTACTTTGAGGTTAAAACTTTTATGAAAATCAACTATTATTTTTGGCTGAGGGAAGTGAGGCCCCACACCTAACTCAATGGCGTTTCTATCTGTCCGTCTGTCTGTCTGCAATGTGATAAGTTTTGACAACCACATTCCATCAACTCCATTTCAGAGTATGTTTTAGGCATCAGTGGGCAGAAACTTCTGGATTTTGGTGAAAAATGGAAAACTATAAAAGCCTGATATGCACTAAAATCTCAGGATACAGGGTGAGGCAGTGACCTCAGGGTTAGGAATAGGGTTTAGGGTCAGGGTGCCCCTCATCCCCATCCAGCCATCGCCCTAGCCAGGTCACTTGTCCCCAGTCCTTCCAAACTCCTCCCCCCACCGCTGATATAGGGTGACCAGAGAATAAGTGTGAAAAATCAGGACAGGTGGTGGGGGGTAATAGGTGCCTATATAAGAAAAAGCCCCCAAAATCAGGACTGTCCCTATAAAATTGGGACATCTGGTCACCCTAAGCTGATCCCACTCCCGTGCAGAACCCTGTTGATTTTGGTGAAAACCAGAAACATGGAAAAATGGATTATAGTAGATTTTGGTTTTCCAATTGTTACCTAGCAGCTCTGTGTTCTTGGGGAACCAGGGTGCAGTACCCAGCCTGTCTGACTCACAAAAGACCTCCCCCCCCCCGCCAGACTCTGCTTGAAACAAAACCGATCAGAAGAAAGACTTACAAAAAGCAATGAAAAGTCATTGGGGACATACCTAAATCCCTGGGATAAGGGTGACAGGATTAAGGAAACTCCCCTTGCCTCATTTGCATCAAAGATGGGACAAGGAGGCATCTCCATTAGCATACAGACTAGAAAACAGAGATTCCAAGGCAAGAACCACAGGGAACTCTGGGACCAGAAAAGCAGGGAAGCAATGCATCATGGGGGATCTCTGCTCCAGATGTTAGTGAACCTATGCATGCACACACCCAGCTCGGTGGTTATCAGACCAATTCTAGTAATAATTCCTTTATTGGTATCCAAAATAGTGAAGCTCCTTAATTGCATTGTGAGCTCCCTTGAAGGAACACTGCACATAGCCAACTCCCATTGTCTAGCCTGAACAAAACACCTTTTTTACCCATAAACAAATCTAGTGTTCTCTTCCCCAAACCATTGTTGTTTTCCTACAAAAACCCCTATCCATACTCAAGTAAGTGTTCTGATGCCTGATCCAAAATCTGCATCAGTTCCACTGGGACTTCATCTTCTCCTGACTGATCGTGCTGGGGGCTCTGCCTGTCTCCAGCACTCCAGACCCTCAGCTATCACCATCACCTGGGACCCCCTGATCGATTCAACTGTCACGAAGTGGTGAGAACACACACACACACTCTCTCTCTCTCTCTCTCTCTAGGTATAGCCTTCTGCAGGTGCGGCTCTATGTTTTCTGCCGCTCCAAGCATGGCACTCAGGTGGCCTTCGGCACGCCTGAGGGTGGTCCGCTGGTCCCGTGGATTCAGTGGCGTTTCTGCGGGTGATCTGCTGGTCCCACGCCTTCGGAGTGCCTGCTGCCAAATTGCCGCCGAAGCCACGGGACTGGCGGACCTCCCGCAGGCATGCCACCGAAGGCTGCCTGACTGCCACCCTCACGGCGACCGGCAGGCCTCGCCCCGCGGCTTGCCGCCCCAGGCATGCTCTTGCTGCACTGGTGCCTGGAGCCGCCCCTGGCCTTCTGACCCTGACTTGTGTGATCAGTTATAGTTTTGTAAACCTGACTTTTAAGTTAGATTTAATATTATAACTGTTTGGTTATTACCTGGAAATAAATAACTTTCATGATTAAGCTGGTTGCTTCTCTCTCTCTCCCCCTTCCCCCACCCCCTCCCCCTCCCACCCCCCCATGGATGTTTTTTGGTTTCCTCATTTGCTCTGTAGCACGTTCCTCGCACCTAAGCTAAAAGATCCCTGCAGCGCCCAAAGATCCTGTGGGGTTTGCTCATCAAGTGGGTTACTACCAGAACGACTGTAACGTGAAAGTGGGGGTAGGGACGTGCTGAACCTGGGACATATGAGTGTGGCAGATTGAAAGTGCTGCTCAACCCAGCCTGCTCAGGGTTACTCTATTCCATGCGGTGCCCATGGCATATGAGGGTGACAGCTTGGAAATGCTGCTCGACCCAGCCTGCTGAGTCCAGGGACATATAAGGGGTCAGCTTGGGAGCGCTGATTAACCCAGTCCTCTCAGACATGCTCTGGTAATGCGTATGTCCATGTGATCATCTGATTCTGGGGCTGGAAGAACTGAGCCCTGGGGAACCTAGGTCCTGCACAATAGCTCCGTTGGGAGGGGACTTGTAGAAGGGAGAAGTAGAGCTCTGTATGAGAACACAAGTGACACAAGCAGCACATTGATAGAAGTACAGAACCCCCTGCCCCCAGAAGAGTAACCCTAATAAATGAGTGTACCCCAAAGCAACGGGCAAAGCTGGTAACAATGCTCAAACACTGTGACAGGGTCACACTCTCATGAGTAAGTCTCACTCACTGAGCAGCAAACCACTGACCCAACCTCACACTGGGCTGCACTCAGAGCAGACGAGGGGCCCGTAGGATTCAGCTTGTTACCCAGTAACACACGGCCCAGGTCACACTGAAGCAGCCAGACCAGCCCCTCCTCCAGCTCAGAAAGTTCGGCAGCCTTGGCTAATGGGGGCTGGGGCAGTGCTGAGTGGTGGCCAAACAACGCAGCCCTCACATGTCCCAGGAGAGAGGCACAGACATGTCATCTGTTACCAGTCTGTGCTGCTCCCAGCACAATGGGCCCAGTCCAGGCCTCACAGCACCTGGCTCAGGGACACCCATTAACTCAGCCATGGAGGGGTCAGGATGTCAGAGTGATGGGGCCTGGTCAGACACCTGGGCAAGTACCAGCAGGTGGCTGTAAGTAGCAGGCAAACTGCCCAGCACTCAGCGCATCAGCCTCCAGCTATCACACAGCTCCAAGCCTGTCAGCTGGGTGCATGCGTGTCCTGGGTCCCAGGCACAATACAGCTGAATATCCCAATAGCTTCCACTCACCTATGAATCTCTTCAACACTTCATTCATGTCAAGGGAAATTTTATACACGTTCTTCAGGTCAGTAGAAACAGCTTCTGGTTCCTGGAGTTTCACATTCTCACACCTATGAAGAAAACGTCCCATCATCACTCAGCTGCTCTGTACACACGTCATCCCAGAACCACCACCAAGAATATAAGAGCAATGAAAGTGGGAAACACACCTGCTCAATGTGCTTTTCACATCCTGAAAGGAAAAAGAGAATCAATGTTCTGTATTAACACAATGTGCATAAAACTGAGGGTATGTCTACACCCAGCCGCTAATTCGGCGGCTGGCAATCGAAGTTCTGGGTTCGACTTATCGCGTCTTGTCTGGACGTGATAAGTCGAACCAGGAAGTGCTCCCCGTCGACTGCGGTACTCCAGCTAGACGAGAGGAGTACCGCGGAGTCGACGGGGGAGCCTGCCTGCCGCGTGTGGACCGAGGTAAGTTCGAACTAAGGTACTTCAAACTTCAGCTACGTTATTCACGTAGCTGAAGTTGCGTACCTTAGTTTGATTTGGGGGTTTAGTGAGACCAAGCCTGAGTGTCTCTCACTCTGGGCATCAAACTTTCATCTAGAAAATAGATCAACCCTCCCAGGCTTCACTGTTTTGTGGTAAAATCTCATACACCGTTTTGCATTAACACTTGTTTCATGTATGTAGGTGAGACAGGAATTTAGCTGAAGGTTTCTCCCTTCTCGGGACCCAGCCCATCAGTATCTGTTTTTATCGCCTGGGTTGGGTCCAATGTTCTGGGGTCAGAGCAGGGATGGGTTTAGCTCAGTGTCATCCATTTAATCTCCCTCGGCCTCACTGGGATCTCCAGGAGGAGAATTCCCCTCTAACATGAACTGCGATATTTTGGAACTGATGGAGCCCTTAGGCGGATGTTCTGTTTGTCAGTAAACCACAGACACATTTACTCTCATTGTTGGGATCCAGACCCAGGGATCTGAGTTATAATTATGGATGGGTGGAGAATTTTGATGCCGTCTCACCTTTAGCAGCTCGACAACTGGTTGCTGACACTTCTCCTCTATCTCTGTGATCAGCTGCTGCAGAGAGGAGCTTTGCTGGGAAAGTTTGGTTATATTTTCCTGTAGTCTCTGCAGAGTCTCCCTCTCCTCCTTCTCCAGTCTCTGCAGAAGCAGCTGCTCCTCCTCTCTCAGCAGTGTGTACAGTCTGTTAAATTCACCTGCAATCGTCTCTCTCCTGTTCTTCACTTTCCTCTGGAAATAGAAAAATAGGGAAGGCACAGAGAAAACGTGAGCCAGATGTTGAGTTACACAAACTGGGCCTCTGTCCATGAAGCAGGGGATATTAGATCAGTATCAGGTTTGTAAGGATAGTTACTTATTTGGGAAATGTAGCATAAAGGGTGTGTTTTAGTTAAGAGTTAATATGGCCAGTTCTATAGCGGGGTTGTCTAGGGTTCTTTGGAAAGATGCAGTAAGGCAGGAGGGGGCAGAAAGGAGCAAGCAGCAGGCGAGGGAGCCTTGGGGGAGGGGGTGGGGAAGCTGCAACAGTGAGCGGGGACCCTCTGGGGATGGAGCTGAGTGGGAGCGGGGCATGGGGCAGAGCAGGAGGGGAGCGTGGGCGGGGCCTCAGCGAGAGCAGGAGAAATGGGGGTGGAGCAGTGGGCAGGGCAATGATCCAAGCACCGGGGAGGTTCCGGAACTCATGCCCAACCTTCCCGAATGTTGGAGGCACGCACCGCCCATGGCCGGCGCCCAGTCTGTGCAATGGAGCAAACAACCAGAGCAGGTTCATAACCTCATCCTGGAGCTTTACGGCCCTGTCACTCCTGGGAACGCTGCAGGGGGAAGAGCTCAGGGAGGAATAAACCCAGACACCCACCTGCCACTCTGTGGTTTTCTCCTCCTCTTTAGACGACAGAGCCAGGGCCTCTTCCAGCTCCTTCCTCAGAGGGCCCAGGGCTCCCTGGAGTTTCCCCTGCAGGGGCATCATGTGCGATAAACAGCCATTAGTTTGCCTGTGCGATGGGTGGACAGTACCGTCCATATTGGCATTTCATACATGAGCAGTAAATACCCTGGACGCGAGCAGCAGACTCGGCTCTGCCGGCCCCAAAGGCCTCATGGGAGCAGAGACGCCAGTCTCAGAGCAGGGGCTCTGCTTCCTGCAGACACTCAGGACTTCTCAGAGCCTGTGTTTGAGCTAAAGTTTCCCATCACCGAGCACAGGCCAGAGGGGAAATAGCTGGGAAGGTTCTGAACGATCCCTCCTGCCAGTGAGAGTGGAGAGGTTGGGACAGCACCTCGCTGCCCTGTGCCCAGACCCAGGCCAGGAACAAGACCCCCCTGTGCTCTCGTCTGTCCAGGCTCCCATGTGGCCTCCCTCAGGCAGCAGCTGAGCACCAGAGCCAGCACAGTCCCATTAACTGTACAGGGTGAAGCTGTGATGTGGCTGGAGGTCAGTGAGGAACAGGGAACACACTCGGTCTGGGGGAATGTGCCACCCATAATTATAACTGCTCCAGAGCTGTAATAACCCAGGGCTCTCTTCCCCTTTGACAGCGTGTGATTCATTCACACATCACAGCAGCGTGCTCCTGCCCCATCAGCCCCGCTCTGTGCAACACCATCAACCCCACACTCATGGCAGCCCCCCAGAGCCCCTTCCAGAAATTTTCCCATTTCACTCTTTTCTCTGAGCCCTGGAGTTCTCTCCTCCTCTCTGCCCAAGGGCCCAGGCTGCTGCTGAGAGCTCCTGGGGAGCTGTTGGGTGACACCCCTGCGGTGCTGCTGCAGGGAAGCAGTGAGGGAGGAGCCAGCAGGGGCTAGTGAGAGACAGGAGGCAGAAAAGCAGCCTTTGCAACCAGGAAAACAGCTTCATAAATGAACAGGAATCAGACTGGGGGAAGGGCAAAAGTGGCTGGATTCTTTGAAGCTCCACCCACAAAATAAGCTCCACCCATTGGAGTCACCAAAAGGAGACACCATGATCTGTTTACAGTAGATGGTGCAATGTTCAAAACAGGATGGAGTTGCTGATTGGCTCCAAGCGGCTCCTGGGGCCAGAGTCCCCTGATGGGGCTAGAATATACATCTGGATTCTGCTGGGCACTCTGGGCCTGGTCCTCCTTTACTGGGGGGAGAATAAGAGGTGGCATCTCCCAAACCTCACCCGCTTGTGGCACCGGAAGGAGGCGTCACTGGCAATAAATGGTGCAGAGCTGTAATTCTCCCTCTCTGGTGTCACAGGGGAACAAAATAATTAACAGTGTTGATATTTAAATGATTAGTTCTCCAGTCTCAAAGTAACACACTCACATAAGAGCTGCAAGTCAGTTTATGAGTTAAACCTCACTGATTGTTAGCACCGGCCATTGTGTAAAAAGTCCCCTTATTTCAGCAGTGGACGCTGAGTTTGAAAAGCATTCAGAATCTCAGAGAAAAGTTTCCCACAGCAGATATCTTTTACGACTTGATATTCTGATTCTGTCGCGACACTGCCAGATCATTAATTTTGTTATAGCATCTCCCATACAATGAAGGCTTTACAGAGCTGAATGATGTGTCACCTGTGACAGGCAACTTTCAGTGAAATCAGCCTGTAATTAAAATCCAAAGTTATTACCCATTAAACTTGACAGCAATTCCCTACCTTGTACTCCTGGGCAGCCTCCTTTATGGGAACCACCCTGTGATCGCTGTGATCCCGGGACAGATGGCAAACCAAACAGACAGAAGTTTGATCCTCTTCACAGAACAGTTTCAGAGTCTCCTGGTGTTCCCCACACACCCTCTCCTCTCCTGCTCCCTTTGCTGCCTGTAAACTCAACCGTTTGACTAGTTCTACAACATTTGCCAGCCGCCTGTTCGGCCTCAGGTTTCCCTGTTGCACAGTTTCTCTGCACTGAGGGCAGGAGACGGCTGTATCGGATCCCTTCCAGCACTGGGTGATGCAGGCTCGGCAGAAATTGTGCCCACAGTCTATAATCACTGGGTCCTTAAAATACTCCAGACAGATGGGGCATGTAGCTTCCTCCTGGAGACTTTCCACGGGGTTATCTGTGGCCATGGCTCCCTCTGGACAGTGTAACAGGGTTAGTTTCACTTTCTTGCGCTCAGAAATAAGTCCCACCTGCAGCAGCAGCAATTGGGTGTTTCCCTTCCTGGAACTGACTCAGGCTGTTTGCTGAGCTGGAGACAGATCACCCCTAATGTTCCAGCCCTGGAGGCTTTGGTGAGAAATGTCCCAATAAGGCTCCGATCCTGCAATCAGCCCCCTCTGCTGGTGTGGGGGGTCACTGGGGCTTCACATGGACATCAGCTTCCCCTTGTCCTGATGAGCTGACAGAACTGCGTGTCTAAAGAGTGATATTTAGGCTTGGCAGAATTCATTTGATTTATTATGTAATTTTGACTGGTAAGATTAATATTTGTAAGAATGTGTATATATTTATCTATTTAAACTTTCAGTTTTTATCAATATTGTTCACAATTGTGGGAAATTGGGGGGAAATCAGACTATATTTTTGTCAGACTAATTCTTTTATGACATTAGACAGATTCAAAAAGTGTAACTGTTAAAACACAAATTGTCAACATCTCATGTCAAAACATGCTAAGAAAATATCCTTAAATTAAACTCTAGTAAGTTCTCAAGCAGCATTTTTCTTACTGTACCTATTGGTCCATTTCAGTTCTTATCAATGGAAATATTTTTTCATCAGTTTGTGTGTGTACAGTGAAATCAACATTTACTGACATCGACTGATAAAGTCTAATCCTTCCAAGTCTAGAGATATTCAATTCACAGGCCAAAAACTTGGTTAAGCTGGAATCCATGTTTCAAAGACCTGATTCTAACGTACACTGAGGCAGCTCTGGAGACGCAGTGTCAAAAGTATTGCCAACATTCATGTTTTTATAATGAATGTCATGAACATAAGAACGGCCATACTGGGTCAGACCAATGGTCCATCTAGCCCAGTATCCTGTCTTCTGACAGTGACCAATGCCAGGTGCTTCAGAGGGAATAAACAGAACAGGTGATCAACTGATCCATCCCTTGCCCAGCTTCTGGCAAACAGAAGTTAGGGACACCTAAACAAAGGAAGTTTCTTAGTTTTTTTGGTTGCAGAGAAAAAACTAAAAATGTGATCTGAGTCAGTCTAAAGTCTGAGAAGCCAGAAGGCAAATCGAAAGAACTCAACGTATATTATTTTTATTTTTTAGTCTCACAAAAGGCAATCGCATCATTTTGGGGGTCCTGACTCATGATTTTGAAGCGTTTGGGGTTGGCAATATTGTGCCACTGAGAACTCAGGCTTTAAATCCCTATCCCCCATGGAAAGCCCCCTAATTTCATGCCATCATTTATCTAACACACCATAGTTAACGGATAGGGAAATAGAGAGGGCAAGGTGTGGGAATGCACATGGAGCCGGGCTGTGAGCCAGGCAGCAAATGAGCACAGCCCCCCTGGATTGGGAGTGAACTAAAGGAATCACTTACAATGCTCAGTTTTATATTTAGGTCCTTAGAGCCTTTGCTGGAGAAGCCAGGCCTGAAAACATGAACTGATCACTGCCAAGGCACTATTGCCACCACCATGTAATCAAAAATCAGGAGGCTGCTGAAGAAAACATGAGCATTTTTCTTCTAAAAATTATATTCTGGACTGCTTGTTTGTGAGCAAGCAGTCAGGATTTACTCTGCTCACGTTCTCAACTTTTTCTACTCAGGCCCGAGAGCAAGAAACTTACTTTTGTTAAAGTGAGAGCTGAGACTGTCACGGAATCACAGGATTCCAAGAGCTGCGGCATTAAGAGAAACACCAGCTAGTGAAGGAGTCAGTGTGAAATCAGGAAAGCTTGTGACAATCCCAATGTGACATTTTTGTGATTTGATGTGTACAGGAAACAGCTGCACTTCTAGCTATTGCAGGTCCTTACCTGGCCCCATCACTGCACTGTCTGAGCAACTCACAAACTTCCATGTGCTTTGACTCACCATATAGCTGTGCAGAGATGACCTATACCTGCCAATAGTGTGAGGGTAGAGTCAGGGCATTGCCTTCAGCTGAAATTACTGAGCATGCTCAGTCTGTGAGAGCATGTTCACTATAAGCCAAGTAGCAAATCAGGGGGGAAGACACATGGGTTCATTTGTCCCCCTCCTCCCCACACAATGTCTCTGCTGCTGTGCAATGTGGAAGGATTGTTACCCCCATTTAGAAGAGGGGAAAGTTAGGCACAGACAAAATAAATGACTTCCTTGACTTCACACAGAGCAGAACCTGGATCTGTGCAGGCTAACTTAGCACCTTAACTACTGGGCAAACTTTCCCTCTGCAGCCAGAACTTGGGAGAAGAGGATAAGGAGATAGATGGACAAACCCAGACACAGAGTTTGTCTGATAATCATCTCACTGACCCTCCCCACAGTCCCTAGGCCAGTCTGTGCAAAGTCAGGTGATAATGGTGATGTCACCAGTCCTTGATGTGATCTTTCAGGGGTCTCTGCTAGGGTTACCATTCGTCCGGATTTACCCGGACATGTCCTCCTTTTGTGTGCTAAAAATAGCGTCCGGGGGGAATTTGTAAAGCACTCACAATGTCCGGGATTTCCCCCTCCCCGGGCAGAGCAGAGCGAGCGGCTGGGAGGGCTGCAGGAAAGTCCCGGGCTGGACTCCAGAGCAGCTTCCTCCTCCCACCCCCCCCTCCCTGCATTCTGAGCCGGCCGGCAGCTCCTCCTCCTGCAGCCCGCTCCGGCAACCCTGTGCAGGGCCAGGGACCGGGTTTTGTGTTGTGCAGGGGAGCTCAGCCATGTGTCCGGCTGGCACAGAGCCCAACACCCTGTTCTGAGCAGCAGGGTAAGGGGGGGCAGGAGAAGGGACAGGGAGGTTCTGGAGGGGGCAGTCAAGAAACAGGGGGGGGCTTTTGGAGGGGAGTGGAGAAAATTTTGGGCAGTCAGGGTACAGGTAGGGGGTAGGGTCCTGGGGGGCAGTTAGGAGCAGGGGTCCCAGGAGGGGGCAGTCAGGGGACAAGGAGCGGGGGGTAGGGGGTTGGGAGTTCTGGGGGGGAGCTGTCAGGGGGCAGGAGTGGGGAGAGGGATCGGAGCAGTCAGGGGACAGGGAGCAGAGGGGTTTAGATGGGTTGGGAGTTCTGGGGGGGCTGTCAGGGGGCAGGAGTGCGGAGAGGGATCGGAGCAGTCAGGGGACAGGGAGCAGAGGGGTTTAGATGGGTTGGGAGTTCTGGGGGGGGGCTGTCAGGGGGTGGGGAGTGGTTGGATGGGGCGTGGGAGTCCCAGGGGTCTGTCTGGGGGTGGGGGTGTGGGTGTGGATAAGGGTTGGGGCAGTCAGGGGACAAGAGGCAAGGAGGCTTAGATAGGGAGTGGAGTCCCGGGGGGCAGTTAGGGGCAGGGGTCCCAGGAGGGGGCAGTCAGGGGACAAGGAATGGGGGGAGGGTTGGGGGTTCTGGGGGGGCGGGAAGTGGGAGGGGCAGGGGCGGGGCTAGGGCGGGGCTCCTCCCGTCCTCTTTTTTGCTTGTTGAAATATGGTAACCCTAGTCTCTGCTACCCCCTGATTGGCTTCCTTTGGTTGGCCCCTAGCATCTAATTAAGCCTAGAAGGAAGAAAGACAGACACCCCCATTCTATCCCTTTCCCAGCTCTGGGCTCTCTCCTTTTATAGCAGGCCTTGTTTCCCCTGTTGGTTGCAGCTGTGGGTGCTTGTCTCCATGATTGGCAGTTGAGGCAGCTGTGGGGGGCGTGGTCAGGCTGCTTTCCTGCAGGCCGGAGAGGCACCCTTTCCCCTACAAAACTCGGCTCAGTAGGGGTGGGGGCATAGACCTCATTACAGGTGGAGAGGAGCAAAAGTGAATCATTTTTCAGGCCTACTCTGAAATGCTCAGGCTGTGTCTGAATATCTAGTCACTTTCTGTGCTCAGCTGTGGGGCCCAGCTGCCCACAGCCCCATCTCCCCTATGGGAATAGGGTTAAAGGATTTAAATATAGGCCTCTCAGTTGTAAGAAACAGAGCAACTGTCATGCTAAGTCTTAGCCGAATATCGTGGGACCTGTCCCCCCCCCACATCCCCACCCCCTTCCTGAGAACCAAACAGGAGCTGCCCCAGGTAAGCGCTCCGCACCCCAACCTCCTGCCCCAACCCTGAGCCCCCTCCCTTGCCCTAGCTCCTGGCCAGACCCCACACCAACATTTTTTTACAATATTTGGAAAGATCTTTAAGTGGACCGTCGAGACCCTCTGTGATTTTCAAGTGGTCTGTGGAAAAATAAGTTAGACTACAAGAAAAATCAAGGTACCTCACTTCATTTTCATTTACTTGCTATTACTTATAGGAGGAGGATGAAGAAAGAAAGAATGAAAAATGGGGGCGGGGGGGAGATAAGAGAGAATGTTCTTGACTGGGTCCCAAGGAGGAGCTCCAAAAATGAAGCTGCGCACAGGACTGGGGCCCCCACTAACTCTAAATCCACCACTGGCTGTCACGTCACCTGGGCTGGGGATACTGTCAGGGCCGCTGTAACCACAAGGTGAACTAGGCGGCTGCTTAGGGCACCAAGATTTAGGGGCGCCAAAAAGCGGTGCCCCCGAATTTTTTTTTACACTACAGTGGAGTCACATCTTATGTGGGGGTTAGGTTCTAAAGTCACCACGTAAGAGGAAAATTGTGCATAGTGCAAATTACCATAAAGTGCAGTATACACAGTATACACTAGAACAGGGGTCCTCACCCTACGGCACGCACGCTGAGCCTGCTGCCGTCCTGGGGTTCCATTCACTCAGCCAGCAGCGCTCTGAGCAGGGCCGGCAGTGAGTCAGCTCCTGCCAGCCGGGGTCCCAGCCGCCAGCCCCGCTCAGCCCGCTGGGGTCCCAGCCGGCTCCGCTCAGCCTCCTGCCAGCCTGGGTGAACGGTCTGGGGTTCCAGGCTCAGCATGCGTGCCGTAGGTTGAGGACCCCTGTTCCGTTCACCCAGGCCAGCCGGAGGCTGAGCGGAGCTGGTGGCTGGGACCCCGGCTGGCAGTGGGCCGAGGTCCCAGCCACCGGCCCCGTTCAGCCCGCTGCCAGTCTGGGGTTCCAGCTGCCGACCCCTTGCCACTTGGGGTCCTGGCCGCCGGCCCCGCTCAGTCTTCTGTTGGCCTGGGGTTCCGTTCACCCAGGCTGGCAGGAGGCTGAGCGGAGCCACCGGCTGGGACCCTGGCTGGCAGTGGGCTGAGGTCCCAGCCACTGGCCCCGCTGAGCCCGCTGCCGGCCCTGAGCGGGCTGAGCGGGACCGGCAGCTGAGTGAACGGAACCCCAGGCCGGCAGCAGGCTCAGCTGTGGCCAGGACCTGCAGCCTGCCATTAATACGCGTGCCGTAGGGTGAGGACCCCATTCTACTGTATACGGTGTGTACTGTGTGTACTGTACTTTATGGTAATTTTCATTATACGCAATTTTCTTCTTACGCACTGACCTTAGAACCTAACCCCCCGCGTAAGATGTGACTCCACTGTATTCATTTTTGAAAATTTATAATACGCGATGCTCGGGGGGAGGGGGGGGGAGAGAGAGAAGAGACGCAAGGTGGAAGTTTCGCCTAGGGTGCAAAATATCCTTGCACTGGCCCTGGATACTGTGTCAGCTGATTCCCACAGTCTCCAACCTACCTGGGCAGTACAGCAGACATGGCCCTGCCCACTAGCTCCTCTCCACTCCCTAGCCCACCCACCACTTGCCCCCCCTTAAGGCTTAGCCCTCTTACTTTTAAAAATGATTGCTTGCCCCTCTCCCCCCCTCAGGCTTTTCTGGCAGCCCTGTTGCCAGGTATCCAGTTTTAGACTGGAAACTCCAGTAGAAAACAGGACCTGAGTCTCCAGTTAGCAGTGCTGATGTTACTAAGAGCTGAGATCACAGAGCTGTGTTAAGTGTGGGGGGGCTGAAGACAAATTGGTGATCGGCTAGCGGAGAGGCATGGAGAGCGGAGTGGAGCAGATAGCAGGATTGCTGGTGGAGAGGCTCAGCTGGCGGTGAAGATTGCAGCAGAACCCCATGGAGAGGCGTGACACTTGGCCCTCAACCTGAGCAGCACAGCATGTAAGATCTGCCCCCCTCCCCCAGGCCTCCCTCCACTTCCACCCTGCCTGGGAGGTAAACTCTGCAGATGAACTTCTGAACTCTGAGGGCTGCACTGACCAAGGTCAGAAACTGTGGATGGGATGAATGTTGGGTTGCTGGACTTAAGACCCTGATGGGAAAAGGACATTGCCAAACTTACTTGGGGTTGGGTCATTTGCTCATGGTTTGTGTTATGAATCCTGTTTGTGGTGCTTCCCCAACATAATGCTGTATTGTTTCCCTCCTTTATTAAAAGGATTTTGCTACACCCAGACTCTGTGCTTGCGAGAGGGGAAGTATTGCCTCTTAGAGGTGCCCAGAGGGGTGGTATGTAATTGGCCCAGGTCACTGGGTGGGGGCTCGAGCCAGTTTTGCATTGCGTTATTTACACAGAACCCCTAGATACTGAACCCGTCCCTTGTTGCTGCCAACTCAGATGGGTAGAAGGGTTACATACAATATTGGTTGCAAATATATAACAGTGGTTGCAACAGTGATCTATATGGTTACAGATTATGTCAATAATATCTCAGGAGGTGACAGCATCAGTGAGTGATATTGGAATATTGCATCCAGTTTTGGTGTCCTCATTTGAAAAAGATGTTGTGAAATTGGAGCTGGGGCAGCAAAGAGCCACCAAATGTTCTGAGGGCTGAAGAAACCTGCCTTCTAGTGAGCTATTGAAAGAGCTCAGCCTGTTTAGCTTATCAAAAGAAGATTGAAAGGTGACTCATTGAAGTGCCTTAATGGAGAGAAAATATTGGGTATTAAAGGGCTCTTTAATCTAGCAGAGAAAAGCATAAGACCCAATAGCTGGAAGGTGAAAAGAGACAAATTCATATTATGAATAAGGTACAAATATTCAACAGCGAGGATGATTGACCACAGGACCAAGCTACCAAGGGAAGTGGTGGATTCTCCATCGCTTAATGTCATTTAATAAAGACTAGATGCCTTTCTGGAATATGTCTGCCCCAAACACATTCCAGATAGCTTAGTGGTTTGAGTATTAGCCTGCTAAACCCAGGGTTGAGAGTTCAATTCTTGAGGGGGCCACTTAGGGATCTGAGGCAAAATCAGTACTTGGTCCTGCTAGCGAAGGCAGGGGGTTGGACTCAATGACCTTTCGGGGTCCCTTCCAGCTCTGAGATAGGTATATCTCCACATATTAAAAGTAGCTAGTGTGTCATACAGGAGGCCTGCGATGTGTGGGGAGTCAGATTAGATGCTTTAATGGTCTCTTCGGCCATAAAGTCTACTAATTTGTGAAAAACTGAGTGTAGCATTGGGAGCACTGTCTGATGTTTTACTGTCTAACTGGCTTGATTTCTAAAATGAACACTCATTGAGTGGGGTGATCCACAGGGAATAGCTCAAATCTCCAAAGTGCCTGGCCAGCAGCAGGACATTAGTACAGCAAGGGAGAGGTGTGGTAGTGACATCACAAAGGCCTTTTGCAGGACCTCAGACTATTGGTCAGAGGTGGTGACCTCACAGAGAAATTCTGACATCAGCCAGGCAGGACAGGGGCAAGGGGCCAGGGAAACCTCAGAGACCCCTGTGGTTTTGCTTCAGCAAGTCTCCTTCTCAAGGTCTCTCTGAGGACTGAGAGAGTATTAGGGTACACGTACGTGAGCATGAGGAGGAACCTCTGAGTTTTCTCCTTTCCTGATTTTACTAGAAAACAGACGTCCCTGTATAGAAGGTAAGAGCCTCCTGGAGGTTTGAAACCTGTTCAGTCTGGTCCATCTGGTGACAGTTGAATTCTAGGCATGGAAAACACAAGCTTAAGGAGGCAGAATTTTATTCCACACCTAGAATTTTGTCCCTTAGAATCACTGTGGACATTAGGGTTTGTCCTGTTTGTTTCACCATTTCCTCCATCCCTCCCTCCTTTCTCTTCTTCTCTTGCTTCTTTTGTCCTTTCTCCTGTTCCCCTCCCAACACCAGGCAGGGGGTGTGTGTGTGTGTCGCCGGGGAGTGCTCTGCGGCTCCCATTGTGGGAAGTCCACCCAAAAATGTGGGGTGGTGTGATGGGGTTGGGACTCACCACCTGGCACCTCCTGCTGGACATCGTGGGAATTAGCTCTGTCCAGTGGAGCGCTCCTTCCTGGTGATGTCCCATCCATTGTCTCACCCTCGGTTAGCGTGTGGACCTGCGTCGCTCTCCAACTTGCGGCATCCTCTTCTGGACCACTGCCCTCCAGCAGTGTCCCTTAGTCCATCAACACCCCCTTCCGGGGTGGGGTGGGGTTAACAGGAGTCTTGCACTGGCCTCTGCAGCCTACCACAACCCCCAAGTCTAGCCCCTCTTACATCAGGGGGCAGGTTGCAGCCTGACTCAGCCACTGCTCCACAGCCCAGTGCAGCACAAGGGAGAGACCCAGGCCTGCCCGCTACTCTGGGTCCCAACCCAGGGACCCTCTAACCGCAGCCTCTCCCCTTGCCTTCAGCCTTCCCTGGGTCACTTCCCCTCTGACCTCATTGCACCCTCTAGGCTCTTCTACTCAGGGCCAGCAGTCTGGCAGGTATCAGGCTGAAGCTCCACTCTGCTTCCCTAAGGCTAGGCTAGGCTAGGCTAGGCTAGGCTCCTGCTCAAGAGACAGACCTCCCTCCCTGAAGGTCTGGGACAGACCAACTACATCCTCTCAGAGCAGCCTTTTTATAGGGCTGAGCCTGGCCCTGATTGGCTCCCTCCAATCTGGGCCCTGATTGGCTGCCGGCCTGCACAGGCACACTGGCCTGCTGCAGCCTCCTCTAGCATGGGGGTGGGGCAGACACCTCACCACAGGCTGAAATAGTGCTCGGGCAGTGATCCCCACCAGTTACCTGGGCCATCCTTCAGGCTCTCTGGTGAGAACCCTCAGCCTTCCGTCCTCAGTCTCTACCCTGATTGGCTGAGCAGGGGGTTATTGACAGGGAGGAGACTCAGGTCCTTGTTGTTCTCTTTTAAGACCAAGTAAATAAGTCATAGCCAGTTATATGTTTGACAAATTTTGCTGCTTCTCTGCATTAATTGTCTCTGAGCAGTTCATAATTCTCTCTAACATTCCAGTTCTCCTAAAATACTTGCTGAATAATTACTGTGCACTGTTGTTGGTCTGGAGCTCATTTGAGAGCACTTTATTCAGGTCATTCAATGTATGAAATTCAAGATCCGATGGTTAGTTTGAAAATCAGGGCTCTTGGGTCCTAGTCCCAACTCTGCCACCACCTTGCTTGCTGTGTAGGCCCTTGGGTAGGTCACTTCCCTTCTCTGTATTTCAGGCTCCCCCCCCCACCCCCCCACCCCATCTGTCCAATGGGAACAGGGACAATTCTCGAACTCTGAGCAGTCGTGAGCCTGAGTGAGATAAGGGGCGTTAAAGCCCTCTGTGAAGGAGAAAGGGGAGTTTCACGGTGTTTAGCCCCAAGGAATTCTCAAGTTTGCTATAATGTCTAGTCTGCAGAAACAAGAAATGGTCGGGGCCAAATTTTTTAACCATTGCCTTTTTTAAAGCCCATTCAGGGATGTGAGTCCCTGTCTTTTAGGTACCTGGGGTTCTTTGCCAGCAGGACAGACGAGGTTCCTGCCTCCATTTTTGTGGCCTTAAACCAGATGCTGTGCCCCAGTTCTCATCTGAGATCCCGGAAAAAGAACATCTCCTCATCCATTAACAAGATAGGACCTATCTTTAAAAGGGGAACAAAGAGAACCCTGGGACTTACAGACTAGCTAGCCTCACTTCCACAGCTGGAAAGATACTGGAATACATTATTAAACAATCAGTTTGTCAACACCTACAGAATAATTTGCTTCTTAGGACTAGTGAGCATGGATTTGTCAAGAACAAATCATTCCAAACCAATCCTATTTCCTTCTTTAGCAGGGTTACGGGCCTAGTGGAGGTGGGTAAACAGTAGATGTGATCTATCTGTGTTACTAAGGCTTTAACACAGTCCCATAGGACATTCTCACAAGCGAACGAGGGAAATGCGGTCTAGATGCAAGTAGTGTAATGTGGGTGCAGAGCTGGTTGAAAGCCCAGACTCCAAGAGCCCTTCTCCATGTTTGGCTGTCCAATGGAGAGGGTGTACCTAGTGGGTCCGGCAGGGATCAGTCCAGGGGCCGATACTATTCAATATTTTCATTAAGGATTTGGAAGATGGAGTGGAGAGTATGCTTCTAAAATTTGCAAATGACACCAAGCACTTCGGAGCACAGGATTGGAATTTAAATGCCCTTAACAAATTGGAGAATTGATCTTCTTGAGCCAAACTCCATGGCTGGGCCCCTCTCTATAGACTGTCAACACTGGTTCTCCACTTGTGAAGTAACTCCCTGCTCAACATGTGTCAGTATATAATGCCTGCCTCTGTAACTTTCACTCTATGCATCTGAAGAAGTGAGGTTTTTACCCACGAAAGCTTATGCCCAAATGAATCTGTTAGTCTTTAAGGTGCCACCAGACTCCTTGTTGTTTTTGTAGATACAGACTAACACGACTACCCCCTGATACTTAATGAACAAAGTGGCAGCAGCTCTTGATGCCCCCACCCCCAGTTCCCCTTGCTGCAGGGGCAGCTGTGTGACTGCTGCTGGTGTGAGTGGGGTTCACGTGGCTCAGGCCAGACACCTGGGCTGGGGACCCCCCGGCCATATCACTGGGAGAGTGTCTGAGCCCAGGGTGTTCAAATCCCCGTCCTCACCCCTCCCTGAGCCCAGCCTGGCTCCTCACCTGGAACAAAGCAGCGGCGTCCACCGGCGTCACTGCTGCCAGAGTCCCAGACGCTGCTGCTGTCCCATGCTGAGCTGCTGGTGCTGGGACAGGGATCTTCCACCTCCTGGCCTGAGGGGGCTGGAAGGCCCTCAGTGACTGGGCAGGGCAATGCCTCCTGCTGGGAATGAGGGCTGGGCTCCTGGGGCCGCTGCTGCCCACACAACAAGCCCCAGAGCCACCCTGCCCGGCGCCCCTCCTGGGCTGGGTCCTGTCTGCGAAACTGCTTCCTGATCCAGCTCCATCTGGGCCTGGTTGGGGCCTCTCCCAGCTTGGCGCCTGCGCCGGGAGCTGGTTTTGTTTGCCAGAAGGCTGGGCACTTCCACCTTCTGGCCTGGGTGGGAGCTGTTTCCCCGCCAGTGGGGACGGAGAGCTTTCTCTGCCCCTTGGGAAAATGACAGCTGTTTCCCTCAGGCTCTGGGGCCACCTGCAGAGCCCTCTTCCTGAACATCCTCAGGAGCCTGGCCATCCTGGAACCGAGCAGGGAGCAGGTGTGAATCTGGGGTCAAGGCAGCCTTTCACTCATGGGCCTTTTTGGTCCCTCCTCATCCCTGCTCCAACCAGAGTAGCCCCTTCTCCCCCCACAGGAGTGCAGGGAGTGCAAGCTACACACACTGGCAGGAGTTCATTGCATGATCTGCTCCCAACGTTCCCCCTTGTAATCCCTATTGCTGCTGCAATATCCAGGAAGTCGCAACCTTTTAGAGCAATGGGGTCAGTCCCAAAGACCATCAGTTACTCTGGACAAGCAGCCACCTCCTGTCGTCCCAGGCCACACTCCCCCGCCCAGGCTAGAGAAAGAACAGAACCCAGGAGTCTGGACTTCTCCTGGGAAACCATTCCCCACGTCAAAGTCACAAAGACCCTAGGCACAGGAAGACCAGGGTCCTCCTCATTCCGCATTGATTTCCATGCTCATCAGCTCACAGGGTCTGGCCCAGCTCAGAGACTATCAGCCTGGGGAACAGTGTCCCACAAGGGAAGGGCTGGGAGTCCCATTGCTGGAACCTTTCCAAACACACTGGAGATGGCTCTGGAGAAGCCCCTGCCCAGTCGGAGAGTGAGGGGCTCGTGGGGGCTGTTTGCAAATGAAATCCCCCTTTGGAGATGTTCTCTCCCCCTGTTTCTGCCTCTTCCTAGACAGACAGGGGAAGCCACCGAGGAACCCTAATGCCACTCACATGCTCTAGGTGATGGTATGATGGATGGTGGATGTTCAGGGTCAGCAGATGTCCCTCACCCTCCTCCTCACTCTCCAAGCCCAAGGCAGGCTGGAGAGGGTGGTGATCTGAGGAGTTACCCTGCCCAGCCAGCAGGCAGGGTGATGACAGTGGGCGATCGACTGTCTGTGAAAACAAGAGTTTGTCTTATTGTCAAGGGATGGAGAAACTCAGCCAGCAGCAGCTGGGTGCAGAACACTGCCCTAGTGCGGAGGTGACAGCGCCTCCAGGATCCTGACACCCCAGCACTTATACACGTTCCTGGAGCCTCCCAACCCCCCTGGGCTGTAGCAATGGGACCCCAACCCTACTGTGGCAAACGGGCCTGAGCTACCGGCTCATGGTCACACCGAGTGTCAGAGCCATGGATGGACCCCTTCACTAACCACTGCTGCACACTCCCTCCTACAGCTGGCAATTACAACCAGGCCCTCATGTCCGCTCCCCGTCCCTTTGAGAGGGAGTGTCACTCCTGGTTCCATTGCTGCCTATTGATCTGTGGGACTTTGGGCAAGTTACTCCCCCTCTCTATGGCTCTCTGGGACTCACATCCCTGAAAGGGCTTTAAAAAAGACAATGGTTCAAGTTTGGCCCCAACTATTTCTTGTTTCTCTAGACTAGCCTTTTTAGCAAAGTTTAGAATTCTTGACATTCAACACCTGGAAACATCCCTTTACAGACGGCTTGAACATCCCTTATCTCACCCAGGCTCACTGCTGCCTGGAGTTAGAGAACTGACCCTATTCCCTTTGGACCTACCCAAGGTGTCACACAGCAAAGTGGTGACAGAACCAGAAAGAGAAGCCAATAGTCCTGACTCCTGTTCTAACTAACAGACAACAACCCCCCTGGAGGCAGGGATAGAGCCCAGGAAATAAGGGGTGAAAATTTTCATGGAAACCATTTTCTGTCAGAAAATCCATTCAGACTAATCCCCTTTGTTTCTTGAAATCATAACAAGTAGGAGGAAAATTCTTTGCAAAAATATTTGTTTGCAAAATGAGCATCTCCTGTTTGTCACAGTGCATTAAACTGTCTCGTCGTACACAAAGGGGAGACACTATGATCTAGACAATTAGATGAGATGCTTCAGTCTGAGCTAAGTAGTTGCTGTTCTTAACAATTTCAAAAGACTAAAATACAAATAAAATAGAATATTATGTCATAATCGGATATGGCTCAATGTGATAGGACACCTCCTATTCTGCACTGCTACTAGTGACACTCTACGATGGATCCCCATCATCCACCCATCGCGAGGTAGGTGGGAGAGGATTGTTATTCGTACTTGACAGAAGGAGAAACTAAGGCTGAGAAAGGAGCAGTGACTCGTCTTAGCTGATGCAGCCAGTCAGTAGCAGAGTTGCTCTCAAATGAGCTACAGACCAACAATTGTTCATAGTAATTATTCAGCAAGTATTTTAGAACAATTGGAATGTTAGAGAGGAACATGAACTGCTCCAAGACAATTAATGGAGAGCAGCATCAACATTGGTCAAACATATAACTGGTTTATGCTCTCTGTATGTGTGTATATATAGCTCCTCAATATATGTTCCATTCTATATGCATCCGAAGAAGTGGGCTGTAGTCCACGAAAGCTTATGCTCTAATAAATTTGTTAGTCTCTAAGGTGCCACAAGTACTCCTGTTCTTCTTTTTGCGGATACAGACTAACACGGCTGTTACTCTGAAACCTGTCATATAGCTGGTTGTGACTTATTTGCTTGGTCATAAAAGACAACAACAAAGACCGGAGTTTCCTCCCTGTCAATAGCCCCCCTCCTCAGCCAATCAAGGTTGAGACTTTTAGGGGTGGGAGGCGAAGGGTTCTCATCAAATAGCCGAAAGAATGGCCCAGGTCAGCACCGAGGCGATCACTCTCGAAGCACTATTCTAGTCTCACCTCTCTGTGAGGGCCTCCCACAACCCCCCAGCACCCGCTGCACACACAGAGCTCCTGGAGGTGGGAGGAGAGCAGAGTAAAAGGACAAAGGAAGCAAGAAGAGAAAGGTAGGAGGGACAGAGGAAAAGGGAAAACAAAAAGGAGAAACCACAATGTCCCCAGTGATTCTAAGAGACAAAGTCCTACATTGGGAATACAATGCTGCCACCTCAAACTAGTGTTTTCCATTCCTAGAATTCAGCCGGCACCTGATGGATCAGACTGAACAGGTTCCAAACCTCTCGGAGGCTCTTACCTTCTATACAGGGACATCTGTTTTCTAACAAAATCAATAAAAGAAAAGGAGAAAACTCCAAAGAGGGTCCTCCTTGGCTCACGTACGTGAAAATGAATTTTCTCTCAGTCCTCAAGGAGAGACCTCGAGAAGGAGACATGCTGAAGCAAAGCCACAGGGATCTCCAAGGTTGCCCCTGTCCTGCCTGGCTGATGTCAAGATCTCTTTGTGAGATCATCTCCTCCCCACCACCTTTGTCCAATAGGCTGAGGTCCTGCCAAAGCCCCTTGTGATGTCACTGCCACACCCACCCCTCCCCTGCAGTGCTGATGTCCTGCCCCTGTCCAGCCCCATTGGATGTTTGAGCTGCTTCCCCTGGATCACCCCCCTCAATGACTCTTCATAGTGGGGATGACACCGACTACACAGTAGAACACGATAGGCTCTTCCCCAGGCCGAAATCAGGTTTTCATAAGTTAGTCGACTTTATGGCCAGAAGGAACCATTAAAGCGTTTAATCTGATCCCCTGCATATCCTAAGGCCTCCTGTATGTCAGAAGAGCTGGGTTTTTCTTTTACTCATATATTTTCCAGAAAGGCATCTAGTCTTTATTAGAAGATATCAAGAGATGGAGAAGCCATCATTTCTCTTGGTAATTTGTTTCAATGATGAATCACACTCTTACAAATCTGGGTCTTATTGTCATTATACTTTTTCTGATTTCTGCTTCCATCCATGGGGTCTTGTCATGCCTGTCTCTGCTAGGTAAAAGAGCCCTTTTATACGCAACATTTTCTCTCCATGAAGTCAAGCAACTCACCTCTCATTCTTCTTTTGTACATACTAAACAGATTGAGCTTTTTCAATGTCTCATTATAAGGCATCATCCCCATCACTCACTTATGAATCTTTTCTGTCCCCTCTCCAATTTTTTTAACATAATATTCAAAATGTGGACACAAGAACTGGATTCAGTATTCCAATATCAAAGTCTCACCAATGCTGTATCACTTCCCTTTCCATACTCACTACTCTATCCATCCAAGAATGGCTTTAATCTTTTTTACCACAGTTTCACATTGACAGATTATGTTGAGCAGCTTGTCCACTGTGGCCCCAAAATCCTTTTCAGGGTAACAAGTTTCCAGCGGACTGTCCCCCATTCTGTAGGGTGCCGCCTGACTCCTTTGTGATTGGAAGTATGGGTTTACATATGGCTTTATTAAAACCTAATTATTCAGTAAGTATTTTAGAAGAACTGGCCCATTAGAGAGAGAATCATGAATTACTCAAAGACAATGAATGGAGAAAAGCAGCAAGAGCAATCAAATACATGTTTGGTTCTGGCTTATTTCCTTGGTCTTAAAAGAGAGTAACAAGGACCTGAGTCTCCTCCCTCACAATAGCCCCATGCTCGCCCAATCAGCATTGAGACTCTGAGAATCAGAAAGCTGAGAGTTCTCACCAGATGTCCCAGGTCACCACCGGAGGGAGTCACTCTTAGAGCACTATTCCAGCCACATGTCTTTGGGAGGGCCTCCCACAATGAGAGTTGGAGTGCAAACCCGCCCGCCCCCCACTCCACATGCACAGACAGGTCCTGGTGGTGAAAGGAGAGCAGGGGAAAAGGACAAAGATGCAAGAGAAGAAGAGAAAGGAGGGAGAGACAGGAAAAGGGAAAACAAAAAGGAGAAACCCCAATGTCCCGACCCCAGTAATTCTAAGGGACAAAGTCCTAGGTCGGAAATAAAATGCTCCCCCACAATCTAGTGTTTTCCTTTCCTAAAAATCAGCCGGCACCTGATGGATCAGACTGAACAGGTTCCAAACCTCTCGGAGGCTCTTACCTTCTATACAGGGACATCTGTTTTCTAGCGAAATCAATAAAAGAAAAGGAGAAAACTCCAAAGAGGGTCCTCCTTGCGCTCATGTACGTGAAAGTGAATTCTCTCTCAGTCCTCAAGGAGAGACCTCGAGAAGGAGACGTGCTGAACCAAAGCCACAGGGATCTCCAAGCTTGCCCCTGTCCTGCCTGGCTGATGTCAAGATCTCTCTGTGAGATCATCGCCTGCCCACCACCTTTGTCCAATAGGCTGAGGTCCTGCCAAAGGCCCTTGTGATGTCACTGCCACACCCACCCCTCCCGTGCCGTGCTGATGTCCTGCCCCTGTCCAGCCACATTGGATGTTTGAGCTGCTTCCCCTGGATCACCCCCCTCAATGACTCTTCATTGTGGAGATGACACCGACTACACAGTAGAACACAAGAGGCTCTTCCCCTGCTATGCTCAGTTTTTCTCAAATTAGCAGAGTTTATGGACAGAAGAGACAATTATAGCATGTAATCTGACACCCTGCATATCGCATGCTTTCTGTATACCATAGTAGCTAGTTTTTGACTAAACACGTTCTGGAAAGGCATCTAGTCTCCATTAGAAGACATCAAGAAATAGGGAATTCCCACCACTTGCCTTTCTAGTTTGTTCCTTTGGTGATTCATCCTCACTGTTGAATATTTGTGCCCTATTTCTAGTACGAATTGGTCTCTTTTGAGTTTCCAGCCACTGGGTCTTGTTATGCTTTTCTCTGCTAGATTAATGAGCCCTTTAATACCTGATATTTTCTCTCCATGAAGTCACTTCAACACTTCAATGATGTCACCTCCCAATCTTTGTTATAGTCTAAACAAGCTGAGCTCTTTCAATAGCTCACTAACAGGCATTTTCCTCCAGCCCTCAAAACCTTTCATTGCTTTTTGCTGCCCCATCTCCAATATTTCAAAATCTGTGTCAAAGGTGGACGCCAAAACGCGATGCAGTATTCCATGATCAGTCTAACTGATGCTGTGTCACCTCCTGCTGTACACTACATATATGACAGACAAAAACATGGTACAGGTACAAAAACAGATCATGTGATTGGATAGAGAGACAGACAGATAGGACCATTTCTTCTCCTAACACACAACCTCATTTAGTCATAATGACAGATTTCTCTTTGAGTGTGAATTATGTTAGCTAGATAGATAACAAATAACCTATGGAAATTATTGTGCTTCTTTTCCTGTTAATGATTGTTTTTGTCCACATCATGATTTTCTTATAAGCACTCCTTATTAAACATTATTTAGCAAAGAGTTTTTATGACTATATCTTACTCCATCGCTCATTTACAAACAGCTCATAAAAAGTACTTGTGTTTGGACTTCGAGCTGTTTTGACTGGATACATTTTAAACATGCTGTGTTTTGTTTCTCTGAAGAAATGGAAGTATCACACATGGGTTTCTGAAAAATCAAGGGGCTAATTCTCAGCTGGTTTAAATTGTCATAGCTCTGTTGAAGTCAATAGATCTCTGAGAATTTACACCAGCTGAGGATCTGGTCCAAAACCTCATGATTATGAAGTTAAAACTCACTTTGAATATTCTGTACAAAGGCCCTGATTCCGCAGCCACTTCAGCACATTCTAAACTTTAAACACGAGTGGCCCCATTGAAGGTTTAAAGAAAAACTTATACTTAAGTCCCTGTTGGTTATGGGTTAGGGTTATGGATAGAGCTTACGGCTAACACCAAACTGGTGTCAGACCCTGACACTGTACAAGTTACTCTCCTTTCCCAATCAAATAAAGCCCTGCAATTGGTGCATTAGTATTATGCTCCCTTTCTGGGTTCTAGATTATTAACATGAAATAACAGTTTATCCCAAAGCCAGAATCTCAGGGTCGTCTTCTCCAAACTCACCAGTACAGTATGCCACTTCATCACCAACCTCTCCCTCCTGGACGTCCTGCTCACCAGCATTGTCATCCCGATGGTGAGCAATCAGGAGACGAGTTCCTTCCCTAGCTACCACGCCCAGGCCTACTTCCACTTCCTGATGGACTGCATGGAGTTCTTCCTCTTTGATGTCATGTCCTTAGACTTCTATATGGCCATCTGATACCTGCTGCAATACGTCACCATAGTGAGCAATTGTATCTGCCTCTGGCTGGTGGCTGCCTCATGGCGAGGGGTAACATTTGCAAAAGCACTTATGTGACAAGTTTCCATTTTCAAAAAATGCCTTAGTCACTCAGGCCAGATTTGTAAAGGTATTTAGGTGCAATGTGAGATTTTCAAAAACATCTTATCACTTAACACCCATTGATTTCTATAGGGATTAAGCATCTAGGTTCTTTAGGTAATCCTCCATAGGCTTCTAAATATCTTTAAAAATACGGAAGTATTATATTTATAAGTGCCAAAGTCACTTTTGAAAATAAGACTTAGGTACCTAAATAACTTGGTGGGGGATGATAATTTTACCCAATGGCAGTAAATGGAGGAGAATCTGTGTGCATGTAAGTGTGAGTGTGTGTGTGAGTGTGTTTATATGAGAAGAAGAGGGAGAATGTATAGCGAGACAATGTATAGCCAGGTCTACACTGGAAAAGTTTTGCTGATATAGCAATACAAACAAACTCTCCCGATGTAAATGTACTAGTAGTTTTACTGGTATTGCTTACACTGGTTCTCTGAGAGAAACAAGCCACACCTCAGAAGCATTTTTAAGTTGGTTTAACCACGTTTACACTAGGGGTTTTACTGGTATAGAAATGTTGCCAAAAAATCACACTTCCAAGCTGACATTGCTATGATGGTGAAAGTTTCTAGTGTAGATCTGGCTTATGTGTTTCTTTTTGTGAGATTACATTATAAATGCAATGTACTGAGACATTGCTTTCAGTGTGTGTTTGCTAGTCAAGTACACTGCTCATGTGTGTGTTGTTGTCAGTGTACATTATTGTGAGTGTATACCTGAGTTGAAATCAATGTGCATGTGAGTTTTCTATTCTTGTGTGTGTCCTTGAAAACATACGTGATGTGAATGTACAATATCATGTGTTTATTACTGAAAAATATTGTGTAACTTTTGTGTGTGCTGTCAGTGCTTCTTCTGGAGTGCAAGTGTGCATTACTGTTGTGTTTGTGAACACACAATATTGTGAGTTTATTAGTGAAAAATATTGTGTGACCACATGTGTGTTGTGACTGTGGATTATTATGTGTGTTTCTACATGTACATTATTGTGTATTTATGGGCAGATATTATTATGTGCATGTGTTTGTTTGGAAGTGAACATTAATAATGACTTACCGCTGAGCCTGGTATAAAAATCAAAAGCTGCTGTCTTCCTGCAGCTCCTAAAATAGTGAGATTTTAGTCCATTCAAAGGTGATACCTACAATGCATCATTTCCTCACATGTCAAGTCCAGCTCATTTCAGGAGTCCTTCAACGTTTGTATTTGCTGTCTTGTTAATTTTAAAACAAAATTTGAAATAATTATTTTGAGCCACATTTTTAAATATCACTTTTATTCAGCATCCTGAAAGGACTCCAGATTTGTGCAAAAAATTACATATTTGGGCTTTTATTTTCAAGGGAGTCTAAGGAAGTTCTTGCAGTAGATAGGAATTCAGAACTTCTTCCAGGCCCAGGTCTTCCAAGGTATTATGCACCCAGCTCTCATGGGACTTGGTTTTTGGTTTTCTCACTGACATACTTGGTGGCTCTGGGCAATAGCCAATACTTGGTGCTTCACAGCAGGTGAAAAATCAACTCATCCAGTGCTGAACATGGAATGTAACTTATTCCTTATGCCCGGAGGCCAGTTCAGAAGAACTCAGCTCCCATTCAGGCACCAAATTAAATGATGCCCATGGATGAATTTAATCCGATAATGACATCAGCCTCATGATAGCCTCTAATGGAAGGAACTGTCATAACTCAACTCTATAGATGATCAGAGAAAAAAGTCCCATTAGTCACTGCTCTGTCGATCTAAAGTGTCTATATGGCTGCCATGACTGCAGTATCTGAGCCAGGAGAGCTCAAAAACATTCCATCCCCATGTTTCCGAATGGATAAATTGCAGGGTTCAGCAAACAACCTTTTCCCAGAAAGTCTTCACTTTCCTTGAACATTTTCTGTTTTTCATTTAAAGAAATGAAAACTGGAAAAACAAATATTTTTGGCTGAAAATTGTATTTTGAATTTAATTTAATGTTTTTTGACAGTTTTCAGACAAAAAAGTTCAGTTTTGAGAAATGTTGGGGATTTTCTTTGACAAAAAAAACCACAAAAACACAAAATTTTCATGAGGAAACAAAGTTTCCAACCACCTCTGCTTTAACCACTAACTCTTTAATATATTTATCCTCACCCCAACCCTACAAGGCAGGGCAGTACTATTATATCCACGTGATAGATGGGAACAGAATGACGTGCCCAAGATCACACAGGAAATCCAGGGCAAAACAGGAAGCTGAGCTGGGTCTCTCAGGTTACAGGTTAGCGTCCAAACCACCTGGACCATTCTTCCTGAGTCATTGCTGTCACGCTGTCTGGAATGGCTCACAACCATGAGTGCCAATCTCAGGTCAGACTGTCAGAACACAGGGCGGACACCCCAAACTGGGGGTATGTTCTATACTTAGATTTCATCAAGCCAGTAATAAATGTGAACTCCTGGATCACTACATTAGTATTACCATGGAGTCACAGACAGTCCCCTAGGATCTCCAGCCAATCTTACCAACTAGATAAACTGGACTTTGTGATAAAAGGTTATTAAAACAAAAAAATCACATTATATTAGGTTACTCCCAACCCCAAAGGGTCAGTCAATTATCCCAGGTCAATGGATATTTTTGATCTCACATCAAAGGCAACGCTAGCAGCAAATTTCTCTAGTAAACTAACTAAAGGTTGATTAGCTAAGAAAAGAACTGAAAGTTATTGAGAGGTTAAAGCAGGTAAAACACATTACCAGGTTTGGACAGTCCAAGTTTGTCAGTCCAAAGTGACAGCAGAGATGTGGTGATCTAATAGTTTTCCATAAGTCTCTCAGGGTTCATAGAATCATAGAATCATAGAATATCAGAGTTGGAAGGGACCTCAAGAGGTCATCTAGTCCAACCCCCTGCTCAAAGCAGGACCAATTCCCAGCTAAATCATCCCAGCCAGGGCTTTGTCAAGCCAGGCCTTAAAAACCTCCAAGGAAGGAGACTCCACCACCTCCCTAGGTAACGCATTCCAGTGTTTCACCACCCTCCTAGTGAAATAGTTTTTCCTGATATCCAACCTGGACCTCCCCCACTGCAACTTGAGACCATTGCTCCTTGTTCTGTCATCTGCCACCACTGAGAACAGCCGAGCTCCATCCTCTTTGGAACCCCCCTTCAGGTAGTTGAAGGCTGCTATCAAATCCCCCCTCATTCTTCTCTTCTGGAGACTAAACAATCCCAGTTCTCTCAGCCTCTCCTCATAAGTCATGTGCTCCAGACCCCTAATCATTTTTGTTGCCCTCTGCTGGACTCTTTCCAATTTTTCCACATCCTTCTTGTAGTGTGGGGCCCAAAACTGGACACAGTATTCCAGATGAGGCCTCACCAATGTCGAATAAAGGGGAACGATCACGTTCCTCGATCTGCTGGCAATGCCCCTACTTATACAGCCCAAAATGCCGTTAGCCTTCTTGGCAACAAGAGCACACTGTTGACTCATATCCAGCTTCTCGTCCACTGTGACCCCTAGGTCCTTTTCAGCAGAACTGCTACCTAGCCATTCGGTCCCTAGTCTGTAGCAGTGCATGGGATTCTTCCGTCTTAAGTGCAGGACTCTGCACTTGTCCTTGTTGAACCTCATCAGGTTTTTTTCTGCCCAATCCTCTAATTTGTCTAGGTCCCTCTGTATCCGATCCCTACCCTCTAGTGTATCTACCACGCCTCCTAGTTTAGTGTCATCTGCAAACTTGCTGAGAGTGCAGTCCACACCATCCTCCAGATCATTAATAAAGATATTAAACAAAACCGGCCCCAGGACCGACCCTTGGGGCACTCCACTTGAAACCGGCTGCCAACTAGACATGGAGCCATTGATCACTACCCGTTGAGCCCGACGATCTAGCCAGCTTTCTATCCACCTTACAGTCCATTCATCCAGCCCATACTTCTTTAACTTGGTGGCAAGAATACTGTGGGAGACAGTATCAAAAGCTTTGCTAAAGTCAAGAAATAACACATCCACTGCTTTCCCCTCATCCACAGAGCCAGTTATCTCATCATAGAAGGCAATTAGGTTAGTCAGGCACGACTTCCCCTTCGTGAATCCATGCTGACTGTTCCTGATCACTTTCCTCTCCTCTAAATGTTTCATAATTGATTCCTTGAGGACCTGCTCCATGATTTTTCCAGGGACTGAGGTGAGGCTGACTGGCCTGTAGTTCCCCGGATCCTCCTTCTTCCCTTTTTTAAAGATGGGCACTACATTAGCCTTTTTCCAGTCATCTGGGACCTCCCCCGATCGCCATGAGTTTTCAAAAATAATGGCTAATGGCTCTGCAATCTCACCCGCCAACTCCTTTAGCACCCTCGGATGCAGCGCATCCGGCCCCATGGACTTGTGCACGTCCAGTTTTTCTAAATAGTCCCGAACCACTTCTTTCTCCACAGAGGGTTGGTCACCTTCTCCCCATGCTGTACTGCCCAGTGCAGCAGTCTGGGAGCTGACCTTGTTCGTGAAGACAGAGGCAAAAAAATCATTGAGTACATTAGCTTTTTCCACATCCTCTGTCACTAGGTTGCCTCCCTCATTCAGTAAGGGGCCCACACTTTCCTTGATTTTCTTCTTGTTGCTAACATACCTGAAGAAACCCTTCTTGTTACTCTTAACATCTCTTGCTAACTGCAACTCCAAGTGTGATTTGGCCTTCCTGATTTCACTCCTGCACGCCTGAGCAATATTTTTATACTCCTCCCTGGTCATTTGTCCAATCTTCCACTTCTTGTAAGCTTCTTTTTTGCGTTTAAGATCAGCAAGGATTTCGCTGTTTAGCCAAGCTGGTCGCCTGCCATATTTACTATTCTTTCTACACATCGGGATGGTTTGTTCCTGCAACCTCAATAAGGATTCTTTAAAATACAGCCAGCTCTCCTGGACCCCTTTGCCCTTCATGTTATTCTCCCAGGGGATCCTGCCCATCTGTTCCCTGAGGGAGTCAAAGTCTGCTTTTCTGAAGTCCAGGGTCCGTATTCTGCTGCTCTCCTTTCTTCCTTGTGTCAGGATCCTGAACTCGACCATCTCATGGTCACTGCCTCCCAGATTCCCATCCACTTTTGCTTCCCCTACTAGTTCTTCTCTGTTTGTGAGTAGCAGGTCAAGAAAAGCTTTGCCCCTAGTTGGTTCCTCCAGCACTTGCACCAGGAAATTGTCCCCTACACTATCCAAAAATTTCCTGGATTGCCTGTGCACCGCTGTATTGCTCTCCCAGCAGATATCAGGGTGATTAAAGTCTCCCATGAGAACCAGGGCCTGCAATCTAGTAACTTCTGCTAGTTGCCAGAAGAAAGCCTCGTCCACCTCATCCCCCTGGTCTGGCGGTCTATAGCAGACTCCAACCACGACATCACCCTTGTTGCTCACACTTCTCAACTTTATCCAGAGACTCTCAGGTTTTTCTGCAGTTTCATACCGGAGCTCTGAGCAGTCATACTCCTCTCTTACATACAACACAACTCCCCCACCTTTTCTGCCCTGCCTGTCCTTCCTGAACAGTTTATATCCATCCATGACAGTACTCCAGTTCCCCAAGATAACTTTGGGGATCTCTGTCTTGCATCTGGAATGTTCCCTGAAAGTGTCCAAACAGCTCAGAGATACAGAACCCTTCCCTGGATCCATTCTTATAGCTGTCTTCCCCGGAAAGCAATCTGGCAAGTGTTTCCATCACAGCATGGGTTTTTCCTCTGTTAACTAAACGCAGACAGCGTCTGTGGATTTCCCTTTGTCAAACACCATGACCCGTGCTTTGAAGTTAGCATGTTCTTCATTTACATTTCCAAGGCTCCAATCGCATTTGATGGGCAAACGTAATTACCGGGATACATGCGATGTAAATTGCAATGTAACAGTATACAACAATTCTTCATTAGTTTTCATGAAGTTCACACATCAAGTAAATTCACACTTTGGATCTAGGGTTAATTAAGTACAGGGATATACATAATGTAAAGGGATAGCATTCAACAGGTTACGGATAAATGAAGGCAATATCATTCCCATTTCCTTTGAACTAAATTAACACTTGAGTGAATTAATACATTTAAAGAACAGGAGTACTTGTGGCACCTTAGAGACTAACAAATTTATTAGAGTATAAGCTTTCGTGGACTACAGCCCACTACAGCCCACTTCAGTCCACTTCAGTGGGCTGTAGTCCACGAAAGCTTATACTCTAATAAATTTGTTAGTCTCTAAGCAACAGAGGGTCCTGTGGCACCTTTGAGACTAACAGAAGTACTGGGAGCATAAGCTTTCGTGGGTAAGAATCTCACTTCTTCAGATGCAAGTAATGGAAATCTCCAGAGGCAGGTATATATCAGTGTGGAGGTAACGAGGTTAGTTCAATCAGGGAGGGTGAGGTGCTCTGCTAGCAGTTGAGGTGTGAACACCAAGGGAGGAGAAACTGTTTCTGTAGTTGGATAGCCATTCACAGTCTTTGTTTAATCCTGATCTGATGGTGTCAAATTTGCAGATGAACTGGAGCTCAGCAGTTTCTCTTTGGAGTCTGGTCCTGAAGTTTTTTTGCTGTAAGATGGCTACTTTTACATCTGCTATTGTGTGGCCAGGGAGGTTGAAGTGTTCTCCTACAGGTTTTTGTATATTGCCATTCCTGATATCTGACTTGTGTCCATTTATCCTCTTGCGTAGTGACTGTCCAGTTTGGCCAATGTACATAGCAGAGGGGCATTGCTGGCATATGATGGCATAGTCTCTAAGGTGCCACAAGTACTCCTGTTCTTTTTGCGGATACAGACTAACACGGCTGCTACTCTGAAACCTGTCTTAATACATTTAACATTTCTTTGATATTCACACGATAGTGATGGTAATATAGTATGTAGTCCTGTTTATTTGCCTGAGATAGAATTTTGGGTTTTGTTTGCCCACTTAAATTTTGAAGTTTCTAAAATATTATTGTTTGTGTCTTATACCCTTATCAACATATGTGAACAAGGGAAAAAAAACAGTGTGTGTTGCTTCTGCCTACAGCCAGATGGGGTTTTTAGTACAAACAGAAAAGATAAGAAATAGAGTTTAAGTGTTGCTGGATATAATGGGAGTTTGATATACAGTGTATAATTGACGGCTGCTCCTCTCCCAAGACAAGGTCAAGTAACCAGTTGGAAGGGGCCCGGGAGATGGGGGAGCTATAAGGAACACTAAAAACCAATGAAAATGGTAACCCTGACCGGTGCATAACTTCACTCCCTACCCCTCCCATGGGGTACAAAAGAGATGGTACCGAAGCCCCCAGACTCAAGACCGTCCAAAACGGAATATGATCATAAATTGCAAGGGTGGTACCAGGGACATACACTACAGGAATAATTAAGCCCACTACAAAGGAGGAGGGAGAGGAAGCTCTACCGGTATAAAGAGCTGTGATTATGTTTGCTTGTTAACCCCAATAAACATCGCATTGCCTGCATTTTGGACTCTCACTATCTGCTTTCTGTCTGCGTGACAAGACCCAAGGGAGGGTAGGGGAAGCCCTAACAACACACAAGTTCATTGGCCTATTGCTCTGACCTGAGCTGGCCTGTCAGTGTCACAATTGCTACATGACCAGAGGGAGCAACATTACCAAGATCTGTCTTCACAGGGATAAAAAAAACCATGGCTGGCCTGGGTCAGCTGACTCAAGCTCATGGGGTTTGGGCTCCGGGGCTGAAAAACTGCTGTGCAGACATTTGGACCCTGGCTGGACCCCGAGCTCTGGGATCCTACACAGCAATTTTTAGCCCCACTCCCCAAGCTCTGCAACCCCGAGTCAGCTGACCCAGGCCTGCCACAGCCATGCACAGGGCTTTTATCCCTGTGTAGACATACCCTAAGGGACTGGGACTCATGACACCCGGTTTATATTCCTCAGAGCTGCTGTGTGACCTCTGGCCAGTCACTTCCCCTCTCTGTACAATCTGAAAAATGAGGATGCTGATACTGACCCGGCTTGATAAATCACTTTGAGATCTACAACTAAGTTGTATCGTTATCTAGATCGACAGGGGAACCAGGCACAGCGCAGGGGAGAACACTTGACGAGTGCAGCTGGGTGGGAAATGAGTTTCCCATCCTGCAAGACTTTCCAAGATTTTGAGAGACAAAGAAGGTGAGGTAACATTTTTTATTAGACCAACTTCTGTTGGTGGATGGGACAAGCTTTTGTGCTCCACAGAGCTCTTCCTCTGGTGTGGAGAAGAGAACCACAGTGTCCAAGATCAGTACAAGGTGGGACAGATTGTTGTGCCTAAGGGGATCACACATGTTGTAGGAGACCTCTTAAAATGAAGTGGGCAATTAACATGAAGTGAGCGATGAACACTCTGCAGAACAGGCAGCAGGGCCCATTGACTCCAAAGGAGCTACAGCCAATTTACACCTGCTGGGCGACCAATGTGAACTAAATGTTTTTAGAAAGTCATTCAGCATCGCATCTGCAGCCCATTGAGCTTTTTAGTGTAGTGCTGTCTGTAGTAAGAGAAAAATTAATGTAATGGCTGAGTGTAGCGGGGTGGACACCCGCTCCTGCCTGGAAGGGCCTGAAATAGCCCTAGGAGAGAGCTGGGGCAGGGAAAGCTGGACTGATTGGGGAAACAGACTCAGCTGGGGCCACGCCCCAAACTAGGGTTACCATATTTGAACATTGAAAAAAGAGGACACTCCACGGGGCCCCGCCCCCGCCCCGCCCCCACTCCTTCCCCTCCCCCATCCCACCCCTTTTCCCGCCCCCGGCCCCACCCAACTCCACTCCTTCCCTGCCCCCATTCCAACCCCTTCCCCAAAGTCTCTGCCCCCTCCCCTGAGCGCCCCACATTCCCCCTCCTCCCTCCCAGCCACACAAAACAGCTGCACCAATTCTAGAGTCAGGCGCTCCACTAGTGTAGACTCCCGGACGGGGGTTTGATTGCCGAAAAGCCGGACATGTCCGGGAAAAACCGGACGTATGGTAACCCTACCATTACACTATCTTCTGCCTGATGTTTACCTACAAGCTCATTGAACAAGCTGGTTATTTCAAACACTTCAGCTTGTTTTTATCAGATCCTTTTCTTGAGTTGTATCAATCTGATTACTGATCTCTCCCATCTGCTGAAGTTGCTCCCACAAAGGTCACCCAAGCAATAAAAGGAGACCGCCTTCTTCTCATTGTTCCACCACAACAAATATGCTTGTAGGGAACATTCCCTCTTGATACCCCTAAGGTGAACTCCAGGGAATCTGGGGCAAATCATGCTAAGTGCTGGGTCTTCACCTTTTCATCCACTAGAAAAATTTAAGTCCAAGGCAGACCACTTTCAGGGAAAAGTCTAAGACACATCTCTTTTTCTAGGTTTTCCAATAATTACATCCCGTTTTCATTGCAACCAGGACCTTCCTTTTTCTTCTGTTTAAGCAAGTTAGGAAGAAAACTTATCTCTTCTAGATTTTTCTCTTTTAAAAAGTCCACGTGGTCTTCCAGGCACAAGCCCAAGACACTACTCACTTTATACTATTTGAAGGCTGCCTTTCCCCCCCCAGTTTTCCCTCCTCTTTCTGCTTCCATCATTCAAATCCAGATCTGATGGCTCCAGCCTTTGTGGACTGCTTTGGTAAGCCCCCCCGCCTCCGGACCCCGAGCTGCCGGCCAGGCACATCCCTTCCCGGGCTCCAGCTGAGCTGCTCCGCTCCTCCCCTCTCAGACTTTCAGAGCCGAGCTGCCCGAGCCAGCGCTACCGGCTTCAGGCAGTCCCCCGTGCCTCCGGACCCCGAGCCGCCGGAGCAGAGCAGCTGGAGCCGGGGAGGAGAAGTGCCTGGCCCGCGGTTCGGGGTCCGGCGGCAGGGGGGGCTGCCCGAAGCCGGTAGCGCTGGCTCGGGCAGCTCGGCTCTGAAAGTCTGAGAGGGGAGGAGCGGAGCAGAGCAGCCGCGGGAGAGGAAGTGCCCGGCCGGCATTTTCCCGGACATGTTTGCCTTTTCGGCAATTCCCCCCGGACGGGGGTTTGATTGTCGAAAAGCCGGACATGTCTGGGAAAAAACGGATGTATGGTAACCCTACCCAAACAGACCCAGCTGGCCCTATATAGGCCAGGGCAGCCAGAAGCTCAGCAGTCTCTCTCTGCACTCAGAGGTAGAAGGGCCTGGCTGCAGGGAGCTGAGAGAGAGTACCTGGGTGGAGCAGGACTGGGGAAAGGCTGAGGAGCTGGGGAGCTCCAGCCTGGAAAGCCCCAGGCTGTGGCCTAGTAGAAGGCCAAGGGGTACTGGGGGTTGCAGAGGGCAGCCCAGCGGTAGGCCAAGGCAGCAGGTCCAAACCCAACCTTGCCGGTGATGAGTGGCCTATACTGCAGTCTGCCCCAGGGCGTGGGGCTAGACAAAGGCTGGCAGTAGCATGATACTAAGGTGAGGTGGGGATAGTGGGTGGGGGTTCCCCTGGGAGGGGGAGACCCAGTTAAAGGGGCACTGGGTCCTGGGAGGGACACAGGGGCCAGTAGCAGTAAGGTGGATCACCGGCCTGCAGGGGGCGCTCCAGGCTGGATTGAGCTAATTCCCAGGATAACCAGCAGGAGGCGCCACAGGGGTGAGTCCAAACCCTTACACTGAGAAAGAAAGAAAGATAGATTCTGGGCCATTGATCCCAACAGAAGTTGAAGATCAGATACTTGAAAACTGTGCAACACTGAATTCCTCCAAAGTTCTATCCCTAGAGGGAATTAACCATTCTCCGTCACCAATAAAAGTTACACTTGTAATTAAACGCATGGGGCAAAGAGCTAAAAAAGTGCGGACTAGTTCAGAACTTTTGAATCAGCTTCAGATCAGATTGGCAGCCAAAAAATATGGATTTATAACCGTGTAATGGGCTAGATCCCCAGCTGATGTAAATTGACATCGCTCGACGGAAATCAAAGGCCCAGATACCCAGTTGGCATAAATAGTCCAAACTACCATGAACTCAATGGAAGTGTAACAATTTACACAAGCTCATGACCTGGCCCTTAGTTTTTAATCAAGTACCTCTTGGTGACTGACTTCAAGCAGAAAGGGCAGCCTGAGCCGTGGGTTCCTCTAGTGCAGGCCTGCACAACATGAGGCCCGGGGGCCGCATGTGGCCCGCGTGGACTCATTGTGCGGCCAGCGGGGGGTGAGTAGGTGGGCTCACTGTGTTGCCCACAGCAGAAGGAGGGTTTGTTTCTGTGGGGCAGGCGGCGCTGGGGGGGAGGGGTTGTTTCAGGGGGGCTTGGTGGCATTTGGGGGAGTGTTTCAGCGGTGCTGGGGGGGTTGTTTCTGTGGGGCAGGGGGTGTTGTGTTTCGGGGGGCTGCACGGTGTTGGGTCGGGGGAGAGGGTTTCAGCAGGGCCGGGTGGTTTCGGCCCTCTGCTGTTTTCTTTGTAGTAATATGGCCCTCGCCGCTTTACGAGTTGTGCAAGCCTGCTCTAGTGGATGCATCCCAAGAGCTGTTGATACAACGCAGGACGGAAAAATCCCTGTTTTATTTTGCAAACACTTTGGGACGTGCTTTGGGCCTCTGCCCTGCCTCATTTGTAGCCAAGGGTCCTTCCAGGGATGCTGCCATCATGTGAGATCCAGGGCGGGTGCTGTTCTCCCTCTGTGGGGTTAGAGTCGGGCAGGTTGTCAGGGTGGTTTGCTCCAGAGGTGAGATCAGAGCTGGGCTTAAAGCCTGGGCGACTGGATTCCAATATTTATCCCCAAAGCAGGGACATCCTGGGCTGTGACCATGTCTGAACCCTGCACAAGCCAGGATCAGTTCTAGAGCTGGGAGGAGTTTTCAGTCTCTGATCCCATTTAGTCCTTCGTGTCTCAGCCAAGCCTGTCCAAGGAGGTGAGAAGGGAGCGCTCATCTGTGGAGTGGATCCAGAGGTGAAAGTAAGCCGGTCCGGTACGGCGTACCGGCAAGAGCCAGTATGCTGTGCTGGACTGGACCGGCTTCCACAGCGGTGATTGAAAGGGCCCAGGGCTCCAGCCGCTGCGGGGAGCCCCGGGCACTTTAAATCCCCGCCGGAGCTCCGGCAGCTGGGCTCGGGCGGGAATTTAAAGGGCCCAGATCCCCAAAGGGAGGCAGCATTGCACATGCCTAGAGATTCAAGCATAGCTGCAAACGGAACTTTTATTTTAAAAAAACGTAGGGGCAAGTGAATTTAGGCACTGACAGGTTTGACAGAGGCTTTGAGCATGAGGGTGGTGCCAAAACCAGGACTTAGTGCCTAAAATAGGGACTCAGGAACTTCACTCTTCGGAGTGCTTCTCCATATTTGGCCATGTTTGAGAGGCTGTGATGGGGTCCCCGGGGTGCAACCTGGACTGTGGGATCACTGAGCCCCCTTTCCCACCAACCTGAGGCATCCCTCTCACTCTGTGATACTGATGTCAAGCCACAAACCTCTGTCAGGTCCTGCACTTACACAGACATCCACCGGCAGAGACACACCCAACTGAGTTACATGAATGATCTCCCAGACACTCATGAACCATCAATAGGGAGGCTCCAGCCAATTCCCCCCAGCTCCCCAGCCTTGCACCCCAGAACTGTGTTGTCCTGCCCTGGTGAGAAGCTTGGCCAATATAAGTTCATTACCCAGTCCGCCCCCTCCCTTGACGTGGAGAGGACATGCACTAGCCTTTGTAAACTGAGCTGAGATTTTCCAAGCACTTCAACCAAAACACACAGTTTTAGATTAAGAAGAACAGGAGTACTTGTGGCACCTTAGAGACTAACAAATTTATTAGAGCATAAGCTTTCGTGGACTACAGCCCACTTCTTCGGATGCATATGCATCCGAAGAAGTGGGCTGTAGTCCACGAAAGCTTATGCTCTAATAAATTTGTTAGTCTCTAAGGTGCCACAAGTACTCCTGTTCTTCTTTTTGCGGATACAGACTAACACGGCTGTTTCTCTGAAACTTGTCATTAGTTTTAGATTAAATATCAAACAGATTTATTGACTACAGAAAGATAGATTTTAAGTGGTTATACGTAGCAAATGTAGAGATCAAAGCTGGTTACCTAAGAAATGAAAATAAATTCACAGGCCAAGTTCTACAAACTAAAGAGGATTTGAATCAAGCCGTATCTCACCCTGACAGATGGTCTAGTTCCTCAATACACAGGCTGGGTCTCATTTCCAGCCTGTTACCCCCTTCTTTTATAGTTTCCCAACCTGACAACATATTTTAGTAACACATATAGCGATAATCCATAACTTCACATACAATAACACATACAATCCAACAGATCAAGACTTTCAAAATGATACCTCACAACACATACTTTGTACAAAACATTTCATAATGATCTGACAGTGGTGAATATGGGGGTTCCAGGATGCTGCTTTGAGGTACAGAGGCCTTAAATTCAACTCAATGCATTTAACCTCTCTGTGTGTAACACAATAATTGTTCAATGCTGCATCAGATCAATTCCAACACTTCAGTGAATGTTTTAGGCATCAGCAGGCAGAACTGCACTGATTGTGTCAGAAATCTGGAAGCAGGAAATGGGAGACACTTGGGGCCCCTGGCACTGGGTGGGATGGGCAAATGGGGGACCTTCATGAAAGAGTTGTGGGTAACGGCACCTTTAATCCCCTCTGTGGTCTATTGAGAAGCCACCTACAGCAATAGAAGGGACAATAACTCCTCATGGGGAAGGCCCTGTTCTAGCCAGTTTAGTTCTGGTGAACAGGGCAGGTGACGGTGGATGATATTTACACCTGTTGGTGAAAGTCTCCCTCTAACTCCTCACAGCTGTGAGTGATGCAGACTCAGCAGAAATTCTGCCCACAGTTCAAAATCGAGGCAGACAGGGCAGGTGAGAGCCTCCTAGACATGGAGCGGGGGTGGGGTGGGGGGCTGCAGCAGCCAGGGCACCTGGGAGAGGAACAGGGAGGGGAAATTCAGTCTCATTCATTCATTTCACAACAATGGGCCTCACCTCATGACACTAGCTACAGGCAGAACAGCCAAAAGCCCTGAGCTCTGGCACTTTAGGGCCTGTGCACAATTGATTCTGCTTCCCCCAGGATCTCTCCCTAGACTCTCCCCTGTTGCACCATGTGTTCCAATGTGACTCACCAGGGGCTGCAATACACCAGGCTGCTACCGATGCCTGTGCCTCACTCAGCCTGCAGGCAGCACCGGGAGCGGCCCAGAGCAGGGCACAGAGGTGGCTGTGGGGCTGTTTCAGCTCATAGGCACTGTGAGGTCTCGGGGGGCTTGGTGATGCAGGGTTCCCAGAGGCAACATGGAATAACGGGGTGCCCAGCACTGGCCCTGGGGGGATGGTTCCCCAGCCCCATAGATCTCACTGCCAGGATGTTTCCCCTGAGACTCAGCCTCACTTTCCCCTTTGTTAATTTCTCCCCATCCCCCCTGCTGCTTTTGCCCCTAAAGTCTTTATTTTCAAAAACAGAACCAGAAACAATAGAACCCCCCAGATGTTGGCCACAGAAAATACTGACCTTAGGACCAGTTCTCCATACACATCTCACACTGCCCATGAGACCCCCTGTTCTCGGTCCAATCTCTGAGCACAGTCCTGCATATCTGGATGGGTCCCTCCACAGCTGGGATGGGTAAATCCCCTCATGCAGCTCCCCCCCACCCAGCTAGGATGGGGGACTGTGGAAAGTCTGGAGGATGCAGCCACATTAGCATTGGCCTCCCCCCTCCTCAGACGCAGTTGGTGGGGACAGAAATGAGGGTACCCAGGAGGGGGGTGTCTTGAGGGAGCTGGGATTGTTCTGGGGGTGCCCAAAATAAAGGCCCACCAGGGCTGATGGGAACTTGGCCCCAGGGAGGGTGTTGTAGGGCCCTGAATGGCAGCAGGGGCCACGTTTCTCTGGGTCTGTCTCTGGTTTGTTTGTTTCCCCAGCTGCCCCCACCAGAGGGCTCTGGCTATTGCTCAGGGAGGGGAGGCTGCTCGCTCCTGTCCCTGGACAGATGCTGCTGCAGCCGCCATTGTGAACCAGGAGCCCAGGCCGAGCCGCTGCTGCTCCCGCAGAATTGAGTTTTCCCCTTTAATTATTGAATATTCACATTAAATCTCCTGAATTCTGATGCTTTTTTCCATAATCCAATACTGATACTAGAATTCCCTCCGATTTCCTGCCTGTCCCTGTAATTCTCAATAAGGCTGTGACTGGGCCATGGGGATTTTTAGTACATTTCACTGCAGAAGTGTGGGAAAAACACAAGGAGTCATGGAAAGGTCACTTGGCGAGACCTGATCTGGTTTTAGCCCCAGACGGAGCAGCATGAGGGGTCACTCTCCACCCAATGGGGGCTGCTCTGTGTGTGACTGGGACCCTCCTCCCGTCAGGCAGCACCCAGAGTGGTCACAAATCTAAACTTAATTTCCCACCATCACCACCACCTAGGGTGACCAGACAGCAAATGCGAAATATGGGGACAGGGGGTAGGGGGTAATAAGAGCCCATATAAGAAAAAGATCAAAAAATCGGTACTGTCCCTATAAAATCGGGACATCTGGTCACCCTACCACCACCCAGCCCTGCCACTGACACGGGCAGCAGGGAGCCCTGGGTGACGCACATTAACAGGGGCAGGGTGGGGGATGGAGCCAGAAGATCCCATGGCACTTGGGGATTGGGGGCAGCAGCAGAGGAGGGGCAGGTGATTGACTGTTAGGGGTTGGGGACTGGGTTTGGTTAATTATAAATAATTTGGGGGAAGGGGGCACAGTCTGCAGAGGATATTACATCAATATTTAATGTGTAGTTGGGAGTATAAGGGGTCCAGCCCACTGGCCCATTAGCAGCCAGGCAGCACCGTCCCCCACATTCTGTTCTGTTCTATTCAGTCCTTACAGCCCCTCATACCCGCAGGGTCCCAGTGCGTCTAACCGGGCACCAGCCACATTCATCCCCTGGGATTCTCTCCTGCTCCCTTCTCTCCCCAGGGGCAGGGATTTTCACTCTGTGTATCTGTTGGTGGATGTGGTGCCTGCTGTGCTCTGTGCGCTGGTGACTGGAGGCAGGTCTGACACATCCCCTGGCACTGGGAACCCAGCGTGGGGATGTTTGGGGGGTTCTCAGCTCCTGCGGGAGTTTGTCCCATAGCCTGGGAGCGGCTCCTCCGCAGCCTGGCTGATCCCGATCAGCAGCTTTGTGAGTGCAGGGACCCCACTCCCGCTCCATGGCTTTGACTCCATCCTGGGCTTACCCTCCACAGCACCTTCCCAGCACATGTCCCTGGTCTGCACTGATCTTTCTGCTGCTGGTCTCCCACTGGGGCCATGGGAAATGGCAGGGGAGGGGCCAGCACAACCCGCTCTGTCCCTGCGTGGTCGCGATTGCCAATTCTGTTCATTGTCAGGCAGCCAGGCCAGGAATTAAAGCCAGGAAAACAAGAATAAAGTACCATGGATCCCAATGACATCTCTATTGGGTCTGTGAAATGACGGGGTTAATGTGACACCCAGCAGCAGCATCTCAGCTCACAAGGGGGAATACAGAGAAACACGAAGGAAAGTGAAAGTCTGTGAGGATCTCATGACTCACATAGTGTGTGTGGGCTGCTAAATCACCCGTGGCAATGAAGCCCTTTTAACACTGTGCGATGAAGCCGTTTTAACACTGCAAAGCCAACCTGCTTCCAGCCTCCCCTGTCTGACCTCAGCACAACACTCACCCAGCACAGGCTCACCAGCTCCCTCCCCACAGATGGCACCAAGGGCGGGAGCTGCTGGGTACAGAGCAGGGCAAGGAGGGGTTAGGGGTTCTGGTTGTACAGGAAGGTGCCCAGGTGAAGGACGTGGAGTTGGGGAGGAGCCGTGTGGTCAGGTGAACACGTGGCGAGAATGGGAAACAAGCTGCCTGGGCTCCTTCCTGTGAGCGGGTCCCATTTACCCAGCCTGGGCCCAACACTCACACAGCCCTAGGGCTGGGCTCTCACTCCCCTTCCCCTGGCCCAGCCACCAAATCCTTTTCCCCAGCTCACTCCACCCCTCATTGCACTGGGACCAGCTCCCCCACACGGCTGAGTCTGTAGCGCAGAGCATCCCGTATAGGGTTGCCATATTTCAGCAAGCAAAAAAGAGGACAGGCGGAGCCCCGCCCCGTCCTGCCCTGGCCCCGCCCCTGCCCCACCCACTTCCCACCCCCCTCAGAACTCCCAACCCTCCCCCCCGCTCCTTGTCCCCTGACTGCCCCCTCCTGGGACCCCTGCCCCTAACTGCCCCCCCCAAGACTTCACCCCCTACCTAAGCCTCCCTGCCTCTTGTCCCCTGACTGCCCCCTCCTGAGACCCTCCCCCCATCCTAACTGGCCACCTAGGACCCTACCCCCTACCTGTGCCCTGACTGCTCCAACCCTTATCCACACCCCCACCCCCAGACAGACCCCTGGGACTCCCACGCCCCATCCAACCACTCCTCACCCCCTGACAGCTCCCCCCAGAACTCCCGACCTATCTAAACCCCTCTGCTCCCTGTCCCATTGACTGCTCCAATCCCTCTCCTCACTCCTGCCCCCTGACAGCCCACCCCCAGAACTCCCAACCCCCCCCCGCTCCTTGTCCCCTGACTGCCCCCTCCTGGGACCCCTGCTACTAACTGCCCTCCAGAACCCCACCCCCTACCTAAGACTCCCTGTTCCTTGTCCCCTAACTGCCCCCTCCTAAGACCCCCCCCAACTGCCCCCCAGGACCCTACCCCCTACCTGTACCCTGACTGCCCAAAACCTTATCCACACACCTCCCAGAAAGCCCCCCCCGAACTCCCAACCCCCCCGCCTCTTGACTGCCCCCTCCAGAACCTCCCTGCCCCTTCTCCGACCCCCTGGTCCCCTTGTCGTTGGCCTTCGGTTCGCCTAAGATCTCTCTGGGAGCTTGCTCAGGAACTGTCTGAGCAGTTCCCCGGTATGCTGGGCAGCAGCAGTGGGGGAGGAGCTCCAGACTGCCGGAGGCGAATGCAGGGAGGGAGGGAGTGAGCTATGCTGCAGGGAGAGGAGGGACTCTCTCTCGCTGTCGGAGCCACATGTAAGTGGCACCATCCGGCTGCCCTGTTAGCCGCGCGTGCTCTGCATGGGGGGGTGGGGAAGTCCGGACATTAACAAATTCCTCCCGGACGCTATTTTTAGTTCAAAAATCCGGACATGTCCGGGGGAATCCGGACGAATGGTAACCCTAATCCCGTACAGCAGGGCCCCGGCGCTCTCACTCCTGCCTCCGCGCTGGCCCCTGGGGCTGTTTCACTCCCCTCCACGGGCAGAGACTCCCCCAGGGCAGGAAATGCCGGGAGGTTCCCATCTCGGAGTCAGATAACACAGTTAATGGCCCTGAGAGGACCTGGGAATCCCCCAAACCCACTCCCCATGTTACCCCCTCCCCCTATTGCGCAGATACAGCCCTGCCAGGTAACGCTGAGTGGGGCCCTATCTGCACAGATAAAGGTCTCTCTTGTGCTGGTCACTGTGTGTAACAGGGATGTAAATTCCTTTATCAGGCCCTGGTCAGCATCCCAGTCACGGCCCCTCAGTGACACCACAGACAGATCTCTATCGCAGTGACTGGCTACAAGAGCTTCCTGAACCAATGCTTCTTCCCCAATGAGATCCAGGTCTCAGCGTGGCTCCCAGAGGCTGCTCAAGGAGTGTTGTAGGGTTCCTGGGGTAATACTGCAGCAACAGTGAGACACTCAAACCCAGGAGGAAATGGGCAAAATTTGGCCCCATCCCTACTTTTAAATGGGGGATGGGTCATACTGGGAAGTAGACACCAGAGGACACGCAGGTAAACAGGTCAATAACAGTTCCCTGCAAAGCAGTGTGGGATAGCTATTGGAGGACTGCCAAAGTGGTGTGCAGCAGGATTGTGTGCACTCAAACAATAGACGGATGGAACTTTATTCGCAGCATGGGGATCCACTTTGCAAGAGGACTCCAGAGTTCACCATGAATGCAGAATTAGTGTGCTGGAAAGGATTGCGGTATGTGTGCACATAGGTTTTTAAATCAAATTAACTCAACTTAATCCAGTTTAACCCCCCTGTGTAGACAAGTAGGGTGGCCACTGACACATCCCCAGACTACTGGATATTACAGAACTTCTGGAACAGGATAGGCCCGCCCCTGCCATCGTGACTTTACACGTACCACGCGTGCAAAGTCACACTGTACAGAGGACACCATGGGGACTGTTTTGTTAACTGATGTGAGAAAAAGAAAGGAAGGGTCATATCTTGATTACCAATTATATGTAGATAGAAAGTTAAAAATCAAATGACTTACTGCTGACAGAACTTCAAAGACAAATATATAATCTTGGGTGAGTTCACTTAAATATATTGCTTAATTAATTCTATCATTTTTTCACCTATTAATTTTCAAAGATGTAGTGCAGGAGGTGGGTGTATGTGCCCTGCCTTCCAGAGAGAACCAGTCAAGACAATAAAGAGAGGGGGAGAGAGAGCAGCTGCACATGTGTGTAGTTGTGATGTTTATGACACATGTACATTATAACCGAATAACCTCCTCTGACAATGTAATGGTTTATTTTGTTAAGATAAATATTTTGGATTTCTTGAAATTCCACAGTTGAAATACAAATGACGTTATTTAGAGAAGTTAAACTTCAATATAGACTTGAGGGAAGAATCAAAAAATAGATGTAAATAATTCCAATTCTAAAAATATGTTTAGATGCTTGTTTTTAAAATATTGTTGAAATGTAAATTAAAATGTTCTTGTATTTACACCTTGTTACAATAACATTTTCTAAATTAGAATAATCTTTTTTCTTTCATATTTTATATTGAGCTTTCACAGGGGTAGAAAATTCTGACGGGGGTAAATGACCCCATCCACCCCCATCTGCTACCCCTGGGGCAGGGGACGGGGAAGGTGAGGGCTGGGGGTTCCCAGGTGTCTGTTTTTTGACTGGAAGCTCCTGTTGAACAGGGAAACTGGCAGCGTCCGGTCAGCACAAAATGTCCATTTGCTGCAGTAACTGGCCCCCACCACTGGGGCGGGAAGAGCAGCAGGGCTGGGAGGGGACAGTCTGTGCCGCGGGGTCACTGTCAGGGACAGAGATTCCCTCCGGCCTGAGCTGGGACCGGGCAGATTATCAGGGGAGCCGCGTTTGTACCCCCAGCGTTGAGACCAGGATTGAAATAAGGGCGGAGCGTCCCGGAGAAGGTGCCAGTGAAAGTGAAGAGATGGGACCTGTCAGTCACATTGTAAAACGAGACCTCGCCCGCCTCATAGTCCAGGAAAATCCCCACCCGGCTGGGCCTGACGCTCATGGGGAGGGGGGTCGGGGGGGAGGTGAGGGCCTTGTATCCCCCATCCCTCAGCCACACGACCCAGCATCCATCCTCAGGTCTGTATGTGACCTGCCCCTTCCTGCTCACAGATTCCCTACAAACCCCCAGGTCCCATCTTGTCTTGTCTCCCACCTCCACCTCCCAGTAACGCCTCCCGCCCGCGAACCCCTCAGCGCCCAGGACAATGGTATATTTATCAAATCTCTCAGGGTTGTCGGGCAGATCCTGGCGTTTGTCTCCGAGTCTCACACGTTTCCGATCCTCAGACAGGACGAGTTGGGGATTTGCTGTGTCTGGATCCAGAGTCACGTCCACTGGGGAGAGAGTCACAGAGTCAGGGCCGGAGGCAGGGGCTGGTCACTGGGATCAAAGGGAAATTAACCTGCATCCCCGTTAATCGCTGGGGGGGGGGTTGTTGCCTGAGGGGAGTCAGGGCCCATCTGCCTGTGAGGAGACAATGGGGGGAAAGGGCAGGAGGAGCGGGTGGGGGGGGAGGGTGAGAAGCTGTCACTGGAGGCGGGGGAGGGGACAAGTAGATGCTGGGAGAGGAAAGGGGAGGGGGAGGTGACAGGAGCAGAGGGGGTGGAGGGAGGGACATAGGGGAGGGGCGGGCACAAGGGCAATAGGGGGACAAGGGAAGGGACGGGCACCAGCAGGACAGAGGGGGGTGAATGGAGGGGCAGGTTCAAGGGGATTGCAGGGGGAGAGGGGAGGGGTGGGCTCCATGGGAGAAGAGGAGGATGGACCCCAGGAGGCTGCGGGGGTCAAGGGAAGGGGCAGGCACCAGGGGGCACAGGGGATGTGAGGGAATGGGGAGCTCCAATGGGGCAGGGGAAATCAAGGGGAGGGTGAGCTGCCAGGGGGTGAGATGATGAGGAGTGGGGCAGGTGGAACCATGAGGGGGAACAAATGGGCAGGCACTGGTGCCAAAGGGGCAAAATGGGGGTTGAAGGAGCAGGTGAGCAGAAGGGGGGCAGAGAGAGGGGTGTGAAGGGAAACGTGGGCACCAGGGGGGCAGAGGGAAGATGAAGGGAGGGGTGGGACCCAGAGGTTAGGAGGAGAGGTGAGGGGTGGGGCAGTGCTGAGGTGAGGGGAAGGGCTGAGACCAGGGGTCCCAAAGGGGGTGAGGGAAGGGACTTGCACCAGGCAGGCAGAGGGGGCAAAGGAAACAGCAGGCACCAGGGAGGCAGGTGGGGCAAGGGTAGAGCTGGGGCTTGGGGCAGAGGAGGAGCTGGCACCAGGGGACTGGAGGGGTGGTGAGGGGCGCAGCTGTCACGGAGCCAGAGGGGGAGGGGAGGGGCAGGGGTGAGAAATAAAGAGAAGGTGGCATGGGTGATGGTGGCAGAGGGGCAAGAGGAGAGCGGGGTCAGTGGGGCAGAGAGTGGGCAACAGGAAGGAAGGGGACAAGGGGAGTGTCAGGTGTTGGGGGGCAGGGGGAGGGAAGAAAGGGGTAGGCAGCAGAAGGGTGCGGGGGTAAGGGGAAGGGCAGGTGCCAGGGGGTCAGAGTGGGGTTAGAGGAAGGGTGGGCACAGGGGGTGAGGGAAGGGGTGGGTGTCAGGGGTCAGAGAGGGTGGGGAGAGGGGCAGGTGTCAGGAGGGCTGAGGGGTGTAAGAAGGGCAAAAGCCAGGACAGCAGAGGAGGGTGAGGGGTGGGGTGGCCATCAGAGGGTGGGAGGGTGATGGCAGTGGTAGGCACCGGGGAAGCAGATGGGGGTGAGGGGAGGGGTGGGAGACATGGCACAGAGGAGGGAAAGGGGAGAGGTGGATGCCAGGACATAGCAGGGGTGTGAAGTGATGGGTGGGCTCCAGGATGCAGAGGATGTTTGGGGGAGAGGGGAAGGTGCGAGTAGGGCAGGGGGAGAAGGGATGGGTGAGTTCCAGCGGGGCAGAGATGGGTGGAGGGCAGGGGCACGTGCCAAGGAGGCAAAGTGGGAGTAGAGAGGCAGGGGCCCAGGGGAGCAGAAAGGGAGTGAGAAGAGAGGGAGGGATGTTGGTGAGGGGTCAGAATAGATGCAGGGTCCCTCACAGGGGCGAGGGAAGGATAAGGGAGGGGCAAGAGCCAGAGAGGGGTGATGGAGAGGCAGGCCCCTGGGAATCTCTGTTGCTTTCGGGCCATGTGTGGTTGGTTTCTGGCTCAGAGCAGGTCGGTGCTGTTCCCACACACACTGGGGGTGCAGCCCTGCCCCAGGGGGAGCAGCTGGGACTCTCCATGCTGGCGGGCCCAATGTGCACCACCGTCCAGCCAGGAAAACCCCACAGCCACCCCCTCCCCTCGCCGGGCCCAGCCCCACCCCCACGGGAGCAGTGGTCTGGGTTGGGCTCACTTGGGGGGCATTACAGTGGAAGATTCTGGGGAGGGGGTATAAATGCGCACTAATAGGCTGTTGCTAATGAGGCCAGGGCAGTGGGGAGGGGGCATTACCCCACTTCCTGCCCCCTCCATCTGGGAGAAGCTGCACCAGGGGCCAGTCCCAGTTCACACCCGCACAGCGCGTTTGCACTAGGGGTTTGCACCGGTGCAGCTACATCGGTGCAAGGAAACCCCGGCAGACACGGCCTGAGACACTGCTGTGCCAGGGGCTGTAACCCCTCCCATCACTAGGGTTATGGATCAATAATTACAGGGTCACTGGAGCAGGGGAGCTGGACTCCGGGCTCCCAGGTGGGGACCCAACCCACTGCGCTGCAGAGTCATTCTCACTCCCATGCTCTGGCCCAGTGCCCATGGCAGTGTTTAGACACGGGGATGTCACTCGGATCCCAGCGCTTTGAGCCCTCATGGCATCACATGGCGGGATTGAACCTGGGGCTCCCAGCTGAGGGCCCAGCCGCTGGGCTAAAGGGTAGAGGGGAAGCAGCAGCACCTTTTTCTCTTAATTGAAACTCAACAGCAAACTCAACGTGGATTCGCGAATAGTTTCTGTTGACCCGAAATATAATTTTGCAGCAAATAAACTATTTGTCCAAAACATTTCACCCAGCTCCACTGCAAACCTGTCTGAGCAACTTAGGAGCTGGAATCCCAGTGACTTGCAGTGAGTGACTGTCAACATCCCCAGAAACGCACAGTGACAGGCAGGCCAGGTTCAGGACACTCCAGAGCTGCTGTTTAATTTGCCCTTTGCAGACAAATGCCCCCTGGGCCCGTGATCTCACCCCCACAGATCAGGCTGAAAATTGAGACTCGGCTCCAGCCCGAACTCTCTGCCCAGAGCCATTTGTGCCATGGATGCTGTGAGTGGCCTCCTGCAGCAGCACATGGGTGTCTCCCAGAGCGGATAATGGTCACAGAGACCATCTCAGAGCCCGGGGCTCAGGTGTCTCCATCTAACGACTGCGCCAGCCACTCCCCCACTCTAATTAACCAGCCCTGGGTCCGACACGCTGGGAACTTTCACACCCAGACTCTGGAGACACTTTGGGTCCTTCTACAACGCAGCCTGCAGAAGCGAGTCTCAGAACAGGCTGGACAGATTCAGGCTTGCGGGGCTCCCTCTTTGGAATTAAAAATAGCCCTGTAGACGTTCAGGCTCTGGCTGGAGCTCAGGCTCTGAAGCCCAGGGTGGAGCCAGGTCTGCCCCTCCCAGCGCAAGCTGGGACATTGTCTGTGTCCAGGTCCCCTTCACCCCCTTCCTGGGACGGGGAACAGCAGCCCCAGGGCCCCTCCATTCACCCCCAGGGCAGGGGAGTGAGAGCCCTCGGCCTCCTGGGCATTGGGTCCTCCCAGCATAGGTTCCTGGGTGAGCGTGAAAGTGTCTCCACCCAGAAAGCTCTGTGCACCCGGCAAATACACAGATGTGCCCGTGGATCAGGATCCGGGATGGTCCTCTCCCCAGGAGTGAGGGAACCTCTCTAAAAGTAGAGGGGTCACCAGTGCCCAAACCATGGCCCCATCCTCTCATGCCAGCCCTTTTTCCCAAGCTCCTGCCCCCGCACCACCCCTTCTCCCTGACCCAAGCCCCCGCCCTCATACCGCCCCTTCTCCCCGAGCCCCCACCCTCACACCACCTCTTCCCCCCAACACCCTGACCCCCTGGTTGCTCCTCTTGGCCCCCTCCCCCTTCGTCGCTCACCCTTACAGCTGGTAAAAAGTGGGAGGGAATAGCCCTCCCATTGGTAAAAGTGATTGGCCATGGCCTCTGGCCCCACTCTTCCAGTGCCCCTTACTCAGTCCCCAACCCCAGGAGGAGAGGGGGCTTGGGGCAGCGTCAGTGAGTTCAGTGATGGGGGTACGTGTGGGGTTTACACCCCGGCTGCTGGAACTCTGTGTATCGATGGTGAGCCCCCCACTGTCCTGCCAACATGGCTCAGCCCTGACACCTGCTGGAACCTCTCCCTGGGGAGGAAGCGTCCCTGGGGCCCATTCAGCCCTTGGCCTCCCTGCGAAGGTGGCCGGTGAGGCTGCCGTTAATGTGAGTTACGATGTGAGCTCCTGTCTGCTGGGAACCGGACTCTCAGCCTGGGCTGAGATCGGTGACTGGGGAGTGAAAGGCCCCAGCTGCAGGGCCAGCTCCAGGGTTTCTGCCGCCCCAAGCAGCCAAAAAAAAAGCCGCGATCATGATCTGCGGCACTTCCGCGCGACTCTACCGTCGCCGCTTCTTCGGCGGCAATTCAGTGGCAGGTCCTTCCCCCCGAGAGGGAGTGAGGGACCCGCCACCGAATTACCGCCCAAGAGCCGGACGTACCGCCCCCTTCCATGTGCCGCCCCAACCACCAGCTTGCTACGCCGGTGCCTGGAGCCGGCCCTGCCCAGCTGCCCTCACTGCCCCCCTGAGCCATCCCAGCAACACCAGCCATTCAGTGCAATAACAGCGATGCTCACACTTGGCAGGTGCCAGTGGGATTAAGGGGGTTTAGCAGAAGGGCTCACAGGGAGGGCAGAGGAGGGGAGGAACAAGTATCAGGGGGCAGAGAGGGGTGAGAGCAGGGCAGGTGGGTAGAGGGAGGTGTTACGAGAAGGGATTGGGGAGAGGCAGGTGCTAGGGGGTCAGAGTGGGGCTATAGGAGGGATGGGCACGGGGGGGTGAGGGAAGGGGTGGGTGCCAGGGGTCAGAGAGGGTGGGGAGAGGGACAGGTGCTAGGAGGGCTGAGGGGAGTAAGAAGGGCGGAAGCCAGGACAGCAAAGGATGGTGAGGGGGGTGGGGTGGCCATCAGGGGGCAGAGGGGGGCGAGGGGAGTGGTGGGAGACATGGCAGCAGATAAGGGAAAGGGGAAAAGTGGATACCAGGACATAGCAGGAGTGTGAAGTGATGGGTGGGCTTCAGGGTGAAGAGGATGTTTGTGGGAGGGGGCAGGTGCCAGGAGGGCAGGGGGAGAAGGAAGGGGTGAGTTCCAGCAGGGCAAAGGTGGATGGAGGTCAGGGGCATGTGCCGGGGAGGCAAAGTGGGGGCAGAGGGGCAGGGGCCCAGGAGAGCAGAAATCAGGGGAGAAGAAAGGGAGGGATGTGGGTGAGGGGTCAGAATAGACCCAGGGTCCAGGTAAGGGAGGGGCAGGACCCAGAGAGGGGTGAGGGAGGGGTAGGCCCCAGGGAATCTCTCTTGCTTTGGTGTCACGTGTGGTTGGTTTCTCGCTCAGATCAGGTCGGTGCTGTCCCCACACACACTGGGGGTGCAGCCCTGCCCCAGGGGGAGCTGCTGGGACTCTCCATGCTGGCGGGCCCCACCTTCCAGCCAGGCAAACACCACAGCCAGCCCCTCCCCTCGCCCGGCCCAGCCCCACCCCCACGGGGGCAGTTGTCTGGATTGCGCTCACTGGGGGGGCAGTACAGTGGAAGATTCTGAGGGGGTATAAATGCGCACTAATGGTCTGCTCCTAATGAGGCCAGGGCAGTGGGGAGGGAGCATTTCCCCACTTACTGACCCCTCCAGCTGGGAGAAGCTGCACCGGGGACCAGTCCCAGTTCACACCCGCACAGCACGTCTGTACTAGGGGTTTGCACCAGTGCAGCTACATCCTGGCAGACATGGCGTGAGACACTGGTGTGCCAGGGGCCGTAACCCCTCCCCTCACTGGGGTTATGGATCAATAATTACAAGGTCACTGGAGCAGGGGAGCTGGACTCTGGGCTCCCAGGTGGGGGCCGACCCACTGGGCTGCAGAGTCATTCTCACTCCCACGCTCTGGCCCAGTGCCCATGGCAGTGTTTAGACACAGGGGGACGTCATCAGACACCGGGAGCCCAGCGGTTTGAGCCCTCATGACATCACCCGGGGGGATTGAACCTGGGGTTCCCAGGTGAGGGCCCAGCCACTGGGCTAAAAGCTAGAAGGGAAGAAGCAGCACCTTTTTCTGTTCATTGAAACTTGACAGCAAACGCGAATAGTTTCTGTTGACTCGAAATATAATTTTGCAGCAAATAAACTATTTGTCCAAAACATTTCACCCAGCTCCACTGCAAACCTGTCTGAGCAACTTAGGAGCCCCAATCCCAGTGACCTGCAGTGAGTGACTGTCAACACCCCCAGAAATGCACAGGTATGGGCAGGGCAGGTTCAGGACATCAGCTATGAAACACTCCAGAGCTGCTGTTAAATTTGCTCTTGGCAGACAAATGCCCCCTGAGGCCCTGATCTCACCCCCATAAATCAGGCTGAAAATGGATACTTGGCTCCAGTCTGAACTATCTGCCCAGAGCGATTGTCCCATGGTGGATAATGGTCACAGAGACCATCTCAGAGCCCCAGGGGCTCAAGTGTCTCCATTTAACACCTGCGCCATCCACCCCCCTCGCTCTCATTAACCAGCCCTGGGTCAGACACGCTGGGAACTTTCACACCCAGACTCTGGAGACACTTTGGGTCCTTCTACACAGCCTGCAGAAGCGAGTCTTGGAACGGGGTGGACAGATTCAGGCTTACGGGGCTCCCTCTTTGGAATTAAAAATAGCCGCGTAGATGTTCAGGTTCTGGCTGGAGCTCAGGCTCTGAAGCCCAGGGTGGAGCCAGATCTGCCCCTCACAGCGCACGCAGGGACATTGTCTGGGTCCACGTCCCCTTCACCCTCTTCCTGGGATGGGGAACAGCAGCCCCAGGGCCTCTCCCTTCACCCCGAGGGCAGGGGAGTGAGAGCCTCGGCCTCCTGGGCAGTGGGGCCTCCCAGCACAGGTTCCTGGGTGAGCGTGAGTGTCTCCACCCAGAAAGCTCTGTGCACCCAGCAACTACACAGATGTGCCCGTGGATCAGGATCCGGGATGGTACTCTCCCCAGGAGTGATGGAAGCTCCCTAAAAGCAGAGGGGTCACCCAGTCGTGCCAGCCCTTCTCCCCGAGCTCCTGCCCCTGCATCGCCCCTTCTCCCCGAACCCCCATCCTCACATCGCCCCTTCTCCCCGAGCCCCGGACTTCACACTGCCTCTTCCCCCGCAAGACCCTGACCCCCGGTCGTTCCTCTCTACCCCCTCCCCCCCATTGCTCGCCCTTACAGCTGGTAAAAAGTGGGAGGCCTAGCCCTATTAGTAAAAGTGATGGGGCCATGCCCCCCCGGCCTCCCTCTTCCAGTGCCCTTTACTCACCCTCGCAACCCTTTGGGGCAGTGTCAGTGAGTTCAGTGCTGGGGGTATGAGTGGGGTTTACACCCCTCCTGCTGGAGCTCTGTGTATCGAGCGTACGAGCGTACGAGGACATCACAGTGGCCATGGGAGCCCCGCACTGTCCTGCCAACATGGCTCAGCCCTGACACCTGCTGGAGCCTCTCCCTGGGGAGGAACTGTCCCTGCGACTCCTTCAGGCCTTGCCCTCCCTGTGGAGGTGGCTGGTAAGGGTGCCGTTAACGAGAGTTATGATGTGAGCTCCTGTGCGCTGGGAACCAGACTCCGAGCCTGGGCTGAGGTCAGTGACTGGGGAGTGAAAGGCCCCAACTCCCATCACTGTCCCCTTGAGCCAGCTGGTTCCTCTTCCCCCCGCAGTGCGATACCAGCGATGCTCACACTTGGTGACACCCCCAGAGCCCAGCGGGCAGGGCGAGGGCCTATCCAAGGAGCAATGGGCGCAATCTACAGCAAGGGAGACTGAGGCTGGAGATGAGGAAACACTTTCTAACTCTCAGTGCAGTGAAGCTCTGGACCAGGCTCCTAGGGAGGCTGTGGGATCCCCGTCATTGGGGGTTTGTAAGAACAGGACAAACCCCTGCCAGGGATGGTCTAGGCCCTGACCCAGCACAGGGGGCTGGATTAGGTGACCTCTCGAGGTCCCTTCCAGCCCTGCATTGCCATGAATCTAGTTTACAGCTGTTCAGGGGCTGGTCCGAGGGCCCTGGGGGGTCTAAGCGTGGTGTGTGGCACATCGCAGAGTTAACACTCTTAGTGACCCTGGCAGCTCAGCGTCCCTGCCAGGGGCCTGGGTTGGCCCGGGTCTGGCTGCCTGTACCCAGCTCAGCTTGGTGTTACTGTGCTGTGTGGACAGGACCTGGGGTGCCACCTGTCCAGTTTTCCCAGGATCATCCCTTTGTTCAGGTCGCTGTCCTGGGAAATCGTGAATCTGCCAGGACATTATTAGCCCCAAGTGAGATGGGGAGCTTGGGACCAGTAGGGCCCATGTACACTGCACAAGTACCAGCTGTGGGGGGTCACTACCAGGGGGTGGGAGGGGAGTAGATCTGGCACCGTATCCTGCTTGGCGAGGTTTGTGCCTGGCACAGCTCCAGGAACAGGAGCCCATGGGGGCTGGTGCCCTCTCCCAGGGGTGGGATGGGACACAGTGCCCGGGGGTGGGATGGGGAGACAGTGCCTGGGGTGAGGAGACAGGTGGTGTATGTGGAACAGGAAGATTTCCTGGTTTTTTTTGCACCTCCGAGGTGGTGACCCTAACAGGACCCCCAGTGGTGTTTGTGTAACTGCTCTGGGAGGTAGGATACCCCGGAGTGCATGGACCCCTTGGCCAGTAGTGCTGCAATGCGTGTGCATGGCCCCTGGGCTCTCTGATCCCTGCTGGACCTGCCCAGACTCTCCCAGCATGCACCAGTGCACACATGGTTGGGCTGGATGCTGGGTACAAACACACAGACACAGCTCAGCTACGGCTGTGAGGCAGAAAAGCTGCCGTGTGGGCTGGGCACAGTTTGTTGTAACTGGGTCAAGGGAGTGTCACAAGCTGGTTATAAAAACGTGTCTGCTCTTGCAGTGGGGACAGGGCCTTCCTCACCCCAATTCCACGGGGACACTGAACAGCTCCTGTCTGGGCATGTTACACTAGAAGGAAATTGTGGCTAAAGCCTGATCTGATCCTGCTGCTGGGAAGAGAGAGCTTGGCAGTTCAGTTCAATTATGGCCAGATAAGAATGTCCATCCTGCAGAGCCCAGGTACCACCTGGGAAAGGTGACACCAGGGGGCAGCATTTCCTCACTAATCAGCCCTTTCCCAAAGGGGGCAGGTCCCTGCTCTGCAATAAACCTGGGTTTTGTCTGCCCCTTTCCATCCACAACAGTGATATCGCTGTTTCCAGCCTATTGAATCTGATAGGAAAATGCTCTGTGCAGGGAAAGGAGCAGAGAGCTGGTGGGGTGGGGCCTCACTATGGATAGAACATCAGTGGTATGTACAGTACCTGCGTAGAGCTGGGCGCATCTCCACCCTGCAACCAAACACAGACAGAGGGGTGAGAACATCCCTGAACACCGACACGCTGAGCAGGAGACAATGTCACACAAGGTGATACAGGGGGGAATGGAACTTACTGAGCTCAGCCTGGAGTTTGTCTGAAAATAAAACAAAGAGAAATGAGTCAATATCACATTACCTTGCAGAAGAGAAGCGAGTGAAAAAGACCTTAAAGCAGGGAAGTTACAATCCTTAGACTCAGCCTGGAAGCTACATCAGCAGCCAGACACCTGCACCCCCTGAGCAACAAAGGAAGCAGGAAGGGGAGAAATACAGTAACCCCACCTGGCCAGGTGCAGGAGGTTGTTAGAGCTAAACAGGGATCCCTCCGCAAATGGAAAATATTAACCCTGTGAAGCCAGCAGAAAGGAGCATGCAGTACATCGGGTGAAGTGCATGATGGGAATTAGGAGGCTAAATGGAATTAGAAGAGTGAACAGCCAGAGATATAAAACAAATACCAGGGAATTATTTCAGTCCAGCAGAATCAGGAAGCCCGTGAGAGAATCGATGGGTCCCCTGGATCCGCAGGGGGGAAAGGGAGCAATTGGGGAGGATAAGGACAATGCTGAGAGACTGACTGGTTTCTTTGCATCAGTTTCCACCAGAAAGGTTGCTGGGGAGAGACCTGCCCTGGAGCTGCTCTGTTCAGGAAATAAAGACCAGGGATCGAGGAGTGAAGAGGAGATATTGGAACAAACTGACAAACTAAAGAGCCAGCAGCCACCAAGAGAGCTTAGATCCCTGCAAGATGGCAAATCCCAGGAGCTCTGAAATGACATCAGACGATATGGCTGAACTGCTAACAATAATATGCATCGCTCATTAAAATCAGCTACACTTCTGGAGAATCGGAGGGTTGGGAATGTTGTAGCCAACTTTAAAATTTTGGTAGGAGTAATCCTGAGAATTACAGCCCAGTGAGCCTTACGTCAGTGCCTGCTAAACTAGTTGAAACTAAAAGAGAATTCTAAAACAGCTCTATGAGAATGATAGGATAAGGTCTGACTAGCAGAGCTGGAAAGGAAACCTGTGTCCCACTAATCTATTAAATTGCTTTAAGTAGGTCAGTAAAATCGTGCACAAAGGAGAACCCATTGGCATAACTGATGTGGACTTTCAAAGAGCCTTTAACAAAGTTCCTCACAAAAGGTTATTAAGGAAACTAAGTCATCGTGGGGTGAGGTGTAAATTATTGTCCTGGAAAACTGAAAAGCAGCAAATTTCAAACTGTAAGAGGAAATGACCTCTCAAGCTCCCTTCCAGTCCTATGAGTGTATGATTCTATGAAATACTGTTTTATAGGATTCATAATTAGTCTGTGGAACAACTTGCCACAAGATAGCATTGAGAGCATGAGTTTAGCAGGAGTAAAACAAAAGATATTTAGATTGACAATGAGAACATACAAATTTATACTGGGTAGGGTTAAAACAAAAACAGACAAGCAAAGAAAAAACCCAAATGGACAAAGAATTCAAAAAGTCCCAGGCAGTGATATGGGAATGTGAATCTCCAGACTTATCACAGTTCTCAAAAAATGCAAGCATTCTAGAGGGCAGAGAAACCCCCTCCTGCTTCAGGATAATTATCCCCAAAGAAAACAACTACTTTGAGGTTAAAGTTTTTATGAAAATCAACTATTATTTTTGGCTGAGGGAAGTGAGGCCCCACACCTAACTCAATGGCGTTTCTATCTGTCCGTCTGTCCGTCTGTCCGTCTGCAATGTGACAACCACATTCCATCAACTCCATTTCAGAGTATGTTTTAGGCATCAGTGGGCAGAAACTTCTGGATTTTGGTGAAAAATGGAAAACTATAAAAGCCTGATATGCACTAAAATCTCAGGATACAGGGTGAGGCAGTGACCTCAGGGTTAGGATTAGGGTTGAGGGTCAGGGTGCCCCTCATCCCCATCCAGCCATCGCCCTAGCCAGGTCACTTGTCCCCAGTCCTTCCAAACTCGTTCCCCCACCGCTGATCTAGGGTGACCAGATAATAAGTGTGAAAAATCAGGACAGGTGGTGGGGGGGGGAATAGGTGCCTATATAAGAAAAAGCCCCCAAAATCGGGACTGTCCCTATAAAATTGGGACATCTGGTCACCCTACACTGATCCCGCTCCCGTGCAGAACCCTGTTGATTTTGGTGAAAACCAGAAACATGGAAAAATGGATTATAGTAGATTTTGGTTTTCCAATTGTTACCTAGCAGCTCTGTGTTCCTGTCTGACTGACAAAAGACCTTCCCCCACCCCCCAGTCTCTGCTTGAAACAAAACTGATCAGAAGAAAGACTTACAAAAAGCAATGAAAAGTCATTGAGGACATACCTAAATCTCTGGGATAAGGGTGACAGGATTAAGGAAACTCCCCTTGCCTCATTTGAATCAAAGATGGGACAAGGAGGCATCTCCATTAGCATACAGACTGGAAAACAGAGATTCCAAGGCAAGAACCACAGGGAACTCTGGGACCAGAAAAGCAGGGAAGTAATGCATCATGGGGGATCTCTGCTCCAGATGTTAGTGAACCTATGCATGTGTAAGCAGAGTCAGCGAGGGTGAGAAGCCCCGGTGGGCCAGCCTCTATTCCACTCTGGTCCCGAGGCCCGCCGGGGATATCAGCTGGTGGCTCCTTCATAGGGCCGTGAGCACGGGCGTGTACTTGGCGCGGTTTACCCCTGTCCCGGACACCTGTCCTTTCTGCGGCATGAGGGAGACCCTGGCTCACGTTTACTTAGAGTGTGCCAGGTTGCAGCCCCTACACCGGCTCCTCACCGATATTATGTTACGGTTTTGGTTACACTTTTCCCCTCACCTTCTCATTTATGCACTCCCTATCCGTGGCCCCACAAAGTCGCGGGACCTCCTGGTCAACTTCCTCTTGGCACTGGCTAAACAGGCCATCTATAAAACCAGGGAGAGGAGGTTGGCCGATGGAGGTGCCTGTGACTGTGGGGCCTGTTTCCGATCCTCTGTTCGTTCACGTATCCGGGCAGAGTTCCTCTGGGCGGCGTCCACTGGCTCCCTTGACGCCTTTGAGGAGCAGTGGGCGCTGTCCGGGGTTCTCTGCTCGGTGTCCCCGTCTGGTTCTCTTCTTTTGACCCTTTGACCACACTCCTGTCCCTGTTTTTACATTAGTTGTCCCCCGTAATTATTTGAGTTCCAGGTCCTGTGGATCCTCCCCTTAGGCTGGGGGGAGATCCTTTAGCAGTGGGCGGGCTTACGCCCGCCCACTTCCCGGAACCCAATAGGTAAGCAGAGTCAGGATGAGCTCTACCCTGACATCTGGTGGTGAATTATGGCGAGTGTGGAAAAGAACTCCAGGGGCTGATCTTGTTTGCATAGGCACACCCACTCGCCTGGCAGGAAACAACAGCAACTCAAAGTGGTTACTTTGGCTGGTGTGGGATCCCCAGTTTCTCTGTTATTGGGGCAGGAAGAATAAAGTTTTGTTACCCTGATTCTGTGAATCAAGGCCAGTGGAACTGTGTATGACAGAAGGACTGAGTGAGTCATTCACCATTACCTAAGTAGCATGTGCTTGTCAAGGGGCATGGGTTACAAAACCCAGTGAATGGAGAGAGGATGGGGACGGGTATTTGTACCTGATGGGATGGGCCCCTCTCTGAGGGGTTGAAACACCAATTGCACTACCTCCTCTCTCCACTGTTGAATATCAGAGCTAACTTTTGATTCCATTTGAAGTCTAGTTACAGACTGCTGAACTGAATTCACTTTGGGCCAGTGGTGCACTAGCACTGGGGCTCCCCTACTATGAGCTGGAATCACAAAAGAGCTGAGATCACTGAGGCGGTGTTAACTAGTGGGGGAGCCTGAAGCTATAATGCTAAGCGGCTGGCAGAGCAGCTAGCAGAGTGGAGCCTTGTGGGACGGTTGGAGTGGCGCTGAGCAACTCACAGGTCGGTGAGTGGAGTGGCTGGAGGAGCAGCTAGCAGAGCAGAGCCTTGTGGGAGCTGCCCAAGGGACGGCTGGAGCGGAGCGGCTCACAGGTCGGTGAGCAGAGCGGAGCGGCGCGGAGCGGCACGGCTCACAGGTCGGTGAGCGGGGCGGAGCGGAGCGGAGCGGCTCACAGGTCAGTGAGCGGAGCGGCACGGCTCACAGGTCGGTGAGCGGAGCGGAGCAGCTGCCAGAGCAGTTCGTGGGACGGCAGGAGTGGGACTGCGGGTGGAGTGGAGCAGTTTGTGGTGAAGGCTGGGTGGAACCCCACGGAGAAGCAGCCGGTTGGCCTCGGATCACGTAAGGTGCCCCTTAACACCCTGCTCACACCCCCCCCCCTTTTGAACTCTGGGGCTGCACTGATCAGGGACAGAGACTTTGGGGGGTTGTCGGACTTTTGGGACTTTGGTGATTCTTGGGTCGCTGGTTTCAAGAACCAACGGGAGAGGACACGGCCCAATTTGCTGGGGTGGGTCTTCGCTCATGGTTTGGTCTATGAACTCTAGTTGTGGTGTTTTTCCAATTTAATGCTGATGTCGTTTACCTCATGTTATTAAACATTTTCTGTTACACTCAGACTCCGTGCTTGCGAGAGGGGAAGTATTGCCTCTTAGAGGCACCCAAGGGGTGGTATGTAATTGTCCCAGGTCACTGGGTGGGGGCTCGAGCCGGTTTTGCACTGTGTTATTGAAGCGGAACCCCTAGATACAGAACCCGGCCCTTGTTGCTGCCAACTTAGATGGGCAGAAGGGTTACACATGCACACACCAAGCTCAGTGGTTATCAGACCAATTCTAGTAATAATTCCTTTACTGGTATCCAAAATAGTGAAGCTCCCTAATTGCATTGTGAGCTCCTTTGCAGGAACACTGCACATAGCCAACTCCCATTGTCTAGCCTGAACAAAACACCTTTAGTATACTCCCTTGAGCCATCAGTTTACCCATAAACAAATCTAGTGTTCTCTTCCCCAAACCATTATTGTTTCCCTACAAACCCCCCTATCCATACTCAAGTGAGTGTTCTGATGCCTGATCCAAAATCTGCATCAGTTCCACTGGGACTTCATCTTCTCCTGACTGATCGTGCTGGGGGCTCTGCCAGTCTCCAGCACTCCAGACCCTCAGCTACCACCATCACCTGGGACCCCCCGATCGATTCAGCTGTCACGGAGTGGTGAGAACACACACACACTCTCTCTCTCTCTCTCTCTCTCTTTAGGTATAGCCTTCTGCAGGGGTGGCTCTATGTTTTCTGCTGCTCCAAGCACGGCAGTCAGGCGGCCTTCGGCACGCCTGAGGGTGGTCCGCTGGTCCCGCGGATTCGGTGGTGTTTCTGCGGGTGATCTGCCAGTCCCGCGCCTTCGGAGTGCCCGCTGCCAAATTGCCGCCAAAGCCATGGGACTGGCGGACCTCCCGCAGGCATGCCACCGAAGGCTGCCTGACTGCCACCCTCACGGCGACCGGCAGGCCTCGCCCCGTGGCTTGCCGCCCCAGGAATGCGCTTGCTGCTCTGGTGCCTGGAGCCGCCCCGGCCTTCTGACCCTGACTTGTGTGATCAGTTATAGTTTTGTAAACCTGACTTTTATAACCAAGTTTAAGTTAGATTTAATATTATAACTGTTTGTTTGGCTCCCCTATGGTTATTACCTGGAAATAAATAACTTTCATGATTAAGCTGGTTGCTTCTCTCTCTCCCCCTTCCCCCTCCCCCTCCCACTCCCCCCATGGATGTTTTTTGGTTTCCTCATTTGCTCTGTAGCACGTTCCTTGTACCTAAGCTAAAAGATCCCTGCAGCGCCCAAAAATCCTGTGGGGTTTGCTCATCAAGTGGGTTACTACCAGAACGATTGTAACGTGAAAGTGGGGATAGGGACGTGATGAACCTGGGACATATGAGTGTGGCAGATTGAAAGTGCTGCTCAACCCAGCCTGCTCAGGGTTACTCTATTCCATGCGGTGCCCATGGCATATGAGGGTGACAGCTTGGAAATGCTGCTCGACCCAGCCTGCTGTGTCCAGGGACATATAAGGGGTCAGCTTAGGAATGCTGATTAACCCGGTCCTCTCAGACATGCTCTGGTAATGCGTATGTCCATGTGATCATCTGATTCTGGGGCTGGAAGAACTGAGCCCTGGGGAACCTAGGTTCTGCACGATAGCTCCATTGGGAGGGGACTTGTAGAAGGGAGAAGTAGAGCTCTGTATGAGAACACAAGTAACACAAGCAGTACATTAATGGAAGTACAGAACCCCCTGCCCCCAGAAGAGTAACCCTAATAAATGAGTGTACCCCAAAGTAACAAGCAAAGCTGGTAACAATGCTCAAACACTGTGACAGGGTCACACTCTCATGAGTAAGTCTCACTCACTGAGCAGCAAACCACTGACCCAAACTCCCACTGGGCTGCACTCAGAGCAGACGAGGGGCCTGTAGGATTCAGCTTTGTTACCCAGTAACACACGGCCCAGATCACACTGAAGCAGCCAGACCAGCCCCTCCTCCAACTCAGAAAGCTCGGCAGCCTTGGCTAATGGGGGCTGGGGCAGTGCTGAGCGGTGGCCGCACCATGCAGCCCTCACATGTCCAAGGAGAGAGGCACAGACATGTCATCTGTTACCAGTCTGTGCTGCTCCCAGCACAATGGGCCCAGTCCAGGCCTCACAGCACCTGGCTCAGGGACACCCATTAACTCAGCCATGGAGGGGTCAGGATGTCAGAGTGATGGGGCCTGGTCAGACACCTGGGCAAGTACCAGCCTCCAGCTACCACACAGCTCCAAGCCTGTCAGCTGGGTCCATGCATGTTCTGGGGTCCCAGGCGCTGTCCAGATCCCCAGGCACAATACAGCTGAATGTCCCAGTAGACTCCACTCACCTCCGAATTTCTTCAGCACTTCATTCATGTCAAGGGAAATTTTATACATGTTCTTCAGATCAGTAGAAACAGCTTCTGGTTCCTGGAGTTTCACATTCTCACTCCTATGAAGAAAACGTCCCATCATCACTCAGCTGCTCTCTACACACATCATCCCAGAACCACCACCAGGAATATAAGAGCAATGAAAGTGGGAAACACACCTGCTCAATGTGCTTTTCACATCCTGAAAGGAAAAAGAGAATCAATGTTCTGTATTAACACAATGTGCATAAAACTGAGGGAATCTCACTCTGGGCATCAACCTTTCATCTAGAAAATAGATCAACCCTCCCAGGCTCCACTGTTTTGTGGTAAAATCTCATACACCATTTTGCATTAACACTTGTTTCATTTATGTAGGTGAGACAGGAATTTAGCTAAAAAGGTTCTCCCTTCTGAGGACACAACCCATCAGTATCTGTGTTTATCAAATGTGATGGGTCCAATGTTCTGGGGTCAGAGCAGGGATGGGTTTAGCTCCGTATAATTTTTGTATCATCCATTTAATCTCCCACGGCCTCCCTGGGTCTCCATGAGGAGAATTCCCCTCTAACATGAACTGCGATATTTTGGAACTGATGGAGCCCTTAGGCAGATGTTCTGTTTGTCAGTAAAACACAGAACACGTTTACTCTAATTGTTGGAATCCAGACCCTGGGATCTGAGTTATAATTCTGGATGGGGGGAGAATTTTGATGCCATCTCACCTTTAGCAGCTCGACAACTGGTTGCCGACACTTCTCCTCAATCTCTGTGATCAGCTGCTGCAGAGAGGAGCTTTGCTGGGAGAGTTTGGTGACATTTTCCTGTAGTCTCTGCAGAGTCTCCCTCTCCTCCTCCTCCAGGCTCTGCAGAAGCAGCTGCTCCTCCGCTCTCAGCAGCGTGTGCAGTCTGTTAAATTCACCTGCAATCATCTCTCTCTTATTCTTCACTTTCCTCTTGAGATAGAAAAATAGGAAAGGCACAGAGAAAACGTGAGCCGGATGTTGAGTTACATGGACTGGGCCTCTGACCATGAAGCAGGGGATATTAGATCAGTATCAGGTTTGTAAGGATATTTACTTCTTTGGGAAATGTACCATAAAGGGTTTGTTAATATGGCCAGTTCCATCGCGGGGCTGTCCAGGGTTCTTTGTAAAGACGCAGTATGTTATTGCGGGTGGCATGGGATGGACACAGTGGAGTGGGGAGAAATTGAGGGAATGGGAGAGATTTACATGGGGCTGCACAGGCTATTCATTGGGGGGATTTGGGTGCCAAGTGCTGGGCACTCAGACACCCAGGGGAGCCATCGCAGCGGGATGTTGGAGATGCTCCTTCTTTGACTATCTGCTCCCAGGGCTGCAAAGTTCAGGACCTAGGGCTGGTGCTAATAGTTCTTTGGGCACCATCCTGGGGCTCACATGGGTGTTGGGTGCCCAGGGCATTGTCAGGGCTGGCTTTGGCCTCACCCACCCTAGTCAAGTGCTTCATGCCCATGTGCCCAGTGCCCCTGGGATTGCAGCCTTTAGGGAGCCCTCTAGGCTCACAGAGCAGCAGGTTGCCCAGCTGTGTCCCCACCTGCTCCCTGAAAGGAGCCGTGGGAACGATGCTGAGCTGGTGCTGATCCTGGGTGGGGGAGGGGCTGGCTGCTCTGCACTGGCCTCTCTAGCTCCCCTGCAGCTCAGCCCAGAGGTGCTGGGTGACCCTGGGGGGAGCCTGCCCCCCCGTGTGACTCAGGCCACAGTGATGTTGGGGAAAGTCCCTCTCACTCTCCCTGAGATGCCAACATGGCCAGAGGCTTCAGCAGCTTCCCCTCCCTTCGGAGGCAGGCTGCAGACCTGCTGCCTTTGGAGTGCTGCCTGCGCTCTGCTCACAGCCCTCACTCCCACTCTTCCCCTGAAGCCTGCAGCACCCACCGCTTGCCACTCATCAGCTGTGTGGTGGGACCCTGTCACTTGCTCCTCTCCGCCCCTCCCCCATCACCCGCCCTTAAGGCAGGAGGGGGCAGAAAAGAGCAAGCGGCAGGCGAGGGGGCCTTGGGGGAGGGAGTGCGGGAGAGGAGTGAGCTGCAACAGTGAACGGTGAGCGGGGAGCCTCTGGGGAGAGGGCTGAGTGGGAGCAGCGCTATGGGGCAGAGCAGGAGGGGAGCGTGGACGGGGCTTTGGGGAGAAGAGGACAAATGGGGGTGGAGCAGTGGGCAGGGCGATGATCCAGGCACCGGGGAGGGTCCCGCACTCATGTCTGGCCTCTCCAAGTGCCGGATATATGCGCTGCCCATGGCCAACACCAACCCTGTGCAACCGAGCAAACAACCAGAGCAGGTTCATAACCTCATCCTGGAGCTTTACGGCCCCGTCATTCCTGGGAACGCTGCAGGGGGAAGGGCTCAGGGAGGAATAAACCCGGACACCCACCTGCCACTCTGTGGTTTTCTCCTCCTCTTTAGACGTCAGAGCCAGGGCCTCTTCCAGCTCATTCCTCAGAGGGCCCAGGGCTCCCTGGAGTTTCCCCTGCAGGGGCATCATGTGCGATAAACAGCCATTAGTCTGCCTGTCCGATGGGTGGACAGCACTGTCCATATTGGCATTTCATACACCAGCAGTAAATACCCTGGAAGCGAGCAGCAGACTCGGCTCTGCCGGCCCCAAAGGCCTCATGGGAGCAGAGACGCCAGTCTCAGAGCAGGGGCTCTGCTTCCTGCAGACACTCAGGGCTTCTCAGAGCCTGTGTTTGAGCCAAAGCTTCACATCACTGAGCACAGGCCAGAGGGGAAACAGCTGGGAAGGTTCTGAACGATTCCTCCTGCCAGTGAGAGTGAAGAGGTTGGGACAGCACCTCGCTGCCCTGTGCCCAGACCCAGGCCAGGAACAAGACCCCCCTGTGCTCTCGTCTGTCCAGGCTCCCATGTGGCCTCCCTCAGGCAGCAGCTGAGCACCTGAGCCAGCGCAGTCCCATGAACTGTACAGGGTGAAGCTGTGATGTGGCTGGAGGTCAGTGAGGAACAGGGAACACACTCGGTCTGGGGGAATGTGCCACCCATAATAATTGCTCCAGAGCTGTAATATCCCAGGGCTCTCTTCCCCTTTGACAGCGTGTGATTCCTTCACACAGCACAGCAACGTGCTCCTGTCCCATCAGCCTGGCTCTGTGCAGCACCCCTGGCAGCCCCCCAGAGCCAATCCTGAGCTCGGTGCAGAGATCTCCCCATTTCACTCTCTTTTCTCTGGGCCCTCCAGTTCTCTCCCCCTCTCTGCCCAAGGGCCCAGGCTGCTGCTGCAGCTGCTGCTGAGAGCCCCTGGGGAGCTGTTCGGTGACACCCCTGCAGTGCTGCTGCAGGGACGCACTGAGCGAGGGAGCCAGCAGGGGCTAGTGAGAAACAGAAGGAGAAGCAGCCTTGGCACCCATCAAAACAGCTTCATAAATGAGGAGGAATCGGACTGGGGGAGAGGGCAGAGGGACAAAGGTGGCTGGATTATTTGAAGCGCCACCCACAAAATAAGCTCCGCCCATGTGAGTCACCAAAAGGAGACAGCATGGTCTGTTCACAGGAGATGGTGCAATGTTCAAAATAGGGTGGCGTTACTGATTGGCTCCAAGGGGCTCCTTGGACCGAGCTCCCCACATGGGGCTAGAATATACCTCTGGGCTCGGACCTTCTTTACTGGGGAAAAAATAAAGGTGGCGTCTCTCAAACATCACCCGCCTGTGGCACCGGATGGAGGCGTCACTGGCAGTACGTGGTGCTGGGCTGTAACTCTCCCTCTCCGCTCTCACAAGGTGAATGAAATTATTAACAATGCTGATATTTAAAGGATCATCCCCAGGTACGTGAGCCCACCCCCACTCAGGGACTGGGGCTGTTCACACCTCTCTAAGCTACTGTGCCCAGCTCTCTGCATCCCTACATGTGGGTCAGTTTTGAGGTTTTCTTCACAACCAGAACAGCTGGAGAGTGAGTGTAACACAAAGTGAAAGCTGAGATCCTGGAGAACAAGGCAGTCACAGAGAAGTGCCAGTACTTCCTGGCTGTTTCTGAGCCCTGTCAGTGAAAGTAGACACCAGGATTTACCAGTGCTCCCTGCACCAGGCCCGGCGTCCTTAACAGGGCGGGTGGCTCTGCCCCCCCCCGGAAGGGGTGAGGCCTTGGGGCAGAAGGGCCAAGGGGGCTCCCGCTTCCCACCACTGGTGAGTGCAGGGAGGGGGGTGGTTCCATTCCTTCCCCCAAGCAACACGGTTGGGGCTGGGTCGCTCCGCTTCCCGCCGGCTGCGGTGAGTGCGGGGGCGCACCCAACCCCTGCTGCTGGCTGGTGCCAGGCCCCCGCTAATTAGGGTGACCAGACAGCAAGTGTGAAAAATCGGGACGGGGGTGGGGGGTAATAGGAGCCTATATGAGAAAAAGACCCAAAAATCGGGACTGTCCCTATAAAATCGGGACATCTGGTCACCCTACCGCTAATCCCTCAGGCTACCCTGGGCCCCACAGGGCCCCCCAAAGCTGGGGCCCAGGGCAGCAGCTCCTTTTGCTGCCCCCTGTTGGCAGCCCTGCTGGTAGGGTCCGGCAGCAGTGCGGTGGCAACGCTTTAACCTCGCTACTGCAGCCTTGCTGCTGGAACCTACCGGCAGGGCCGCCAACGGGGGAGGAAATGTCGGCTGTGTGTGGGCCGGGCCAGTGGCCAGCTCTTCCCAGAGCACTGCTCTGGCCCGCACTGGCCCACTTTCACCTCTGCAAAGCACTCTGGCAGCCAATTTTCACAGTGCGATCGCTATTAACCGTGCTGCTCTCTGTGTAAGAGCGGCTAGTGTGAATGTGCTCTGCCTGCACAAGGAGCTAGTGTGCACATGCAACAGCGGCTTTAATCAAAGTGACATAACTTTTGCCAACAAAACTTCGTAGTGTAGACAAAGCCTAAGAGCTGACAATCACTAAGAGCAGGGTAGAACCTCAAGAGACTGATCTGTAGAGCTATAGTAGAGAAGCAGGTAACAGCTGGCGGGACGGCCGGTGGAGTGGACCAGTTGGGTATATGGCAGGGTGGTGACACACAGGTGACAAAGAGGAGCAAGCAAGGTGCCTTCTTCTTCCCCTCCACCAGGTGTACCTCTGAGTCTTGACTAACCTGGGACAACCACTGTGAGTGGGGTGTGGTGAGGGACTTGTTAAAGGAACTTTTGGTTGTAGAACTAAAAAACCTGAGGCAGAAGACACTGCTCATCACACTCTGGGGTGGGTGTTTTGCTCACGGTTTTATGTTTATGAATCCTGCTTGCAGCATTTCCCTTAATTAATGCCGGGTGACTTTCCTCCTCTCATTTAAAGTTTCTTTTCTATGATAGGCACCAACTCTGTGGGTGCTCCAGGGCTAAAGCAGCCAAGGGAAAAAAAGAGTGATCAGCTCTTCCCCCTTCCTCCCAGTGCCCCCTGCCCACCGTGGATCAGCTATACAGCAGTGTGCAGGAGGCATTGGGGGGAGAGGGCAGAGAGAGGGCAGGGTGCGCTCGGGTGAGGGGGCAGAATAGGGCAGGAAGAGGTGGGGTGGGGGTGTGGTCTTGGGGGAAGGGATGGAGTGGGGGTGGGGCCTGTGCAGAACAGGGCTTGAGCACCCTGGGGAAATGAGGAAGCCAGCACCTGTGTTTTCTACACTCAAACTCTGTGCTTTAGAGGGAGGAAGTATTGCCTCTCAGAGGCACACAGGGTGGGGTGTGATTTGCCCAGGTTACTGGGCGGGGGCTCGAGCTGATTCTGTGTTGTAATGCTGAAAAGGAACCCCTAGATATTGAACCCAGCCCTTCTTGCTGCCCACTCCACCTGGCAGATGGGTTGCAGGTGCAGAAAGAGCCATCAGCCCTGTTCTCTCTATCAGGCATTGAAACTTGCAGTGTTGGGGCAAAAAAGTCTGGATCTTTTTTCATTACCCACAATCCCCAGTGCTCACCCCTCTGAAAACCAAGCCCCTTTCGTTTAGTGCCTAACCTTTAGGCAGCCAGGTGTAAAAGATTGTCCTTGGATTGAGAGGACAATAAACCTGGTGTCCTTAAGGGATTTAATTAAGCAAAGTCCACAGCATTTCCTACCTTGTACTCCTGGGCAGCCTCCTCAATGGGAACCACAGTGTGAGATTTGTGGTCCCGGGATTTCTCACACACCCAGCAAATGGTTTCTCCATCCTCCTCACAGAAGAGTTTGAGACGTTTTTCGTGTCTCTCACACATATCCTCCTTTTGCCCTTTTCCTGGTTTTAACCCCAGTTGTTTGAGCTTTTGTACAATGTTGTTCAGCTGGGTGTTGGGCCTGAACTCCCCTTTCTGGAACTGGGCTCTGCACTGGGGACAGGTCAGGGGTGTCCCCGTTCCCTTTTCCTTACAGTACTGGCTGAGGCAGGCTCGGCAGAAGTTATGCCCACACACTATAGTCACCGGCTCGGTCAGATACGCCAGGCAGATGGAGCAAGTAATGTCATCTTTTATGTCCCCTGCTGTAGCTGGAGAGGCCATCGCAGCTGGGTGGGTGTCTGTTCTCTCTGCCGTTTGCAGGCAGCCAGCAGCCCAACCAACCACACCTGCAGGCAACCCGAAAGCAAAAGGAAAAAAATCAACGGCAAGCAGCCTTTTAAAGCTTCTTTTAGCAGATTGTACAACCGGGAGCCAATCAGCGCTCCGGCAGGATATTCTACCCCTTCCTCCCCAACAAAAAAAAGACAGAAGCCACAGCCCTGAAAAGCCCCCAAACAAGCAACTTAAAGAAATGAATAGGCAATTACGTACAGAAAGAGCCTAAACAGACTTACTGGGAGCAGAGGGGATAAAAGTGACCACAGTGGGGTGAGCCATCTGCAGTGGTTGCCAAAATAGGACATGTGGCCGAGAGGCTGGTGTGCCTTGCTGGCCCATCTCAGCACATTGCCCTATATGTCTTTGTTACATAAAATAATTTGTTACTTGATGTTTCTCTGACCTGCTGTTCCCATGGCCTGACAGTTACTCTGTTTCCTATAAGCCACTGTAAATGCAGCTTCACTCTATTTTAGTTATTTCTTTTTAATTCCCTTTTAAAAGCAGTGTTTTGGTTACTCCTATTTTCCTTAGCGCGCCTTGGTTAACACTGTGCACATGGATGTCATTGCACTGCTTAGTGTACAGTTTTCATAATAAATAATCACAGAAAATAATAATTAATGCTACAGGTTGAACCTCCCTAATCCGGACTTCCGTAGTCCAGCAACACCCCTGGTCTGACATAGTCGGTGACCCAGTGGGTGCTCGGGGCTGGAACACTCAAGGGGGAAAAACTGACGGGCTGGGGCCAGGACTACTGTGGGACCAGGGAATAGGGGAGCTGGCTGCAGCCAGAGGAGCAGGGGGCAGCGGCTGGGAGCTGAGCCCCTGGGGAGCGGAGCCCTGGTGGGCCAGGGGCCAGCAGTGGAGCCTCAGAGTCCCTGGAGAGTGGAGGGGCCAGTGCCCCTGAGACAACGGCTGGGAATGGTGGGGCTCACATTGACCTCCCCTGGTCCAGCAAATTCCCTGGTTTGGAACCAGTCAGATCCCGAGGGTGCCGGACCACGGAGGTTCAACCTGTAGTATTTAAGCAATCACTTACAGCAGGGGTTCTCACCCTTGGGCCATGGCTTGTTCAGGGTTAGCCCATGGCGGGCTGTGAGATGCTTTGTTTACCTGAGCGTCTGTAGGTACGGCTACTCACAGCTCCCAGAGGCAGCGGTTTGCTGTTCCTGCGGGAATTAGCTACACCTAGCTAGGGACAAAACGACAATCAGAAGAGGTTCTATAAATATGTTAGGAGCAAGAAAAAGACAAAGGAAAGTGCAGGCCCCCTACTTAGCGAAGAAGGAGAGTTGAGCTAATAACCGACAACCTCAACCAGACTGAGTGTCAGGAACCAGGGCCTGCAGCAGAGCCAGTCTCTGGGCAACCGAATGAGCACAGCTGGCCTACACTAGGCTGCTTGCCTGGCTACAGCACCTGATTGGTTGGGAGAGTCAGCAGAGCAGCTCTTAAGCCCAGCAGCAGATGCACTTAAAGGTTCCTCAAAGCATCAGGCACTGCTGTGATAGCACCTGCCTTGTTGCAGCCTTGCCCCTGATTTGCCTCATTCCAGCTCACCCAGTTCTGACCCTTGACTCAGGTTCCTGACATCAGCTCTGACTCCAGTGCTGGCTCCTAGCTCTGGTTACTGACCCCAGTTCTGACCCCTAGGCATGGTTGCCCCAAGTCCCGGTCACTGACACTGGGGTGTTTAATGCCTATTTTGCTTCAATCGTCACTAAAAAGTTTAATTGTGACCAGATACTAAACACAATTAATATTAACAGCAAGGGGGAAGGAATGCCACCAAATAGGGAAAGAACAGGTTAAAGAATATGTAGGTAAGTTAGATGTATTCAAGTTGGTGGGGCCTGATGAAATGAACCAGAGCCTAGGTTGGTGCCTGGAAAGAGCATCTGGCCTTCCTGACTCTTGTCTTGCCCTGCGATTCTGTTCTGATCATTGCCACCCAACTCCTCCTCCTCACCACCCTGGATGCCTCACACCCACTGCCATCCCCTTCACTGGCTCCATTCCTTGTCCTCACCTCCCAGGCTCTGCCCTGCTCACCCCTCATCCTCTACTGTTCCCCCACTACCAGCCCCCCACCCGGGAACCAGCCCCTGCTGGTTAGTTTCACTCTCCTGAGTAGCCTTGTCAAACTTTTTTTTTTTAAGCAGATTGCACAACCAGGAGCCAATCACGTGGGAAATTTAAAAAAAACAAAAACAAAGCAGAAGCCCCGCCCTCGGAAAAGCCCCCAAACAAGCTACTTAAAGAAATGAATAGGTGATTTAATTACATACACAAAGAAGCCAAGGCTGCTCCCCTGTTTCTACATCCAAGGATCACATTGGGAATGGGAGTTCAGGGTCAGTTGTTTGTCCTCTATGACCTAAATCCTTTTCATAGTCCCTGCTTTCCAGGCTACAGTTCCCTATGCTCGAGGGGTGGCCACCAGTCTTCCTTCCTAGCTATAGGGCCTTGCTTTTGGCTGTATTAAAATGCATTTGTTTTACTAATCCCAGTTTACCAAACCATCCGGGCTGTTCTGTGCAACTGCCCTGTCACTAGCATTATTTACCACCATTCCCAGCCAGCTGTGTTAGCCACAGAATTTATCAGCAGTGATTTTATATTTACTTCCAGATCGTTAATTACAAAGTTGAATACAGTCAATCCCTGCGACTCCTCGTTAACAGCTCTCCCATTCAATGGTGATGCCCCATTGTCAGTTACAAGGTCAGAGGTTTAGGTTGGACATTAGGAAAAGCTTCCTAACTGTCAGGGTGGTTAGGCACTGGAATAAATTGCCCAGGGAGGTTGTGGAATCTCCATCATTGGAATATTTTAAGAGCAGGTTGGACAAACACCTGTCAGGGATGGTCTAGATGGTGCCGGTCCTGGTGCTGGTCCTGCCATGAGTGCAGGGGACTGGACTAGATGACCTCTCGAGGTCCCTTCCTGTCCTATGATTCCATGATTCTATAAGCCCATGAGTGAATCCATCCCTGTTCAGCACATGCACAGTGTTTTCCTGAATCAGACTCCAAAACAGAAGCTTTTGAGAACACAGGAGTCACCAAAGCAAATCAGACCAGAGTCTGACTAGTCTGAGATCCTGTCTGTGACAGAGGCCCCAATCTCTGATCCATGACAATCTTAATTCTCATACCATGATGACTCAATTTTCTTATAACCTTTTGTGAGGAACTTTGTCAAAGGCTTGTGAAATTCCACAGGAACTTTTAGCTCATCTACCTTGTCTCTCTAATATCCTGGGACCAGCCAAGCTACTCTTAGATACCGTAAACACATAAACCATGTCAGTGGGTTCTCCTTTGTCCACTGTTTTATTGATATGCTCAAAGAATTCAGATAGATTTAGGGAGACCCCATTTTCCTCTGCAGAAGCTGGGCTGGTTAGAACTTAGCATAGCATGACCGCTCAGTTCTATGTTAGTTATTGTTTACCAGGCCCTGACATAAAGCTCACTGGGCTGTAATTCTCGGGATTACTTCTATCAAATTGTTAAAGCTGGGTACAACATTCCCAGCCCTCTGATTCTCCAGAAGAGTAACTGATTTTAATGGGAGGTAGATTACTGTTAGCAGCTCAGCCGTATCACTCTTCAGTCATTTCAGAGCTCTTGGGCATTTGCCATCTGGTCTTGGTGGCTGCTGTCTCTTTAACTTACCAGTTTGTTCCAATATCTCCTCTTCACACCCCAATCCATTATCTTTATTTCATGAGCAGAGCAGCCCCAACACCCTGCTGAAAACTGATGCAAAGAAATCAGATATTGTCTCTCAGCATTGTCCTTACCCTTCTCAATTGCTCCCTTTCCCCTGCTGATCCAGGGCACCATTCATTTCTCTCACAGGCTTTCTGATTCTGATGGACTGAAATAATTCCCTGATATTTGGTTTATATCTCTGGCTGGTCACTCTTCTAATTACATTTTAGCCTCCTAATTCCCATCATGCACTTCACTTGATATACTGTGTGCTCCTTTCTCCTGACTTCACAGGGTTAATATTTTCCATTTGCTGAAGGATCCCTGTTTTGGTTCTAACAGCCCCTTGCCCATGGCCATGTGTTCGGGTGGGGTTACAGTATTTGTCCCCTTGCTGATTCTTTTGTTTTTCAGGGGTACAGCTGTCTGGCTGTTGATGTAGCCTCCAGGCTGAGTCTAAGGCTTGTAACTTCCCTGCATTAAGGTCTTTTTGACTCGCTTCCCTTCTGCGAGATAATGTGATATTGACTCATTTATCTGTGTTTTATTTTCAGCCAAACTCCAGGCTGAGCTCAGCAAGTTCTATTCCCCCCTGTATCACCCTGTGTGACATTGTCTCCTGCTCAGCGTGTCGGTGTTCAGGGGCGTTCTCACCCCTCTGTCTGTGTTTGGTTGCAGGATGGAGAAGGGCCCAGCTCTACACAGGTACTGTACATACCACTGATGTTTTATCCATGGTGAGACCCACCTCTCCCTGGGAGCTCTCTGCTCCTTTCCCTGCACAGAGCATTTTCCTATGACATTCAATAGGGTAGAAACAGCAATGTCACTGGGGGCCCATGGAAAGGGGCAGGAGACACCCCAGGTTTATTGCAGAGCAGGGACCTGCCCCCTCTCGGAAAGGGCTGATTGGTGAGGGAATGCTGTCTCCTGGTGTCACCTTTCCAGGGTCGGCCCTAGGGACCAGCATTCCAAGCATGTGCTTGGGGTGGCACTTCTCAAGGGGCAGCATTCCGGCTTTTATTTTTCCGCTTGGGGCGGGAAAAAACCTGGAGTCGGCCCTCTACCTTTCCAGAGCGGCCGTTCTTATCTGTCCACAATTTGCACTCGACTGCTCAGCTCTCGCCTCCCAGCAGCAGGATCAGACCAGGCTTTAGCCCACAATTTCCTTCTAGCGTAACAGGACCAGACAGGAGCTGTTCAGTGTCTCCATGGCTCTGGGGTGAGGAAGACCCTGTCCCCACTGAAGGGCAGATGGGTTTTTATAGCCAGCTTGAGACACTCCCCTGACCCAGTTACAACAAACTATGTCCACCTGGCAGCTTTTCTGCCTCACAGCGGTGGCTGAGCTCTGTGTGTGTTTGCTCCCAACATGCAGCCTGACAGTGTGTGTGCCCTGGTGCAGGCTGGGAGACTCTGGGCCGCTCCAGCAGGGATCAGCGAGCCCAGGGGACATGCACAGACTTTGCAACACAACTGGCCGGGGGTCCATGCACTCTGAGATATCCTACTGCACAGAGTTGTGAAGAGGGGGGCATCCAGGGCAGTTTCACCAACACTGTTAGGGGATCCTTATAGGGCTGCCACCTCTCAGGTTCACAAAACTAGGATATCTGCCTGCTCCACATACACAACCTGGCTCCCCACCCAGAGCACTGTGTCCCCATCCCACCCCCTGGAGAGGGCACCAGCCCCCACTGGCTTCTCTTCCTGGGCTGCCTCGGTTACTATTTTCACAAAGCAGGACATGGTGCCAAATCCACCCTACTTCCACCTGGCAATCCCCCCCCAACAGCCAGTACCTGCACTGTGGTGAATGGGTCCTGCTGGCTCCGAGCTCCCCATCTCACTCACTGCTCCCAAGCTGCCCCATCCCTGCAACTCCCAGGCACTCTGGATGCAGAGCTCCCTCTGTGCAGGAACCGACACCCTGCAGCTCCCCTGCTACAGCAACCGACACACCCGGGTCTTGTAATGTCCTGGGCAGACTCACAGATTTCCCAGGAAAGTGATCTGAACAAAGGGACAATCCAGGGGAAACCTAGACAGGTGCCAACTCCAGGTCCTGTCCACATGGCACAGTTACACCCAGCTGAGCTGGATGCAGGGAGAAACGTGCCAGCCCAGGCCCCTGGCAGGGACACCGAACTGTCAGCTGCCATGGTCACTAAGGCCTGGTCTACACTACGGGTTTAGGTCGACTTTAGCAGCGTTAAATCGAATTAAGCCTGGACACGTCCACACGACGAAGCCCTTTCTTTCGACTTAAAGGGTCCTTTAAACCGGTTTCTTTACACCACCTCCGACGAGGGGATTAGCGATAAAATCGGCCTTTGCGGGTCGGAATTGGGGTAGTGTGGACGGAATTCGACGTTATTGGCCTCCGGGAGCTATCCCACAGTGCTTCATTGTGACCGCTCTGGACAGCACTCTCAACTCAGATGCACTGACCAGGTAGACAGGAAAAGACCCGCGAACGTTTGAATTTCATTTCCTGTTTGCCCAGCGTGGAAAGCACAGGTGACCACGCAGAGCTCATCAGCACAGGTAACCGTGATGGAGTCCCAGGATCGCAAAAGAGCTCCAGCATGGACCGAACGGGAGGTACGGGATCTGCTCGCCATATGGGGAGATGAATCAGTGCTAGCTGAACTCCGTAGCAGTAAAAGAAATGGCAAAGTATTAGAAAAGGTCTCCAAGGCCATGAAGGACCGAGGCCATAACAGGGACACACAGCAGTGCCGCGTGAAAATTAAGGAGCTACGGCAAGCTTACCACAAAGCCAGAGAAGCAAACGGAAGGTCCGGGGCAGAGCCGCAAACTTGCCGCTTCTACGCGGAGCTGCATGCCATTCTAGGGGGTGCAGCCACCACTACCCCAACCGTGTGCTATGACTCCGTCAATGGAGAAACACACAGGGAAGACGGTTCGGGGAACGAGGAAGATGAGGATGGAGGTACTGTAGGTAGCTCACAGCAGCAAGGAAGCGGAGAAACCAGTTTCCCCAACAGCCAGGATATGTTTGTGACCCTGGACCTGGAACCAGTAACCCCCGAACTCACCCAAGACCCTCAGGGCACACAGGAGACCTCTGGTGAGTGTACCTTTGTAAATATTTGTAAACATTACACATGGTTTAAAAGCAAGCGTGTTTAATGATTAATTTGCCCTGGCAATCGCGGCCAGTACATCTACTGGAAAAGTCTGTTAACGTGTATGGGGATGGAGCGGAAATCCTCCAGGGACATCTCCAGAAAGCTCTCCTTTATGTACTCCCAAAGCCTTTGCAAAAGGTTTCTGGGGAGGCCTGCCTTATCCCATCCGCCATGGTAGGACACTTTACCACGCCAGGCCAGTAGCACGTAGTCTGGAATCATTGCATAACAAAGCATGGCAGCGTATGGTCCCGGTGTTTGCTGGCATGCAGACAATATCCATTCCTTATCTCTCTTTGTTATCCTCAGGAGAGTGATATCATTCACGGTCACCTGGTTGAAATGGGGTGATTTTATTAAGGGGACATTCAGAGGTGCCCGTTCCTGCTCTTCTGAACAGAAATGTTCCCTGCTGTTAACCACGCAGTGGGGGGAGGGGTGAAGTGATCATCCCAGAGAATCGTGTGTGTGTGTGGGGGGGGGGGTTTACTTGGGTTTGTGCCGCATGTTAACCGGGAAACCGCAGCCCCTCCTTTTACATTGAAAACCCATTTTAAATGGCCAACCCAATTCATCCTTGATATGGGAAATGCGCTGCTGTTTGAAACCTTTCCCGCATGTTAAGATGGTTAAAAAAGCCAAAACACTGTGGCCTACCCTGGCTGCCTGCAAGCCAAAATATGTTGCCTGGGGCACTGCGTGAGTGATCTCTCATACCAAACCGGCAGGCAGAGGAAAAATGCGACCTTGTAATGAAAGAGTATACCCATTGTTCTCTAAAATGTGTCTTTTTTAACCACCTCTCCCTTCTCCTCCACCAGCTGCAAATGTTTCTCCTTCGCAGAGGCTAGTGAACATTAGAAAGAGAAAACGTAGGACGCGGGACGATATGTTCACGGAGCTGCAGATGTCCTCCCACGCTGATAGAGCACAGCAGAATGCGTGGAGGCAGTCAATGTCGGAGATGAGAAAAGCACAATATGAACGAGAGGAGAGGTGGCGGGCTGAATGGCGGGATGAAAAGAGCAAGTGGCGGGCTGAAGACGATAGGTGGCGTCAGCTTGCAGACAGACGGCAAGAGTCAATGCTCCGTCTGCTGGAGCATCAAACTGATATGCTCGAGCGTATGGTTGAGCTGCAAGAAAGGCAGCAGGAGCAGAGACCGCCGCTACAGCCCCTGTTTAACCAACAGCCCTCCTCCCCAAGTTCCATAGCCTCCTCACCCAGACGCCCAAGAACACGGTGAGGGGGCCTCCGGCCACCCAGTCACTCCACCCCAGATGATCGCCCAAGCATCAGAAGGCTGGCCTTCAATAAGACTTAAAGTTTTAAAATGCAGTGTGTCCTTTTCCATCCCTCCTCCCCCACCCATCCCAGGCTACCTTGGCAATTATCCCCCTACTTCTGTGAGGAACTAATAAAGAATGCATGAATGTGAAAAAACAATGACTTTATTGCCTCTGCAAGCGGTGCTCGAATTGGGGAGGGGAGGGTGGGGTAGGGTGGGGTGGTTGGTTTACAGGGAAGTAGAGTGAACCGGGTTGGGGGGGGGGGGGTTGGAGGGTTCATCAAGGAGAAACAAACAGAAGTTTCACACAGTAGCCTGGCCAGTCACAAAACTCGTTTTCAAAGCTTCTCTGATGCGCACCGCGCCCTGCTCTGCTCCTCTAACCGCCCTGGTGTCTGGCTGCACGTAATCAGCGGCCAGGCGAGTTGCCTCAACCTCCCACCCCGCCATAAAGGTCTCCCCCTTACTCTCACAGATATTGTGGAGCGCACAGCAAGCAGCAATAACAATGGGGATATTCTTTTCGCTGAGGTCTGAGCGAGTCAGTAAGCTGCGCCAGCGCGCTTTTAAACGTCCAAATGCACATTCCACCACCATTCGGCACTTGCTCAGCCTGTAGTTGAACAGGTCCTGACTCCTGTCCAGGCTGCCTGTGTACGGCTTCATGAGCCATGGCATTAAGGGGTAGGCTGGGTCCCCAAGGATCACGATAGGCATTTCAACATCCCCAACGGTTACTTTCTGGTCCGGGAAGAAAGTCCCTTCCTCCAGCTGTCGAAACAGACCAGAGTTCCTGAAGACGCGAGCATCATGTACCTTTCCCGGCCATCCCACATTGATGTTGGTGAAACGTCCCTTGTGATCCACCAGGGCTTGCAGCAGCATTGAAAAGTACCCCTTGCGGTTTACATAGTCGGTGGCTTGGTGCTCCGGTGACAAGATAGGGATATGGGTTCTGTCTATGGCCCCGCCACAGTTTGGGAATCCCATTTCAGCAAAACCATCCACTATTGACTGCACGTTGCCCAGAGTCACTGCCCTTGATATCACCAGGCCTCTCATTGCCCTGGCAAATTGGATCACAGCAGCCCCCACCGTAGATTTGCCCACTCCAAATTGATTCCCGACTGACCGGTAGCTGTCTGGCGTTGCAAGCTTCCAAAGGGTTATCGCCACTCGCTTCTGAACTGTGAGGGCTGCTCTCATCTTGGTATCCTGGCGTTTCAGGGCAGGGGAAAGCAAGTCACAAAGTTCCATGAAAGTGGCCTTACGCATGCGAAAGTTTCGCAGCCATTGGGAATCGTCTCACACCTGCAGCATGATGCGGTCCCACCAGTCTGTACTTGTTTCCCGGGCCCAGAATCGGCGTTCCACGGCATGAACCTGCCCCAGTGACACCATGATTTCCACATTGCTGGGGCCTGTGCCTTGTGAGAGGTCTATGTCCATGCCAATTTCCTCATCACTCTCTTTGCCGCGCTGCAATCGCCTCCTCGGCTGGTCCGGGTTTCGCCTTGGCATGTCCTGGCTCTGCATATACTCCAGGACAATGCGCGTGGTGTTCATAGTGCTCATAATTGCCGCGGTGATCTGAGCGGGCTCCATGATCCCAGTGCTAGCTGTGGCGCCTGGTCAGAAAAAAGGCGCGAAACTAGTATCTGATGGACCAGGAGAAGGAGGGAGGGAGGGAGGGCCGAGTGATGACATGGCGTACAGGTACAGGAACAGGGAATTAAAATCAAGAAAGGTGGCTGTGCATCAGGGAGAAACACAAACAACTGTCACACAGAATGGTCCCCCCAAAGATTTAACTGAAAACCCTGGGCTTAGCAGGCCGTTGATTTCACGGAGGAAGGGGAAGCAAATGAATACAGAACAAATCTATTTTTTACATCTTAAGCTGGCAGCCAACGGTGCAGCATGAGTGATAGCCTCTGCAGTACGATGACGACGGTTACCAATCGTAATATACCATCGTCTACCAAAAGGCAAGGGGCTGCTGCTGTGTAGCAATGCAGCCCCACGTCTGCCAGCCCCACGTCTGCCAGCACCCAGCATCGCCCTCGGCCTCTTCTGGGTGCTTAGCAGACAATACTGGGCAATTGGCAGAAAATAGTATACTACGACTGGTAGCCATCATCATCGAAACAGTAGCATGTCTGCCCAGGTGGCCATGATTGACAGCCACTCCATTATGACGACGATGGATACCAGTCATAATATACCATCTCCTACCAAAGGGCAAGGGGCTGGTGCAATGCAGCCCTACGGCTGCCAGCCCCACGGCTATTACTCATGCTACACCGTCTACCGCCAAAAGGCAGTTAGCAGCTGCTGCTGTGTAGCAATGCAGTCCCACGTCTGCCGGCACCCAGAGGACATATGGTGACGGTGAGCTCAGCTGAGCTGAGCGGGCTCCATGCTTGCCGTGGTATGTTGTCTGCACAGGTAACCCAGGTAAAAAGGCGCAAATCTATTGTCTGCCGTTGCTGTGACGGGGGGGGAGGGGCCTGACGACATGTACCCAGAACCGCCCGCGACACTGTTTTGCATCATCCGGGCATTGGGATCTCAACCCAGAATTCCAAGGCGGCGGAGACTGCGGGAACTGTGGGATAGCTGTTTGATAGCTACCCATAGTGCAATGCTCCGGAAGTCGACGCTAGCCTCGTACTGTGGACGCGATCCACCGACTAGAGCACTTAGAACATTTTATGTGGGGACACACACAATCGGCTGTATACAACCGATTTCTATAAAACCGGCTTCTATAAATTCGAACTAATTTCGTAGTGTAGACATACCCTAAGGGTAGCCTGTAGGGAGTTGATGGTTCCTTGACTCCCTGAGTGTCCAAGGTACATTACCCTGTTTAGGCCTATTTGACATGTTTTGGCCTTAATGGTTAATCCTGGTTCCCTTATGCCCTGGAAAACAGCTTGGAGGTATTCCAGGTGTGCTGCCCATGAGTCTGAGAATAGAGCAACATCATCAAGGTAGGCAACTGCAAATTTCCCAGATCCAGCCAGATCCACCTTTCCTTGGTGGGTTCATCTAGTGGCACTTGCCAGTACCCCTTAGTTAAGTCTAAGATGGAAATGAACTGGGCACATCCCAGTTTCTCCAATAGCTCATCTGTGTGTGGCATTGGATTGTTTTCTTGGAGAGTTACAGCATTTAGCTTACGGTAGTCCATGCAAAAGCGGATTTCCCCATCTGGTTTGGGAACCAGAACCACTGGAGAGGCCCATGCAGTCTCAGGGGGCGGATTACACCCATTTGTAACATGTCCTTGATCTCCCTTTCTATTGTGGTTTTGGTTTGAGGGGCCATCCGGTAGGGTTGAGCTCTAATTGGATGAGCATCACCTGTGTCAATGGAGTGGTACGCCCGTTCTGTCCATCCTGGGGTGGCTGAAAACATTGGCGCAAAGTTGGTGCACAGCTCCTGGATTTGCTGTCACTGCTTACGCCCAAGGGTTGTGGAAAGGCTCACCTCTTCTATGCCACCGTTGCTTTTTCCTTCATAGTAGACTCCTTCAGGCCACTCAGCGTCGTCTCTATCCTGGGCTGTAAACTGGAGAACCTTGATTTCTTGGGAATAAAAGGGCTTTAGAGACTTAACATGGTATACTTTTGGATTTAGGGTAGGGTCTGGGAATGCTATGAGGTAATTAACAGCTCCCAGATGCTCTCAGACCATAAATGGCCCCTCCCACAATGCTTCCATCTTATTGGCCTGGAGTGCTTTCAGGACAATGACTTGGTTACCTACTCTGAAGGAACGCTTTCTGGCATGTTTACCATACCAGGCCTTTTGCTCTTGTTGAGCATCCAGTAGGTTTTCTCGAGCAAGGGCTAGAGAGTCTTTGAGGGTGTTTTGCAGGTTGGTTACAAAGTCCAAAATGTTAGTTCCTGGAGAAGATGTAACCCTTTCCCATTGCTGCTTCACCAATTGTAATGGCCCCTTAACTTCGTGGCCATAAACGAGTTCAAAGTGTGAAAATCCCAAACTGGGATGTGGTACAGCCCTGTAGGCAAAGAGCAACTTCTGAAACACTAGGTCCCAATCATTGGAGTGCTCATTTATAAATTTACCTATCATGGCCTCCAAAGTCCCATTACAATTCTCCACTAGGCCATTTCTTTGATGGCAGTAAGGGGTGGCAACCAAGTGGTTCACCCCAGGAGTTTCCCAAAGATGTTTCATGATCCCTACCAGGAAGTTAGTTCCCGAATCCATAAGGATGGCTGAGGGCAAACCTACATTGGCAAAAATGTCTGCCCATGCCTGGCTCTCGCTTTTAGCCCTGGTGTTGTTTAGAGCTATTGTTTCTGGCCACCGGGTGGCAAAATCCATGAAGGTCAGTATGTACAGCTTTCCTCTGGGTGTCTTCTTAGGGAAAGGACCCAAAATATCCACAGCTACACGCTGAAATGGAACCTCAATTATGGGGAGTGGCTGGAGAGGGTCCTTGACCTGGTCTTGGGGCTTTCCCACCCTCTGGCACACCTCACAAGACTGGACATAGGTAGAAACGTCTTTGCCCATTCCCTCCCAGTGGAAGGACTTCCCCAAATGGTCCTTGGTCCTGTTTACCCCAAAATGGCCACTAGGGTGATCGTGGGCTAAGCTCAAGAGTTTTTCCCTATAATTAGTTGGAACTACCAACTGTCTTTGAGGATGCCAGTCCTACTTGTGCCCACCAGAACGGGTTTCCTTGTATAAGAGTCCTCCTTCTACAACAAACTGGGATTGGTTAGAAGAGCTGAGAGGTGGTGGGTTGTCCGTGCTGCTGTCCAAGCTCCCTTGAGGCTTTCATCTGCTTCCTCCTCTGCCTGGAACTGCTCCCTTGATGCTGGAGACATTAGTTCCTCGCTGGGTTGTGGACTTGAGCTTGGTCCCACTGGAAGCGATGCAGGTGATGGGGGTGTCTCCATTGACTGTGAACCGCTCTCCGCTGCTGTACTAGGTTGTACTTCAGGCTTCGGGTGAGCTTCTTGCTCTGGTTTAGATGCTGCTGCAGGTGCAGGCTCTCTGGAGCCCTTTGGTGATGGCTCCCCTGACACTGGTGGGGTTGCAAGCACGGCCTCTGGGGCTGACTGCTCTGCCAGTTCTGAATCTTGGGCTGGTTCTTGCTGGGTCCCAGGAACTGGATCTACAACTGCTGCCATAGACTCTGGTCTGGGGTCTGGTAGCACCACCTCTGTCTGGATCCCCAGGACTGTGGTATCAGGGGACGTAGGCTGGGCCATTGTAGGAGGCTCAGGAATGGAGTTAGGTGCGGAGGCCTGTTTAGCCTGGCTGCGGGTGACCATCCCCACCCTTTTTGTTAGCCTCATATGGTTGGCTAAGTCTTCTCCCAGCAGCATGGGACTGGGGTAATCGTCATGGACTGCAAAAGTCCACATTCCTGACCAGCCCTTGTACTGGACAGTCAACCTGGCTGTAGGCAAGCTAAAAGAGTTGGCCTTACAGGATTGTCACTTGGGCCTCTGGGTTGATGAATTTGGGGTTCACCAGGGATTGGTGAATAGCTGACACCTGTGCACCAGTGTCTCTCCACGCAGTAATCTTCCTCCCACCCACACTCACAATTTCCCTTCACTCTGGGGGTATTTGCGAGGTATCTGGGCCTGAAGGCTTTTGGTGGGACCCCGGGGTGATGAGTTGCAGTCAGCTGGTGCTCTTGGGGCAGTTGGTCTTCATATGGCCCAGCTCATTACATTTAAAGCATCACCCATCTGACTGTGGGCTGGGGTGAGGTGGGTGGGTGGAGAGTAGGATGATGGGACGAGAGAGCATCTGGGATTTCCCTGGCTGTGTAGAGGGCTCCTCCTTGCGAGGTGGGGCCTTGGGCTGACTCTAATGGTGGGGTGTTGTCTCGGATTACCCCTTTTGGTATTCGCACCAACTGCTACTAGCTTTCTTCTTCTCCGCCACCTCCACCCATTTGGCTCCAATCTCCCCAGCCTCGATCACAGTTTTGGGCTTCCCATCTAGGATGTACCTTTCTATTTCCTCTGGAAAACCCTCTAAGAACTGCTCCACTTGTATTAGGAGACACAGATCTTCCAGAGACTTAACATTTGCTCCTGATATCCAGGCATCCCAATTTTTTACAATGTGGTAGGCGTGTCGGGAAAATGCCATATCTGGTTTCCAACTTAGGGCTTTGAACCACTGACGGGCATGCTCGGGTGTTAGCACCATCCTAATTCTGGCCTTTTTTTAAAAAAAAATCATACTTGTTCATGTGTTCTTTAGGCATTTCAGCTGCCACCTCTGCTAAGGGTCCACTGAGTTGTGGCCTCAGCTCCACCATATACTGGTCTGGAGGGAGTTTGTACCCAAGGCAGGTTCTTTCAACATTTTCTAAGAAGGCCTCTGTATCATCACCTACCTTGTATGTGGGGAATTTCTTGGAATGGGGAGCGGTAGCTGGAGAAGGACTGTTAGGGCCTTGTCTGGGCTTGATCTAGGTCTGTATTCTCCATTGTGTGCCACTTTGGAAAGACTGCTTGCTCTAGTGGTTCAGTGCCCAACTGAATCTCATGCACAGGGCTGCCCTACTCTAGCCCAGCTATTTCGTTGCCATGAAGCTAGAGGGGAAAAAAATAAACTGCTTGTTGAACTCCCTGGCTTGGCAGGCTGAACCCTTTTCATGCCTGTTCCCCCTCATGCAGCAAAAGAAAGAAAAGAAAGAAAGAAAACCTCCCTGGACATAGTCGGCATTATTCAAATAGTTAAATCTGTCCAGAGCATCAATCTCCGGACATCCACTGCGATGAGCCAATGCCACCCTCCAGCCGCCTATCGTGGCACAGTACTGAGGGCAAATGGGAATTCTGCCGCTGGCTGAAGTGGGGCCTGGGTTCTCCCTGAAAGCATCAAGGCTGAAGGTCTCATTGCACTCGGCTGCAGGGACTGTCTGTGTCACTGATCTCCAGCTCTTCCAGATCCCTCTCAGCCAGTTACAGCGACTTTGCACCATAAGTGCACAGTTCCAGGGGGATTTTGGGTGTTGGTTGTTTTTAACTGTAGAATTGTTTAGTTTGTTTCCGAAGCCCTTGCACAGGATGTTGCACAACTGAAAGAGAATTTATAGCTCTGCGGTTATCGCTCTGTGTACAGCCGGCCTTCGCTTCCTCTGCAGGTTCAGTTTGGAAGACACCAAGGCTGAGAATTGTTCTGAGTTCAACCAAAATAAATTCAATTAAGACAAGTGCAAAGTATTTCATTTAGGAAGGACAAATCAAATGCACAACTACAAAATGGGGAATAACTGGCTAGGAGGTAGTAGTGCTGCAAAGGATATGGGCAGGGCTGCCCGGGGGGCGGGGGAGGCAAGTGGGGCAATTTGCCCCAGGTCTCGGGCCCCGCAGGGGCCCCCACAAGAATGTCGGAGGCTCCCCCCCGCCTCCACCGTCCCCCATCACCCAGCGCCTCAGTGCGCCGTGTCCAGGAGCAGCCCTGGACAGCACTGCAGCAGCGTGGCTCCAGCGGGGCCTGAGCTCCTCCCCGTTTGGAGCTGCATGGTAAGGGGGTGGGGCTGCGAGCTGAGGCCAAGTGGCGGGAGCTCAGGCCCTGGATGCGGCGCGCTGAGGCTCCGGGAGAGGGGGTAAGCGGCATGGTAAGCCCCTCTGAGCCAGGCATCCCCCTGACCCCATCCCCCCCCAGCCCTGACCCCCAGCTCCGAGCCCAGCCCCTGTGAGTCTGGCACCCCCTGACCCAGAGCCCAGCTCCCCACCCAGCCCTGGGCAACAGCAGCACCACCCCCAGGTTCACCCCCCACTCTGCCCAGGTGTAAATGACAGCAGGAGGTGCAGGGCAGGGGAGAATCATGTCACTGTTGCTTAAGGCCCCGGCTGACAGTCAGCATCTGCTTCCTCCTGCCAGCTCGCATGCAGTGGAGCTTTCTGGAGGGAGCCCTGTGACCATGTGAGTTTCCTTCACTACAAACTGTCTCTCTCTCCTGCTACTGCCCCACCAGCTGCCTTGCTCAGCTGCTCTGCTTCTGCCCTCACACTGAATCCCACACACAGCCCCAGCTCTCTCTCTGGGTACATCTACATTGCAGCTGGAGGTGGAATTTCCAGCTGGGGTAGACATACCCCGTAAGCTTTGACTGAGTTTGTGAGCTAAAAGTACCAGTGTAGCTGTGGCAGTGGGGGCAGCTGGAGAGGCTGGATGCTCAAGTATCTACCTAGAGTCTCGGACAGGATCATACTTGGCTATCTAGCCTATCATAGATCATAGAATATCAGGGTTGGAAGGGACCTCAGGAGGTCATCTAGTCCAACCCCCTGCTCAAAGCAGGACCTATCCCCAACTAAATCATCCCAGCCAGGGCTTTGTCAAGCCTGACCTTAAAAACCTCTAAGGAAGGAGATTCCACCACCTCCCTAGGGAACCCATTCCAGTGCTTCACCACCCTCCTAGTGAAAAAGTTTTTCCTAATATCCAACCTAAACCTCCCCCACTGCAACTTGAGACCATTACTCCTTGTTCTGTAATCTGGTACCACTGAGAACAGCCTAGATCCATCCTCTTTACAAACCCCTTTCAGGTAGTTGAAAGCAGCTATCAAATCTCCCCTCATTCTTCTCTTCTGCAGACTAAATAATCCCAGTTCCCTCATCCTCTCCTCATAACTCATGTGCTCCAAACCCCAAATCATTTTTGTTGCCCTCCGCTGGACTTTTTCCAATTTTTCCACATTCTTCTTGTAGTGTGGGGACCAAAACTGGACACAGTACTCCAGGTGAGGCCTCACCAATGTCGAACAGAGGGGAATGATCACGTCCCTCGATCTGCTGGCAATGCCCCTACTTATACAGCCCAAAATGCTGTTAGCCTTCTTGGCAACAAGGGCACACTGTTGACTCATATCCAGCTTCTCGTCCACTATAACCCCTAGATCCTTTTCTGCAGAACTGCTGCCTAGCCACTCAGTCCCTAGCCTATCCCACCACCCGCACCACCACGGCTACACTGCTAGTTTAGGTGCTCTACCTTGACTAAAGCTAGCATGTGTCCATCTACACTGATCCCTTTAGGATCCCTTGATGAGGGGGCAGGGCTAATTCAGGGAGATCAGGTGATTAAGAAACCAGCTCATAAACAACCAGAGGCGCTAGTGAAGAAGAACAGCAGCAAACAAGGGAGTTCTGTGAGGGAATTTAGAAGGGAGCGTGATAGCCAGAGACACCTAGTAAACAGTCTCTAAACTCCCTCCAGCCCTCAAGAAAGAAAAACACATACAAAGAGCAAACATACAACCCCCCTACAAGACTCAAAGTAATGCAGGCAGAAGTCCAGCAGCAGGATGGGAGCTCTCCAGTTTATTGCACTGAATGCAGCAGGTATTATTACCTGCCTTGTGGGCAGGTGGCATATGTGGGCATCAGGTGCAAGCAACTCCTGGCCCTCAGAGACGGAGTACAGCCTCTGGAGGGCAGAGTGGCTGAAGGTTAATGGGGAGACACACATTTACTGGAAGGAGAGAGACGGGGATTTCTAAGACCATAGATAAGCCCCATGTAGTGACACCCCAACCTGTCAGATGCTCCCAGGGTGTGAAATATGGATTGAGGCTCCTGGTGTAAAAGCCTTCACGCTGCCTGTGTCACAGGTTTCTACACAGCCCCAGGCAGGGTCGGGGTTTGGGCTGTAGCTATGGTGTCTGGTATTCCACATTCTTTGCTTGTGGGGAATGATGTTCTGGCTGTGAACACAGAAGGGCTGAATCAGCCCCCTCAGGTAGCTTCAGACAGGGAAAAGGATGTGTGAGCAAACCGCAGATAGAAGAGCTGACGGGGAAAGGGGGTCACATTCCCCTGGTTAGACTCCCAGAACATGGGCAGCGTGTTTAATAGGCAGGCGAAGGCTGAGCCTGCCCAAACAGCCCCGTGTGGCCCCACCATGCTCCCTCCAGAGGCCCCCTCTCTCCGCTGCTACTTGGTCCCACCCCAGCCCAGGCAGGCTGCTCCTCTGCCAGGAAGGGAAGCCGGTTGGGGATGGGGCTAGGGCGCCTGGGACTTGGCATAGCTGGGGCTGCCCGGTGCTGCGGGGCCCCGGCACTGGGGCCATGCCACCCAGTGCTCGGGGCAAAGGGGGGCTGCGTGCCACCTGCCACTCCGGGGCTGGGGGGGGTCTGCACCTGCCTGCTGCTCTGGGGGGCTGGAGCTCTGAGGCTGGGGTTGCACATGCCCGCCCGGTGCTCCGGGGCTGGGGGCCACATTCCCCCTCAGTGCTCTGTGGGGCTGCCTGCCCGGTGCTCTGGGGGGCCATGTGCTGCCCACTGGCCTGGTGCTCTGGGGTTGGGGGAGCTGCCCGGTGCTCTGTGGGGGGGGCTTGCAGCTGCAGGGGGATCTGGGCTTGGGGGGAAGAGGGAGGGAGGGCTGGAGCCTCAGGCAGAAGAGGTGGGCCGGGGCCTAGCCTCCCCAAGCTGGTGGCTCACCCACCGCCCATGTCCCAGAGGAGTTAGGCGACACCCCCAGGTTTGCAGGCAAAAGCCTGAGGAGGAAGGGGGTGAGATCCCTGCTGCTTCAGAAAAGGGACAGGACCTACTGACTGAGGGAAAATCTGCTGGGCCCTACAGCTCAGCTCAGCTCAGCTCAGGGAATTAATGTCTCTGCTAACCCATCGGAGGGATCCAGGAGCTGTACAGACCATGAGGCTGGCAGTGTCTCCAGCCACAATTAGGGACACGGAGGCAGCTGCAGTGCACTGCCAGTCTATGGCACCCAGGCAGGGGGGAAATGCCCAAGTGGTGGATCAGAAGCTGCTTGGGAGATGGTGAAGGATCCTGAGCCAGAGGGGAGAGGGAATTCAGCTCACCTTGACTCGGGGGGGGGGGAGGGGGACGAACCTCCATCCAGCACTGGGGCAACCAACCCCGTGGGGGACAAAGGGACCACCACAAACTTCCTAGACACTGCATGGGAGGAGGGAGGGGGAGAACCAGGTCTCAAGTTTACATGCAAAGGTTTTGGGCTCTAGCAAGGGTAGGAATTGGCATGTGAAAGCTCAGCCCCATGGGATCTGAACTGAGAACTGATTCAGGATGGTTGACAAGAGACACTACAGATTTTGGAAGGATGCTGCTGGCTTACTAGCCGAATGTTATCTGAACACACATTATGGAATTAAGATAAACTTTCCTGAATTAAGTTAGACCTTATAGAATTACGGTTAATACTTTGGGGGTCCATTGTCTTAAAAATGCTATTGTTTGAGTGTTGTTGTTTCATTGTGTGTAGGGAAGGAAGGGGGATGCTAATCTAACCCCTTTGGGGTTTAGAGAGCATGGCCCCTTTAAATCTTTTTCCTAGTGGGGAGGGGGAGAGTGAGAAAAAAGGAGGGAAATGCCAGGGGGTGGCTCTGGAGCTCCAGGGGAGAGAGAGGCAGCAGCCCGCAGGCCCTCGCAAAGTGAAGCAGCAGAGAACCTGCCCTGAAGCCTGGGACGGACAGGGCCGATCGGGGACACCCCAGGACAGGAGCCAGGAGGAGCACTGTGCCAGGAGGAATTGCCGAGAAGGACAGGCCAGATCTGGACCCAGTATCACGGCTGCCCAGAACTGCATGGGGCTGTGAGTACTGGGGCTCAGGACTCTGCACTGGGAACAAGGAGGGACGTTGCTAGCTAGGTAAGTGGGGAGGTGGTCACTCTGTGTGGCTTTGCAGAGAGCGGCAGAAGAAGGCACCGGAGGGGTTTGTTGGGGAGAGTTCACTGGCACCGAAGATGACCAGGAGCACCCAAGACTCATCACTGGACTGGAACTTTGCTCAGGACTCCTGAACTCTGTGTGCAGACACATTGCTCAGTGTCTGCCCTTCCAGACTGTGCTGCCACTGGGCCTGTGGGGCCTTGGTTTGGATGCAGCCCTGTTCTGCTGCTCCCCCTATATTTCCCCTTGTTGTATTTCTCCTCTTATCCCTCTGTAAATAAATATTTCCCTTGTTATATTCATTGTACTTTTCCTGTGGGTGTGTGTGTTCACTCTGGGGGTTTGGAACAGGTGCCCCTGGGGTGGAAGGGATTTCTCCTGCTGCATTCCTGCGCGCGCCTTCTCTTGGCCAGAGCTGCCTGCAGAGCAGACTCCATCTTGGCCACAAGGGCGCAAAAGTTACACTGATGAACTTCCCCCATTATCAGCCTTTGAAGTTGCCCTCCCCCACCCCAAGGTCTGCATATGCTAGTTGGAACTGGATTCTCTAGAGACCCAGAGACAAAGAAAAGCTTTTTGGATAACGTCTGAGTTTAAAATCACTCAGGGCCTTCTTCCTGGTCCAGCAAATGGACAGAACCCTGGTCCCCCAAGGGCCCTAATCCTTAGGGGAGGATTGGAAGGACTTGGCTTGCTGAGGCCTCATAACTTTGGGTGCTTGTCCTGAGCTGAAGCTCTGATGAGCTTGAACCACAAGGAAACCCCTAGGGTGGGGGGATGCCTAGTGAGCTTATTAGCATGTGTGTGGGTCCTTCTATTGTTTTTGTGATCTTTTTACCTTAAGAATAAAGCTAAGCTTGCTTAGAAAGAGTTGGGTGGTCATTTATTCCTGTAGCAATCACACTGTATCCATCTCTGAAGGGAAAGGAAGCAGGTGTCCAGGGCAAGCTGTCTGTGCTGGGAATTACACAGTGAATACAGGGCACTGTGCCACCTGGACATACTCTGGTCAGACGGGAGAATGACGTGGGTCTCCACCCAACAGAGGCAATGGCTGGGGAGCTGGGAGCCTAAGATACAGGTGCAGTTCCCCTGAACTGTGACACCTATTTCTGTGTGAGGGGCAGGGCTTAGGACACACCTCTCTCATCAGCATCTCCCATTGGCTACCTTAGGAGGTGTCACAGATCCACAGGATCAGTGCTATGCCCCCAGCTTTGAAACAGTCTCTAAGAGGAATCAGTTCAGTGTGCCAGACCCCCTTGGGGTCTCACTCCTCCTCCAGGGTAAGCCACACGGCCTCACCACCTCCTTACACTGAGCCTCTGAGCTCCAGCACTCCAGGAGCTCTGTTCTGTGAGTCCAACTGAGATAGACTCCTGGTTGAAACTTGTCCACTCTTCAAGGACTAATGCACCTCATCTGGCATTTGCAGTGACACTCAAACAACATTCTCCAAAGAGTAGGATTTATTAATCATCAGGAAACAGCATAAGAAGTCCTTAGGTTAGCACAGAGAACTGAAGGTTAAAGAATAGACCTTTCTGCACAATCCAGAGCCCAGCCAAGCTGTAGGGAACCCCATTTATTCAAGCTCTCTCTGTCCGCCTCTCCCTCTGACCTCCTTGATCAGATCCCAGGGGAGAGCCCCAACTCCTTCCAGCAGCAAACTGTCATTCCCCATCTCAAACCACTCCAATCCTTTATTCTCGAGATGGGGGAAATTTGCTCAGCTTCCCTGCTGACATGTGGGGTACTCCATCTGCCTCTGGGTGGTTGGTTGCTAGGTGTCAGTGTCCAGGTGTGACACTCTGTTCCTCAAAACAGTGCCCTGGAACCGCCATATTCACCACTGTGAAACGACTATGATAGGTTTTGTACTAAGTATGCCTTGCGAGGCACCATTCTAAAAGTCTTCATCTGGTGAAAAATAATATCCTGTTGGATTGTCTGTGCTATTTTTGTATGGAAAGTTATGAAGTGTTGCTGTATGCGTCTCTGAAATATGTGGTGAGGTTGGGAAAAGCCACAACCAGCCTTTTAGGTACAACAAAGGAGCAGACATCAGTAGCCAAATGGCTTTTATGGCTCATCACTCACAATCCACTATCCCAGAGGCTTCTCAGAGAAGGCACATACGCCATGGAGGAGGACTAACCGACGTACAGCAAAGATCTTTCTAGCAAGCTGGAAGAAAGTATATAAGAAAGCCAGTGACATCATCGCTTGGCCTCTCTCCCCTTCGATCTCCACACCTGGCAGCATGTCTGAAAGACAAAGGCTTTGTCGGAGAATAACAGGGTTCTCACTCTTTGGTTGGGTACAGCAAAGTCAGATACTTTATTTTCTCAAGCAATTGCGTAGAGGGAGAGAGTGCACTAGGACACAGGGTCTCCCCCTCCTAGGCAGGTATCTCAACAGGTAAACAATTACAGCAAGCATTTATACCTTTTGTTACAGACTAATAAGCAACAGCTGCATTTTGTTTATACATAGGTCATCCTGATATCTTATTTTCCTCATGTATTTAGACCCTAGTCTACATTCCATATTATCTACACAAGGTCGCAACAACTTCTCACACAGTTGTTTCCCACTCGCCTCACACAATCCTCGCTTCTACAAATCTCACATAATTAGGGTTACAGTTCGCCTGACTCTTGCTAACAAACTGTCATGCATTGCATCCCCTTCCTGTCAGTTCTTTCTCTGCTTCCACAGCTTTGAACTGGGGAAGGGTGGTGATGGTCCCAGACAGGAAGGCAGTCCCGGTCTGTGTATTGAGAAACTGTAACCTGCTTTTCCCATCTGTCAGGGTGAGAAAAGCTGTTTGATTCAACTCTTGCTTAGACTAAAAGTTTAGGATTTTGAATGCGTGTTTACTTTTTTTTCCCTTAAGGTAACTATCTCTGACCTTTATGCCCACCACTTACAATCACTTACAATCTATCTTTCTCTAGTTAACAAACTTATTTTAATGTTTTATCCTGACCAGTGAGTTTGTCTAAAGTGCTTGGGAAATCTGCTCAGGTTGCAAAGGCTGGTGCATGTCCACTTTCCTTTGACGAAGTGATGAACTAGGTAATGAACTTACAGTGACCAGGCTTCTGATCAGTGCAAGACGGTACAGTTCTGGTGTTCAAGGCTGCGGAGCTGGATGGAATTAGCTGGAGCCTCCCCATTGATGGTTCATGAGTGGTAGGGAGATCATTCATGTAACACCGCAGGGTGTGTCCCTGCCTGTCCATGGCTGTGTAAGTGCAGTGCCTGCTAGAGGCTTGGAGCTTCACATCAGCATCACAGTGTGAGAGGCAACCCAGGTTGGTGGGTTCGGAGGGCTCAGTGGTCCCACAATCCAGGTTGCACCCCAGGGACCCTGTCACACCACATTATGGTTTGCCATTGTCATCTAGGATTCTCCATTAATATGAGGTTGGCCTCAGTCAGTCCTTTTCCAATGACCCACTCAGTCTCAAGACAGCTAGATGACATTCACATCTATGTCTTTTAGCCTGCCCTGAGAGCAAACAGTCCTTTTTCACCCACTGGGTAACAATGCAGCATATAGGGGAAACTGAGGCACACATAGGCTTCATAAAAAAATATTACAGAAAATTCCCACTTTGTTACAGGAGGCTCCTGACCTAATGTGCTGGCTTTTGTGGATCCCATTCTTTGGTGTCTGTCTCTCTCCCCATGTCCTGTATAAGGAGCCCAGGCACCTAACACACATTTTGTGGATCATAGTTCTGTTCCAAGCGTCTAAAAATTAGGCATTGCAATGTCTAAGTCCCTTTGTGGATCTGGACCACAACCCCCAGTTCTGTGGAGAACTGGCCATGTTGAATACTAGAGAGTAAAGGCTGGAGGAGGGCTTCTGTAGGCTAATGTCATTGAGAGAGGTGCTGTTTCTACACCATGGAAAAACTCCTGCAGGCTACATCTACATAAAGGGGTTGTGCCGGCATAGACTGTAATGTAGACACAGTCTGACTGAGGGAGAGAAATGTACAGTGCTCACATGCACCATGGTTCCCTGTACAGCCTCCTCGCCGAGAGAAGATGGAGCGACTGCCTGGAGCTGAGGAGAGTCCAAGCTGCAGGAACTGGCTGACATGAGCATGGGACGTGTCTCTTTGTCCCTAATGACTATTCCCAACTCAGCCCACAGCTGGAGGCAGCTGGCAGAAGGGAAATGGCCAGTTGCTGTTAGGGCAGCACTTTTATGGGAACAGGGACGTGAAATTAAACCTGTCATTCCTGGATCACACGGGGGTGCGCAGGAGAATAGGGCCGAGTGAACTTGATGCAGCTGCCAACTGGCCTATGGCATCTGATAAGTCTGCAGCAGCTGCTCCGTGCAGAGCGAGATGCGAGGACACATCCTGACAGGGCTGGGCTGCTGTGGCTGGGGGTGGTTCTTCCCAGGCCCAAGGGTAGGTGGTGCCTTTGGGCAGAGAGAACACAGAGCTACTCACTCCAGAGCACGCAGAGAGACACCAAGCTCAGGGGAAGCCCAGGGGGCCTGGCAGTTCCCAGGGACATACAGAGCCTGGGGAGACACTGAGCCCAGAGATGGACAGTAAAGACTGATCATCCCCACCCCCACCAGCTCTTCATTCAGGCCCTGAGCCTGGACAGAGCCCCACCCCAGGGAGACTGATTCAGGGGCCTGCATGTCTCTGACTCTCCCCAAGATATTGAGCGATTTGTCTGCTACCTGCACATCCCGGAGGGGAGGGCTCTCTGCTCCGCGGCAAGGAGGGGAGAGAGTTGGGCTCACTGGCTCCCAGGACCCAGCTAGGACAGCCGCTGGACAGGGCCAGGGGTGAAAGTAATGGCAAAGACTTATCGGTACAGGGGCCGGTTCTGGCCCCCGGAAAGGGCAGGGTCTCGGGCAGAAGGGGCAGGGCTGGGGGGGCGGGTCAGCGTCCCCCAGCTAGCCCATGCCTGTGCTGCCTGTGGCAGCTGGAGCTCTGGGACCTTTTAAATTGCCAGCCCTGGGCAGCTGCTCCTTTTGCCCCTCGCCCGTCAGCGGCTGGGTGGGGAGGAGGCAAAAGGTGCAACGATGTTAAAGCGCTGACATGGCAGTGCTTTAAGCAGGGTCCTTAAAGTGCTGTCGCAGCAGGCCTTTAAAGTCAGCTGGGTACGGGCTGGTACTGGCAGCTACCTTTTACTGGTATGCCATACCAGCCCGTACCGGCTCACTTTCACCCTGGGCAGTGCCCATCAGTAACTGAGGGCTCCATGTGGCTCAGGGCTAGTCTGGGGCCACCAGGGTTTTTATCCCCAGGGGAGGGGTTTGTGCAGAGGGGGATCCCAGGAGTGAGATTCCCTTTGGGGAAGGAACTCCCCAAACTTTCTCATTTGCACACATACACACACACTCTCTCTCTCCACCACAAAAAAAAATCAAAATTTTGTTTTTGGTATTTGCAAGAATTCCTTATCAGTTTCCATACAGAGGACATGTCTGCATATGTCCTCACAGCTGTACATATGTTTGTCTTATCTTCTGTTCTGGTTGCCTAAATCTGGTTCATGTCACCTACTGTGAATGTAGTTTCATTCAAATTAATTATTTACCTTTAAACGTGTTATTTTGTTGCTCTTATAACACTTCCTATGTTTTTATTTCAGAGTAACAGCCGTGTTAGTCTGTATCCGCAAAAAGAAGAACAGGAGTACTTGTGGCACCTTAGAGACTAACAAATTTATTAGAGCATAAGCTTTCGTGGACATCCGAAGAAGTGGGCTGTAGTCCACGAAAGCTTATGCTCTAATAAATTTGTTAGTCTCTAAGGTGCCACAAGTACTCCTGTTCTTCTTTTTATGTTTTTATTGTGATCCTGTCATTTACTGTCTTTAATACTGAAGTTTTGCATTGTTGTGATAGCATACATTTATTCCTTGTGATCCTGTGATTTCACTGCTGACTGATTTCCTGGGTTGCCCATCTTGTGGTCCAGGGGAAGTAATTTGTGACAGAAGGGGGTCCCCGTCACAGCTTGCTACCTGCACCTGTGAAATGGATGGATGGCAGCCTCTCCTGCCACAATTTGGTACACCTGTGAAATCTCTAATTTAAAGTTGGACACAAATGAAAGTAAGTAAAGGTCTCAGGCCTGGGGCAGCCCCAAGGGCCACCAGGGGGGTTCCAGCTCAGGGAGGTCAGGCAGGAGCCAGGGACCTGCCCTGAGCCTGAGAGACCAGTGCAGGAACAGCAAACCCCAAAACACACACAGCTAATGGAGAGCTAGAGTCACACACCATGGGACAGGGACAGGAAAACAAACAGGACTCTGGTATAAATCAGGAACAACCCATTAGAGTCACCATGACCCCCAAATCCTTTCCAGAGTCACTGCTTTCCAGGATACAGCCCCCGCACCCCTGCCCCATTCTGTTGGTATGGTCCACATCGCTTGTTCCTAAATGTGGAACTTTCTACTTGTCTCTATTAATAAACATTTTGTTAGAGGTGGGGGGCAGGGGTTGCACTTCTGGAGGAATATGAGCCCCCTTTCCCCGCCCCCTGTACTTATGCCAGGATACACGGGGCCCTGTCCCTCTGGGGTTGTCTGAGTTCCTCAGTGCTTCTTATGCATGTGTTAGCATCTGGTGGGGGGAGGGGCAAACCCTCTGCTGTCCAGGAGGCCTTCTCTCTGCCTCATAGAATCATAGAATATCAGGGTTGGAAGGGACCTCAGGAGGTCATCTAGTCCACCCCCCTGCTTAAAGCAGGACCTAATCCCAACTAAATCATCCCAGCCAGGGCTTTGTCAAGCCTGACCTTAAAAACCTCTAAGGAAGGAGATTCCACCACCTCCCTAGAGAACCCATTCCAGTGCTTCACCACCCTCCTAGTGAAAAAGTTTTTCCTAATATCCAACCTAAACCTCCCCCACTGCAACTTGAGACCATTACTCCTTGTTCTGTCATCTGGTACCACTGAGAACAGTCTAGATCCATTCTCTTTACAACAACCTTTCAGGTAGTTGAAAGCAGCTATCAAATCCCGCCTCATTCTTCTCTTCTGCAGACTAAACAATCCCAGTTCCCTCAGCCTCTCCTCATAAGTCATGTGCTCCAGCCCCCAAATCATTTTTGTTGCCCTCCGCTGGACTCTTTCCAATTTTTCCACATCCTTCTTGTAGTGTGGGGCCCAAAACTGGACACAGTATGCCAGGTGAGGCCTCACCAATGTCGAATAGATGGGAATGATCACGTCCCTTGATCTGCTGGCAATGCCCCTACTTATACAGCCCAAAATGCTGTTAGCCTTCTTGGCAACAAGGGCACACTTTTGACTCATATCCAGCTTCTCGTGCACTGTAACCCCTAGGTCCTTTTCTGCAGAACTGCTGCCTAGCCACTCGGTCCCTAGTCTGTAACAGTGAATGGGATTCTTCCGTCCTAAGTGCTGGACTCTGCACTTGTCCTTGTTGAACCTCGTCAGGTTTCTTTTGGCCCAATCCTCTAATTTCTCTAGGTCCCTCTAAATCCTATCCCTAGCCAACAGCGTATCTACCAGTCCTCCCAGTTTAGTGTCATCTGCAAACTTGCTGAGAGTGCAGTCCACGCCATCCTCCAGATCATTAATGAAGATATTGAACAAAATCGGCCCCAGGACCGACCCTTGGGGCACTCCGCTTGAAACCGGCTGCCAACTAGACATGGAGCCATTGATCACTACCCGTTGAGCCCGACAATCTAGCCAGCTTTCTATCCACCTTATAGTCCATTCATCCAGCCCACACTTCTTTAACTTCCCGGCAAGAATACTGTGGGAGACCGTATCAAAAGCTTTGCTAAAGTCAAGGAATAACACATCCACTGCTTTTTCCTCATCGACATACCCAGTTATCTCCTCATAGAAGGCAATTAGGTTAGTCAGGCATGACTTGCCCTTGGTGAATCCATGCTGACTGTTTCTGATCACTTTCCTCTCCTCTAAGTGCTTCAGAATTGATTCCTTGAGGACCTGCTCCATGATTTTTCCAGTGACTGAGGTGAGGCTGACTGGCCTTTAGTTCCCCGGATCCTCTTTCTTCCCTTTTTTAAAGATGGGCACTACATTAGCCTTTTTCCAGTCATCCGGGACCTCCCCCGATTGCCATGACTTTTTAAAGATAATGGCCAATGGCTCTGCAATCACATCCGCCAACTCCTTTAGCACCCTCGGATGCAGCGCATCTGGCCCCATGGACTTGTGCTCGTACAATTTTTCTAAATAGTCCCGAACCACTTCTTTCTCCACAGAGGGCTGGTCACCTCCTCCCCATGCTGTGCTGCCCAGTGCAGCAGTCTGGGAGCTGACCTTTTTTGTGAATACAGAGGCAAAAAAGTCATTGAGTACATTAGCTTTTTCCACATCCTCTGTCACTAGGTTGCCTCCCTCATTCAGTAAGGGGCCCACACTTTCCTTGACTTTTTCTTGTTGCTAACATACCCAAAGAAACCCTTCTTGTTACTCTTAACATCTCTTGCTAGCTGCAACTCCAAGTGTGATTTGGCCTTCCTGATTTCACTCCTGCATGCCTGAGCAATATTTTTATACTCCTCCCTGGTCATTTGTCCAATCTTCCACTTCTTGTAAGCTTCTTTTTTGCGTTTAAGATCAGCAAGGATTTCACTGTTTAGCCAAGCTGGTCGCCTGCCATATTTACTATTCTTTCTACACATCGGGATGTTTCTTTTCCTGCAACCTCAATAAGGATTCTTTAAAATACAGCCAGCTCTCCTGGACCCCTTTCCCCCTCATGTTATTCTCCCAGGGGATCCTGGCCATCAGTTCCCTGAGGGAGTCAAAGTCTGCTTTTCTGAAGTCCAGGGTCCGTATTCTGCTGCTCTCCTTTCTTCCTTGTGTCAGGATCCTGAACTCGACCATCTCATGGTCACTGCCTCCCAGGTTCTCACCCACTTTTGCTTCCCCTACTAATTCTTCCCTGTTTGTGAGCAGCAGGTCTAGAAGAGCTCTGCCCCTAGTTGGTTCCTCCAGCACTTGCACCAGGAAATTGTCCTCTACACTTTCCAAAAACTTCCTGGCTTTTCTGTGCACCGCTGTATTGCTCTCCCAGCAGATATCAGGGTGATTAAAGTCTCCCATGAGAACCAGGACCTGCAATCTAGTAACTTCTGCTAGTTGGCAGAAGAAAGCCTTGTCCACGTCATCCCCCTGGTCTGGTGGTCTATAGCAGACTCCCACCACAACATCACCCTTGTTGCTCACACTTCTAAACTTAATCCAGAGACTCTCAGGTTTTTTTGCAGTTTCATACCGGAGCTCTGAGCAGTCATACTCCTCTTACATACAATGCAACGCCCCGACCTTTTCTGCCCTGCCTGTCTTTCCTGAACAGTTTATATCCATCCTTGACAGTACTCCAATCATGTGAGTTATCCCACCAAAACTCTGTTATTCCAATGACATCATAGTTCCTTGACTTTGCCAGGACTTCCAGTTATTTACCGAGATGTGGGGGGCCCTGCCCTTCTAGGTGTTATCAATCCAATCCCCTCTCCCTGCTACACCTCAAGTCAAGGGTTGGTGGGGCCAACCCTCCCTGGGGTGTCTGAGCCTCTCTCCATTCCCCTCATGTGAGCTGGGATGTGAGGAGTCTTGTCCCTCTACAGAGATCAGAGCCCCTCTCTCTGCCCCCAGGTAAGCCAGCCGCTGGAGAATCCCTGGGAGCTAAGAACAGACATGCTGGGAGCGTGCACCAAGATCACACAGCTGAGGCCTGAGCTACACTAGAAAATTCATATGCAGGGTCGGGATGAGCTCTCCCTGACATCTTGTGATGAGCTGGGGGAAAGACTTTAGGGACAGACCATGTTTTATATATGCCCACTATGCCTAGGTGCACAGCAGAGGGAACTGCTCTGCCAAAATGATCACTTTGGGCTGGCGTTGGGTTACACAACACTCCAGTATTGAATGCAGAGTAATGGAATGTCATTAGCCTTATTTCATTAGCAAAGGGCAGCAGAACTGTGCTTAGCCTGCCCTGACTGAGGTGAGTCACTCTCAACTAGGGTGACTAGATGTCCCGATTTTATAGGGACAGTCCCGATATTTGGGGCTCTTTTTTATATGGGCTCCAATTACCCCCCATCTCCTGTCTCAATTTTTCACACTTGCTATCTGGTCACCGTACCCTCAACTGAACCTCACTTGCTAAGTAGAGATGCGAAATACCCATGAAAGGGAGATGGGGTGGGTAGAGGTGTTCCTAAGGGCCTGGCTACACTTGCAAATGTAGAGTGCTTTGAATTAAACCAGCCCTCAGAGAGCGCAGTAGGGAAAGTGCCGCAGTCTGTCCACACTGACAGCTGCAAGCGCACTTGCGTGGCCACATTTGCAGCAGTTGCAGCGCTATTGGGAGCGGTGCATTATGGGCAGTTATCCCACAGAGCACCTCTTCCCATTCTGGCGCCATGGGTTGTGGGAAGAGGGTGTGAGTGCAGGGCATTCTGGGTCCTGTCCCAACGCCCCGTGATGCATCATTTCGCATTCCAGAAATCCCTTTGTTTTCGTCCACCTTTGGCACCATCTTTCAACGGTTTCTGTGCAGTGCGATCTGTCTGCAGGAAATGAAGCCCGAACTGCTGAGGCATATGCTGACGAGTCTCACCAGCACGTCACGTTTGGCTGTCGAACTATTCCTTAAGATCCAAAGTGACAATGAGAGTGAGGAGTCCGACGATGCTATCGAGCCACGTAATGCATACGACATGAAATTGCTTGTGGCATTCACGGACATGCTCAGCACCATGGAACGCTGCTTTGGGGCTCGGGAAACAAGCACTGAGTGGTGGGAGCACATCGTCATGGAAGTCTGGGATGACGAGCAGTGGCTGCAGAACTTTCGGATGAGAAAAGCCACTTTCATGGGACTGTGTGAGGAGCTCGCCCCCACCCTGTGGCGCAAGAACACGAGATTGAGAGCTGCCCTGCCAGTGGAGAAGCGGGTGGCTATTGCAATCTGGAAGCTGGCAACTCCAGACAGCTACCGGTCGGTCGCAAACCAGTTTGGAGTGGGAAAATCGACCGTTGGAATCGTGTTGATGCAAGTTTGCAAGGCCATTAATCTCATCCTACTCAGAAGAACCATGACTCTGGGTAACGTGCAGGACATAGTAGATGGCTTTGCATAAATGGGTTTCCCTAACTGTGGAGGGGCGATAGATGGGATGCACATTCCTATTCTGGCACCACCCCACCTAGAATCCGAGTACGTTAATCGGAAGGGGTATTTCTCTATGGTTCTCCAGGTGCTTGTGGATCACCGTGGGTGTTTCATTGACATTAACACAGGCTGGCCCGGAAAGGTGCATGACACACGCATCTTTTGGAACACTTGGCTGTTCAGGAAGCTGCAGGCTGGGACTTTTTTCCCAGAGCGGAAGATCACAGTAGGGGAAGTTGAAATGCCCATTGTGATCCTTGGAGATCCCGCTTACCCGTTAATGCCTTGGCTCATGAAACCCTACACAGGGAGCCTTGACAGCAGCAAGGAACGGTTCAACTACAGACTGAGCTAGTGCCGAATGACTGTGGAGTGTGCCTTTGGCTGTTTAAAGGGCCGCTGGTGATCTCTGTATGGGAAGCTGGACTTGGCCGAACACAGCATCCCCGCTTTTATATCCACATGCTGTGCCCTCCATAATATTTGTGAAGGGAAGGGTGAAAGCTTCACTCAGGCATGGACCTCCGAGGTTGAACACCTGGAGGCTGAATTTGCACAGCCAGAGAGCAGGGCTATTAGAGGGGCCCAGCGCGGGGCTGCAAGGATTAGAGATGCCTTGAGGGAGCAATTTGAGGCTGAAAACCAGCAATGATATCTGGTGCCCTGCACGGGAGTGAAGTGCAGTAGTTCCAATCTTTAGGAATCAGTGTTTATTAAGCAGACTTGCAGTGCCTGTTTATTTCCTGGGCTAAGGAATCTTTTACTTTATGCAATAATAAAGAATGTTTTCAAAGCCAAAAAATCCATTTATTGAAAAGAAAATCCATTTATTGGAAAGAAAATGTATTTATTGGAAAGAAACACAACTGCTTGGGAATCAGAAAGAGCAAGGGGGTGGATTGGGGAACAGTACAATGACAGATTCACGTATGTCCTGTCTGGTGTGCTGTGCAGTGAGTGCTGCACTTCAGGACAGCTATACTGCATGGTGATGGGGGTTGAGTGCAGAGGGTAAGGGTCGTGGTTTTCAGGGCTGGGTGGTGAAGATACTGGTGCTGGAGGCAGCTGGTGGCGTGAAGAACCTGGAAGTTGGGGGAAATGGGTTGGAGGTAACAGTGGGGCACAAGGGAAAGAGTTTTGGGACAAGGGCTGTGTGGGGGGCGTTTGCATTTGCGGTACTGCTCCTTCTGCATGGCTACGAGCTCCTGGATAGCGTCTGCTTGACACTCCAGGATGCTTATGAGCCGATCCGGGCTTTGCTGCCGGTGCTCCGTGCTTTGCCACCGGTGCGCTGCGTTTTCCTGGCAGATCCTGCTTTCTCTCTTCCTCCAGTTCTGTGCTTTTTCATTCTCTTTAATAGATTGCCGCCTCACTTCTAACCCTAACCCTAACCCTAACCCTAACCCTAACCCTAACTGTCTGTACTGAGCTAGCTTGATTATCACTTCAAAAGTTTGTTTTCTCTTAATTAATTGGCCTCTCAGAGGTGGTAAGACAACTCCCACCTGTTTATGCTCTCTGTATGTGTGTATATATATCTCCTCAACATATGTTCCATTCTATATGCATCCGAAGAAGTGGGCTGTAGTCCACGAAAGCTTATGCTCTAATAAATTTGTTAGTCTCTAAGGTGCCACAAGTCCTCCTGTTCTTCTTTTTATAATAAATCAATGGCAGAGCCAGAAATGGATTTGAGGAGCCCTGATTCAAATTTCCCCTTTCTAACCACAACAGCCACTATTGGGGGTGAGGGTTTGCCTTTTGTTTTCACGTAGAGCTTGTGAAAACAAAACGAACCATTTCTCAAGTTTGAAACTGAATGCAGGAATCAGAATATGAAGATCCTAGTATTAAAATTTACATTAGAAATAGTCAAATCTCACTGGTTTAAATTGTCTTAATAGCACAGGAGATGCAGTTTTATCATAAGTCTTGTGATATTTGGTATTTTGCTTAAGTTACAATCTGGTCTTAAGCAAAGCTGTTAATTGGACAAACTTCTGTTCAGTTACTGGTAATAGTTGAAGGCCTGATCCTGCAAATGCATATGTGAGTAACTTTACTCCTGTGAGTAGTCCCACTGAAAGTCAGTGGACCCACTCACAGTACTAAGCACTCTGCCCCTAGGCTTTAGTCACTATAACATCCTAAGTGGGCCATAAGCCTGAGCCTTCCAGAAAGTCACTCTAGGCTTTAGTGGCGAAAGGACTAGCTATTCTGTCTGTTTTTAGAACTAGAGGTCACCAAATTAAATGAATAGGCAGCAGGTTTAAAACAAACAAAAGGAAGTATTTCTTCACACAATCAATCTGTGGAACTCTTTGCCATAGGATATTGTGAAGGTGAAGACTAAAGAAAGGAAAGAATGAGACCAGCAGAATAAGGACAGTGCACTTCAAAAAAAGCAGACTTCAACAAACTCGGAATTTGTAGGGAAGAAAATGGGGTGGGAGGAAATCTTAAGAGAAGTAGGAGTTCAGGAGAGCTGAGGGTTTCTCAAGGAGACAGTATTAAAGGCACAATGGCAAACTATCCTGATGCACACAACACACAGTCAATCTGTGGAACTCTTTGCCAGAGGATGTTGTGAAGGCCAAGACTATAACAGGGTTCAAAAAAGAACTAGATAAATTCATGGAGGATAGGTCCATCAATGGCTATTAGCCAGGATGGGCAGGGATGGTGTCTCTAGACTCTGTTTGCCAGAAGCTGGGAATGGGCAACAGGGGATGGATCACTTGATGATTACCCATTCTATTCATTGCCTCTGAAGCACCTGGCATTGGCCACTGTTGGAAGACAGGATACTGGGCTAGATGGACCTTTGGTCTCACCCAGTATGGTCATTCTTATGTTCTTTTCTCTGGCATAGCCCTGGTCTACATTTAAAATTTAGTTCGACTTAGATCTCTTAGAGGTGTGAATTTTTCATACCACATAGCGCTGTAATTAAGCCAATCTAGACCCTGGCTAGGTTGACAGAAGAATGTTCCAGTAACCTAGCTGCCACCACACTGGGAGGTGGTTTACTAGAGTGATGGAAAGCCCCCTGCCATTGACGTAGAAAGTGTCTACACTATGGGGCTGCAGCAGCAGAGCTGCAGCTATGTAGCTGTAGCACCACTCCCGGCAGTGCTTACTTGAGGTGGCTCCCAGGAATCGGCTGGCAGGTCCCTGAGGTAAGTGTCAGAGGCTGCATCCTCCTCCCCAGCAGAGTGTGTGCAGACTGGTCCACCATGCTCATGGCAGAGCCAAGGAAAGGAGGCACCTGCCTCTGCACATGCTGATTCTATGCGGGGCAGGCTGGGGCTGAGCACTGCTAGGCTGCTGCCCAGTTCACTTGCCCACATTAGCAAGCAGGGATTGCACCTGGCAGCATACATCTGCTTGATGTACAATCGGGCGCCATTGTCCCGATATTCAGGTAAAATTTTGCATTTGGTAGTGAAATAGAAAATTAGTTGATTGGGAATGTCCCATTAAACCCAACTGTGATCGGTTATCTACTGGCATTTTTGTTTTTTCAGGTTGTTTTCCGGTGTAACGCAAATTTACGATAGTTTACAGTTCTGAACCACAGTGCATACCCTAGGACAAACTACAGTGGGCACGTAATAACACGTAAGAAGCACAGAGACTGCGCAGTTCTTTTCAGTGGCTAGCTATCTAGCTAACGGTCTTCAGCCGAAAACCCCACCTGAAATGGCAACGGCAAGGGAGGAGCCAACTACCAAAAAACAAAAGAGACAGTGCAGATATAGGAAAGAATGGGAAGCCACTTACACATGGATTCGGAAATCCTATGAGTGTGATTCAAAAGCCTTTTGTAAAGCATGCAGGAAGGAATTTACCGTTTGCCATGGCGGTGAGTCTGATGTTAAGCATCATGTTGAATCAAAAAATCATGGACAAAACACCCAGACTCACAAGAGCAGTATCCTGGTCTCACATTTTTTCAGCAAGCCAAATGAATCCTTCAATAACAAGGTTATCGCTGTTGAGCTAACTCAAGTTTACCTCACAGTAGTCCATCAACACTCCTATCGCTCGTGTGACTGTGAATCTAAACTGGCATCTACTTTGTAGCCAGATTCAAGGATTGCAAAGCACGTCAGCTGTGGCCGGACTAAAGTGGAGGCATTGATCAAAAAATGTGCTGTCACTGCTCTCAACAGAATTTTTAAAATACCTCAGCAAGCCAGACGGTCCCTATTTCTCAGTTGCCACAGATGCATCTAACACGGGCAATGTGAAAACTTTCCCCTTATCACTGAGATACTGGACACTTGAACATGGGGTCCAAGATAAACTGTTAGACTTCTATGAGCAAAGCGAAGAGACCGCAGAGGCAATAAGCAACACATTACTTGAAAAACTTGTGACACACAAACTAGACCTAAACAAAGTGTCTTCCTACTGTGCTGATAATGCAAATGTGAATTATGGAAAGCGACAATCAGTGTACCAGAATTTAAAAAAACAAAATGAAAATATCTTGCCAGCAAACTGCCCTGCCCATGTTGTGCACAATGCCGTGAAACATGGTAGCAATAACCTACAAGTTGACACTGAGACTCTGGTGATTAAGATGTTCAATCATTTCAGCAGTTCTGCTAAGAGAGTAGCAGCATTGAAGGATATGTTTAGAAGAGTTTAGAAGCTTCATTTGCGTCACTACACTACACCCCCTCCCCACCACAGTCTGCGTCCCAGTTTTAAAACATTCCCGCAAAAACAGTAGTAAAGAAAACGGTGTTCATTAACAAAGTAGAACTGATTTTATTTCGAAACGTGTGTTGGAAGGGGGTGAAGGGGGTATGTAACTGGAGAGGATAGTCAACATTACCTGGGTAAAGACACGGGGACAGCTTCTCTGTACACAAACTTAAAAGTTACAGGTTACCCTGCTCACTCAGGAACCTAGCTTTCAAAGCCTCCCAGATGCACAGCGCGTCCCGCTGGTCTCTTCTAATCGCCCGGCTGTCTGGCTGTGCGTAATCAGAAGCCAGGCTATTTGCCTCAACCTCCCACCCCGACATAAAGGTCTCCCCCTTGCTCTCACAGAGATTGTGGAGCACACAGCAAGCTGCTATAACAAGGGGGATATTGGTTTCGCTGAGATCACAGCGAGTCAGTAAGCTTCTCCATCTCCCCTTGAGACGGCCAAAAGCACACTCCACCACCATTCTGCACTTGCTCAGCTGGTAGTTGAAGAGTTCTTTTTCACTGTCCAGGGCGCCAGTATAGGGCTTCATGAGCCAGGGCATTAGCGGGTAGGCTGGGTCCCCAAGGATGACTATAGGCATCTCCACATCCCCAACAGTTATTTTGTGGTCCGGGAAGTAAATACCTTGCTGCAGCCGTCTAAACAGACCAGAGTTCCTGAAAACACGAGCGTCATGAACCTTGCCCGGCCATCCGACGTAGATGTTGGTAAAACGTCCCCTGTGGTCCACCAGTGCTTGCAGCACCATGGAAAAGTAGCCCTTTCTGTTAATGTACTGGCTGGCCTGGTGGTCCGGTGCCAGGATAGGGATGTGAGTTCCATCTATGGCCCCACCGCTGTGAAGCCATCTATGATCGCCTCCACGTTTCCCAGGGTCACTGTCTTTGGCAGCAGTACATCAACGATTGCCTTGGCTACTTGCATCACAACAACCCCCACGGTAGATTTGCCCACCCCAAACTGGTTCGCAACTGACCAGTAGCTGTCTGGCGTTGCAAGCTTCCAGAGGGCTATCGCCACTTGCTTCTGGACAGTCAGGGCTGCTCGCATCCGGGTGTCATTGCGCTTCAGGGCAGGGGACAGCAACTCACAAAGTTCCAGGAAAGTTCCCTTCCGCATGCGAAAGTTTCGCAGCCACTGGGATTCATCCCAGACCTGCAGCAGTATGCGGTCCCACCACTCAGTGCTTGTTTCCCGTGCCCAGAATCGCCGTTCCACGGCATCAACATGACCCATTGCCACCGTGATGTCCTCGGCGCTAGGTCCCATGCTTTCTGACAGGTCTGTGCTACTCTCAGACTTCAGGCCCTCACCGCGGTGCCGTAGCCTCCTTGCCTGACTTATCTGCATCTGCCTCAGGGAAAGGTGTATGATAAGCTGCAAGGCATTGAGAGCGGCCACAACTGCAGTGATGGTCGCAGCGTGCTCCATGCTCGCAGTGCTGTGGCGTCCGCGCTGTCACTGACTAGAAAAGTGCGCGGACTGATTTCCCGCCGGCACTTTCAGGGAGGGAGGGCGGGAGTGATGGATGGATGATGACAGTTACCCAAAAGCACCCTGGACACATTTTTTTTACCCAGAAGGCTTTTGCGGCTACACCCAGAATTCCAATGGGCAGCGGGGACTGCAGGAACTGTGGGATAGCTGACCACAGTGCACCGCTTCGAATGTCGACGCTTTCCCCGTTAGTGTGGACACACAAAGTCGAATTACTGTCCTTAGTGTGGACACACACGTTCAACTTTGCAATATCGATTCCAAAAATTCGATTTAAGTAAAATCGAACTACTCTCGTAGTGTAGACATGGCCTGAGAACCATCTCCGGAGTCTCATGGTGTGTGTGTTGGGGGGGTGGGGGAGGGGTGGGTTTTCAGACTCTCGCTCCCCAAGACAGCCAGGGGCCCTGTGGTTAGTGCTCAACAGAACCAGGCAGAGCTCTGGCTTGAAGTCCCAGCTCCTTCCTCTGTCTCTCAAGAAAGAAGGACCTGACACTGCATTGCACTGGACGCCCCACTGGGGACCCAGCTAGGAGAACAGAGTAGAAAATGGATCTTCCAGTCTCTCCTTTCTAGTCCCCCAAAGAGTTACGGTAAAACTGGTTCCAACCCCTCCTTATGGGGCTCACCTCCAAGATGTAGTGGAGGCTGTCTGCGTTTGGGGACTCTGCCAGCAGGTTCCCCAGCATGGCATCCAGGAGCTCTGGCATGACTTTGTGCCAAGCCTGCAAAGCATGGGTCAGAGCTAGGGAAACTGGGCCTACACCTGCCACAGGATGGGAAGAGGGGTCTCTGGGAAGCACTGGTGAGACTCCCAAACACATATCCTGGCCTCTCTCATTCACATCCCACTGCAGGCAATTAGCAAGAATTGATGACACCTGGATCTTTGATCCATGAGCTTAGCAGGTCTCTGCAGACGGCCTTGTAGGCAGAAGAGTATGAAACAGCCAAGTGGCTATGGATGGAAGCTGGGCTGCTGGGCAAAACACGGCATATGGAAGAAAGAAAGAAAGAAAGAAAGAAAGAAAGAAATCCCCCAGGGAGGGGTAATCCTCTGGAGGGAAGGATCCAACCCTGCAGCTTGTTCCATCTCTGCCTACCCCATCCCTAAATCTGGAGCTCCAGCGAATCAAGGGAGCAGGGACCAAGGACCACTCTGGAAGAGTAGGAGGATGGAGGGGGAGGATGTACCTGGAGGTGGGTGGTGTCCTTCTCCGTGCCCAGGGTGAAGACGGAGCGAAGGGCAGCTTGCAAGAGGTGGGTCTCTAGGTCTGGCTCAAGGGCAGGTTTCATGGTGCTGGCAAGAGAGAGGAGCTGGTATTAGACTGTGCAGTATGGGGGTGGGACTGTCGCCAACATGGACATGAAACCACAGGGATATAGGCACAGGCTGGCGAGAATGGAAACTGAGGCACTTAGCCAAGGCGTCTCAGACAGACAGTGGCAGGACAGGAATAACGCCTGTTCCCTAGAGCCTGCTGCCCCTCCTGTATCTGAGCCCGGGAGTGAGCCCCTCCCCAAGGCCCCTGTAATGTTATTGGAGTGAAAAGAACAGCCCGGCCAGGAGAGAGTGAACCTTCCCACCCCACCAGCTCTGCCAGAGGAGCCACTCTTGGGAGATGACCTGGGAGCGGGAGGGACAGTGACTCCCAGCCTTGGGCCTGAGCAGCACTGGGGGTAGGGGAGCCAACCGGGGGTGGGGGGCTGTCTCGGTACCTGAGGTTGCCCACTGCAGCCAGGGAATTGGCGAGGATGGCGCTGGGTGAAGAGTCTTTAGGTAGCTCCTCAATGAGCTCCTGTGAGACGTGAAGGAGACAAAGGAGTGTGTGAGATTCGGGCCCTACTGACACCTCCCAGTGAGGAGATTACACAGCCAGTACCCCACATGGACAGCAGGATCCCCCACTACCTCCTGCTCCTCCAATTTCTTCCTGCCCATCAAACTTATCCCCTTCCAGGATTCCTGCCCAGCTCAGTCCCAATCCCCTTCTTTCCTCCTCCCTGTCAAAACTGCCCCCATTCAGCACCATCCCGACTACCGAGCTGGGACATGTGATTCCTTGTCCCCCAGTTCAGCTGCCCTCCAGCCCCACAATTTCCCCACTGCCCAATCTCAGAATTTCTCCCTTCTCTTCTCCCCAGTCTTCAGCCCCAGCAATCCCTGCCCTCTGCTGCCCCCTCCAACACCACCCAGCCCCCACCCATTAGCCCGGTGATACCTCTGCCAATCCCATGTCTCTCCCCTCCCTCCAGCTGCCATATGACGTGTCTCACTCACCACAATCCTCTTCACCACAGCCGCCTTGCAGCAGCGTGGTTCCAGCGAGTCCTGCCCGCCATCCTGTGCAGCGAGACACGCAGGGTGGATGGCCTGCAGGAACATGAGCTGCTGCCCTTCATCTTGTACCACCAGGAGTGGGGTATAGCGAGAGAGAACCTGTTAGCTAGGGACCTTCCTGCCCCACCCACACCAGCTCCAGGGCTTAGGCCTCAATGGGGGATCGTGGGGACCCGCCTATTGTCCAAATCCCCCACGACTCCTACACAAGCAGAATCAGTAACTGGGACAGTGCCTGTCGGGGGAGGAGACCTCGACTGTTGTGGGACAAACACCCCCATCTTGGGGGTCCCACATCATGGATGTAAAAGGGCCCCATTAGGGGTGGTGGATCATCAGGGACAAGCCCCTTGGCAGGGGGTGGGGATGCTGGGAAGGGACAGGACAATCTTGGTCCAGCCCAGGTGGGGAACATTTGTACCTTTTCTCCGCACTGGAGCTGCTCTCTGATGATCTTGAGAGCAGCTTCATCTGTGTCCATGACCACCCATTCCTCCTCCTCTGAATCCCGAGGGGTCCCTGCCAGCTGGTGCTGGGACAGGGATCTTCCGTGGCCTGATGGGGCTGGAAGGTCCTCAGTGACCAGGCAGGGCAATGCCTCCTGCTGGGAATGAGAGCTGGAGTCCTGGGGCCGCTGCTGCCCACACAACAAGCCCGAGAGCCACCCTGCCCAGTGCCCCTTCTGGGCTGGTCCTGCCTGCCCAGCTGCATCCTGGCCCAGCTCCATTTGGGCCTGGTCGGGGCCTCTCCCAGCTCGGCGCCTGTGCCGGGAGCTGGTTTCGTTTGCCAGAAGGCTGGGCACTTCCGCCTTCTGGCCTGGGTGGGAGCTGCTTCCCCGCCAGCGGGGACGGAGAGGTTGCTCTGCCACTTGGGAAGATGGCAGCTGCTTCCCTCAGGCTCTGGGGCCACCTGCAGAGCCTTCTTCCTGAACATCCTCAGGAGCCTGGCCATCCTGGAACCGAGCGGGAGCAGGTGTGAGTCTGGGGTCAAGGCAGCCTTTCACTCATGGGCCTTTTCGGTCCCTCCTCATCCCTGCTCCAACCAGAGCAGCCCCTTCTCCCCGCACAGGAGTGCAGGGAGTGCAATCTACAGACACTGGCAGGAGTTCATTGCATGATCTACTCCCAACGTTCCCCCCCATCATCCCTTCTGCTGCTGCAATATCCAGGAAGTCTAATCCTTTTACAGCAATGGGGTCAGTCCCAAAGACCATCGGTTACTCTGGACAAGCAGCCGCCTCCTGTCGTTCCAGGCCACACTCCCCCGCCCAGGCTAGAGAAGGAACAGAACCCAGGAGTCCGGACTTCTCCTGGGAAATGATTCTGTATGTCAAAGTCACAAAGACCCTAGGCACAGGAAGACCAGGACCCTCCTCATTCCCCATTGATTTCCATGCTCAGCAGCTCACAGGGACTGGCCCAGCTCAGAGACTCTCAGCCTGGGTAACAGTGTCTCACAAGGGAAGGGCTGGGAGCCCCATTGCTGGAACCTTTCCAAACACACTGGAGACGGCTCTGGAGAAGCCCCTGCCCAGTGTGAGAGTGAGGGGCTCTTGGGGGCTGTTTGCAAATGAAATCCCACTTTGGAGATGTTCTCTCCCCCTCTTTCTGCCTCTCCCCAGACAGACAGGGGAAGCCACCGAGGAACCCTAATGCCACTCCCTTGCTCTAGGTGATGGAGCGATGGATGGAGGATGTTCAGGGTCAGCAGATGTCCCTCGCCCTCCTCCTCACTCCCCAAGCCCAAGGCAGGCTGGAGAGGGTGGTGACCTGAGGGGTTACCCTGCCCAGCCAGCAGGCAGGTGATGACACTAGGGCGGTCGACTGGCTGTAAAAACAAGAGTCTGTCTTATTGCCAAGGGACGGAGAAACTCACCCAGCAGCAGCGAGGTGCAGAACACTGCCCTAGTGCGGAGATGACAGCGGCTCCAGGATCCTGACATCCCAACACTTTACACACCTTCCTGGAGCCTCCCAACCCCCCTGAGCTGTAGCAATGGGCCCCCAACCCTACTGATGGCAAACGGGCCTCAGCTACTGGCTCAGGGTCACACCAAGTGTCAGAGCCATGGATGGACCCCTTCACTAACCACTGCTCCACACTCCCTCCCACAGCTGGCAATTGCAACCAGGCCCTCATGTCCGCTCCCCCTTCCTTTGAGAGGGAGTCACTCCTGGTTCCATTGCTTCCTATTGATCTGTGGGACTTTGGGCAAGTTGCTCCCCCTCTCTATGGCTTTCTAGGACTCACATCCCCGAATGGGCTTTAAAAAAGACAGTGGTTAAAGTTTGGCCCCAACTATTTCTTGTTTCTCTAGACTACCCATTTTAGCAAAGTTTAGAATTCTTGACGTTCAACACCTGGAAACATCCCTTTCTCCTTCGCAGACTGCTTGAACATCCCTTATCTCACCCAGGCTCTCTGCTGCCTGGAGTGAGAATTGACCCTATTCCCATTGGACCTACCCAAGGTGTCACACAGCAAAGCGGTGACAGAGTCAGAAAGAGAAACCAACAGTTCTGACTCCTGTTCTTACTAACAGACAACAGCCCCCCCCGGAGGCAGGGATAGAACCCAGGAAAATTTTCATGGAAACCGTTTTCTGTCAGAAAATCCATTCAGACTAAACCACTTTGTTTCTTGAAATCATAACAAGTAGGATGAAAATTCTCTGCAAAAATATTTGTTTGCAAAACAAGAGCATCTCCTGTTTGTCACAGTGCATTAAACTGTCTCGTCGTAAACAAAGGGGAGACACTATGATCTAGACAATTAGATGAGATGCTTCAGTCTGAGCTAAGTAGTTGCTGCTCTTAACAATTTCAAAATAATAAAATACAAATAAAATAGAATATTATGTCATAATCTGATATGGCTCAATGTGATAGGACACCTCCTATTCTGCACTGCTACTAGTGACACTCATCAATGGATCCCCATCATCCACCCATCGCGAGGTAGGTGGGAGAGGATTGTTATTCGTACTTGACAGAAGGAGAAACTAAGGCTGAGAAAGGAGCAGTGACTTGCCTTAGCTGATGCAGCTCTCAAATGAGCTACAGACCAGCAATGGTTCATAGTAATTATTCAGCAAGTATTTTAGAAGAATTGGAATGTTAGAAAGAATCATGAACTACTCCGAGACAATTAATGGAGAGCAGCATCAACACTGGTCAAACATATAACTGGTTGTGACTTATTTGCTTGGTCATAAAAGAGAACAACAAAGACCAGAGTTTTCTGCCTGTCAATTGCCCCCTCCTCAGCCAATCAAGGTTGAGACTTTGAGGGGTGGGAGGCGACAGGTTCTCATCAAATAGCCCAAAGAATGGCCCAGGTCACCACCGAGGGGATCACTCTTGGAGCACTATTCCAGTCTCACCTCTCTGTGAGGGCCTCCAACAAACCCCCTGACCCCCGCTGCACACACAGAGCTCCTGGTGGTGGGAGGAGAACAGAGGAAAAGGACAAAGGAAACAAGAAGAGAAAGGTAGGAGGTACAGAGGAAAAGGGAAAACAAAAAGGAGAAACCCCAATGTCCCCAGTGATTCTAAAGGAAAAAGTCCTACATTGGGAATACAATGCTGCCACTTCAATCTAGTGTTTTCCATTCCTAGAATTCACCAGGCACCTGATGGATCAGACTGAACAGGTTCCAAACCTCTCGGAGGCTCTTACCTTCTATACAGGGACGTCTGTTTTCCAGCAAAATCAATAAAAGGAAAGGAGAAAACTCCGAAGAGGGTCCTCCTTGTGCTCACGTACGTGAAAGTGAATTCTCTCTCAGTCCTCGAGGAGAGACCTCGAGAAGGAGACGTGCTGAAGCAAAGCCACAGGGATCTCCAAGGTTGCCCCTGTCCTGCACCCCGTCCTGCCTGGCTGATGTCAAGATTTCTCTGTGAGATCATCGCCTCCCCACCACCTTTGTCCAATAGGCTGAGGTCCTGCCAAAGGCTCTTGTGATGTCACTGCCACACCCACCCCTTCCCTGCAGTGCTGATGTCCTGCCCCTGTCCAGCCACATTGGATGTTTGAGCTGCTTCCTCTGGATCACCCCACTCAATGACTCTTCATTGTGGGGGTGACACCGACTACACAGTAGAACACGAGAGGCTCTTCCCCAGGCCGCAATCAGGTTGTCATAAGTTAGTAGACTTTATGGCCATAAGGAATTATTAGAGCATTTAATCTGATTCCCTGCGTATCCTAAGGAGTCCTTTATGTCAGAAGAGCTGGGTTTTTCTTTTACTCAAACATTTTCCAGAAAGACATCTAGTCTTTATTAGAAGATATCAAGAGATGGAGAATCCATCATTTCTCTTGGTAGTTTGTTCCAATGATGAATCGCCCTCTTACAAATCTGGGTCTTATTGTCATTATACTTTTTCTGATTTCTGCTTCCATTCATGGGGTCTTGTCATGCCTGTCTCTGCTAGATAAAAGCCCTTTTATACTCAACATTTTCTCTCCATGAAGTCAAGTAACTCACCTCTCATTCTTCTTTTGTACATACTAAACAGATTGAGCTTTTTCAATGTCTCATTATAAGGCATCATCCCCATTACTCAATTATGAATCTTTTCTGTATCCTCTCCAATTTTTTTAATATAATATTCAAAATGTGGACACAAGAACTGGAGTCAACATTCCAATATCAGTCTCACCAATGTTGTATCACTTCCCTTTCCATACTCACTGCTCTATCCATCCAAGAATGGCTTTAACCTTTTTTACCACAGTTTCACATTGACAGATCATGTTGAGCAGCTCGTCCACTATGGCCCCAAAATCCTTTTCAGGGTCACAGCTTTCCAGCGGACTGTCCCCCATTCTGTAGGGTGCCGGCTTAACTCCTTTGTTATTGGAAGTATGGATTTGCATATAGCTTTATTAAAAACTAATTATTCAGTAAGTATTTTAGAAGAACTAGCCCATTAGAGAGAGAATCATGAATTACTCAAAGACAATGAATGGAGAAAAGCAGCAAGAGCAGTCAAACGTGTTTGTTTATGGCTTATTTCCTTGGTCTTAAAAGAGACTAAAAAGGACCTTAGTCTCCTCCCTCACAATAGCCCCATGCTCGCCCAACCAGCATTGAGACTCTGAGAATCAGAAAGCTGAGAGTTCTCACCAGATGTCCCAGGTCACCACCGGAGGGAGTCACTCTTAGAGCACTTTCCAGCCACATGTCTTTGGGAGGGCCTCCCACAATGAGAGTTGGAGTGCAAACCCCCCCGCCTCCCACTCCACATGCACAGACAGGTCCTGGTGGTGAAAGGAGAGCAGGGGGAAAGGACAGAGATGCAAGAGAAGAAGAGAAAGGAGGGAGAGACAGGAAAAGGGAAAACAAAAGGAGAAATCCCAATGTCCCCAGTAATTCTAAGGGACAAAGTCCTAGGTCGGAAATAAAATGCTGCCCCCACAATCTAGTGTTTTCTTTTCCTAAAAATCAGCCAACACCTGATGGATCAGACTGAACAGGTTCCAAACCTCTCGGAGGCTCTTACCTTCTATACAGGGACGTCTGTTTTCTAGCAAAATCAATAAAAGAAAAGGAGAAAACTCTGAAGAGGGTCCTCCTTGCGCTCATGGACGTGAAAGTGAATTCTCTCTCAGTCCTCAAGGAGAGACCTCGAGAAGGAGACGTGCTGAAGCAAAGCCACAGGGATCTCCAAGGCTGCCCCTTTCCTGCACCCGTGTCCTGCCTGGCTGATGTCAAGATCTCTCTGTGAGATCATCGCCTCCCCACCACCTTTGTCCAATAGGCTGAGGTCCTGCCAAAGTCCCTTGTGATGTCACTGCTACACCCACCCCTCCCCTGCAGTGCTGATGTCCTGCCCCTGTCCAGCCACATTGGAAGTTTGAGCTGCTTCCCCTGGATCACCCCACTCAATGACTCTTCATTGTGGGGATGACACCGACTACACAGTAGAACACGAGAGGCTCTTCCCCATCTACGCTCAGTTTTTCATAAATTAGCAGACTTTATGGACAGAAGAGACAATTAGAGCATGTAATCTGACACCCTGCATATCGCATGCTTTCTGTATAGCATAGTAGCTAGTTTTTGACTAAACACATTCCAGAAAGGCATGTAGTCTTCATTAGAAGACATCAAGAAATGGGGAATTCCCACCACTTCCATTTCTAGTTTGTTCCTTTGGTGTTTCATCCTCACTGTTGAATATTTGTGCCCCATTTCTAATATGAATTGGTCTCTTTTGAGTTTCCAGCCACTGGGTCTTGTTATGCTTTTCTCTGCTAGATTGATGAGCCCTTTAATACGTGATATTTTCTCTCCATGAAGTCACTTCAACGCTCCAATGACGTCACCTCCCGATCTTTTTTATAATCTAAACAGGCTGAGGTCTTTCAATAGCTCACTAGCAGGCATTTTCCTCCAGACCTCAAAACCTTTCATTGCTTTCTGCTGCCCCATCTCCAATATTTCAAAATCTTTGTCAAAGGTGGACGCCAAAACTGGATGCAGTATTCCATGATCAGTCTTACTGATGGTGTGTCACCTCCTGCTGTACACTACATATATGACAGACAAAAACATGGTACAGGTACAAAAACAGATCATGTGATTAGACAGAGAGACAGACAGATAGGACCATTTCTTCTCTTAACACACAACCTCATTTAGTCATAATGATAGATTTCTCTTTGAGTGTGAATTATGTTAGCTAGCTAGATAGATAACAAATAACCTATGGAAATTATTGTGCTTCTTTTCCTGTTAATGATTGTCTTTGTCCACATCATGATTTTCTTATAAGCACTCCTTATTAAACATTATTTAGCAAAGATTTTTATGACTATATCTTACTCCATCGCTCATTTACAAACAGCTCATAAAAAGTACTTGGTGTTTGGACTTCGAGCTGTTTAGACTGGATACATTTTAAACATGCTGTGTTTTATTTCTCTGAATAAATGGAAGTATCACACATGGGTTCCTGAAAAATCAAGGGGCTAATTCTCAGCTGGTTTAAATTGTCATAGCTCTGTTGAAGTCAATAGATCTCTGAGAATTTACACCAGCTGAGGATCTGGTCCAAAACCTCATGATTATGAAATTAAAACTCACTTTGAATATTCTGTACAAAGGCCCTGATTCTGCAGCCCCTTCAGCACATTCTGTACTTTAAACACATGAGTGTCCCCATTGAAGGTTTAAAGAAAAACATATACTTAAGTCCCTGTTGGTTATGGGTTAGGGTTATGGATAGGGCTTAAGGCTAACACCAAACTTGTGTCAGACCCTGACACTGTACAAGTTACTCTCCTTTCCCAATCAAATAAAGCCCTGCAATTGGTGCACTGGAATTATTCTCCCTTTCTGGGTTCTGGATTATTAACATGAAATAACAGTTTATCTCATAGCCAGAATCTCTGGGTCTTCTTCTCCAAACTCACCAGTCCAGTATGCCGCTTCATCACCAACCTCTCCCTCCCGGACGTCCTGCTCACCAGCATGGTCATCCCGATGGTGAGCAATCAGGAGATGAGTTCCTTCCCTAGCTACCATGCCCAGGTCTACTTCCACTTCCTGATGGACTGCATGGAGTTCTTCCTCTTTGATGTCATGTCCTTAGACTTCTATATGGCCATCTGATACCTGCTGCAATACGTCACCATCGTGAGCAATTGTATCTGCCTCTGGCTGGTGGCTGCCTCATGGTGAGGGGTAACATTTGCAAAAGCACTTATGTGACAAGGTTCCATTTTCAAAAAATGCCTTAGTCACTCAGGCCAGATTTTTAAAGGTATTTAGGTGCGTTGTGAGATTTTCAAAAACATCTTATCACTTAACATCCATTGATTTCTACAGGTATTAAGCATCTAGGTTCTTTAGGTAATCCTCCATAGGCACCTAAATACCTTATAAATCTGGCTGTATTATATTTATAATTTCCAAAGGCACTTTTGAAAATAAGACTTATGTACCTAAATAACTTGGTGGGGGATGATAATTTTACCCAATGGCAGTAAATGGAGGAGAATCTGTGTGCGTGTAAGTGTGAGTGTAAGTGTGTGTGTGTGTTTATATGAAAAGAAGGGGGAGAATGTACAGCGAGACAATGTATAGCCAGGTCTACACTGGAAAAGTTTTGCTGATATAGCAATACAAACAAACTCTCCCGAGGTAAATGTACTAGTAGTTTTGCTGGTATTTCTTACACTGGTTCTCTGAGAGAAACAAGCCACACCACAGAAGCATTTTAAAGCTGGTTTAACCATATTTACACTAGGGGTTTTACCGGTATAGAAATGTTGCAAAAAAAAAATAATAATAATATCACACTTCCAAACTGACATTGCTATGATGGTGAAAGTTTCTAGTGTAGATCTGGCTTATGTGTTTCTTTTTTGCGAGATTACATTATAAGTGCAATGTACTGAGACATTGCTTTCAGTATGTGTTTGCTAGTCAAGTACACTGCTCACATATGTGTTCTTGTCAGTGTACATTATTGTGAGTGTATACCTGAGTTGAAATCAATGTGCATGTGAATTTTCTATTCCTGTGTGTGTCCTTGAGAACATACATCATGTGAATGTACAATAGCATGTGTTTATTATTGAAAAATATTGTGTAAATTTTGTGTGTGTTGTCAGTGCTTCTTGAGTGCAAGTATGCATTATTGTTTTGTTTGTGAACACATAATATTGTGTGTTTATTATTGAAAAATATTGTGCGACTACATGTGTGTTGTGACTGTGGATTATTGTGTGTGTGTTTCTACATGTACATGATTGTGTATTTATGGGCAAATATTATTTTGTGCATGTGTATGTTTGGAAGTGAACATTAATAATGACTTACCGCTGAGCCTGGTATAAAAATCAAAAGCTGCTGTCTTCCTGCAGCTCCTAAGATAATAAGATTTTAGTCCATTAAAAGGTGATACCTACAATGCATCATTCCCTCACATGCCAAGTCCAGCTCATTTCAGGAGTCCTTCAACGTTTGTATTTCCTGTCTTGTTAATTTTAAAACAAAATTTGCGATAATTATTTTGAGCCACATTTTCAAATGTCACTTTTATTCTGTATCCTGAAAGGACTCCAGAATTGTGCAAAAACTTACATATTTGGGCTTTTATTTTCAAGGGAGTCTAAGGAAGTTCGTGCAGTAGATAGGAATTCAGAACTTGTTCCAGGCCCAGGTCCTCCAAGGTATTATGTACCTAGCTCTCATGGGACTTGGTTTCTGGTTTTGACACTGACATACTTGGTGGCGCTGGGCAATAGCCAATACTTGGTGCTTCACAGCAGGTGAAAAATCAACTCATCCAGTGCTGAACATGGAATGTAACTTATTCCTTATGCCCGGAGGCCAGTTCAGAAGAACTCAGTTCCCATTCAGGCACCAAATGAAATGGTGCCCATGGATGAATTGAATCTGCTAATGACATCAGCCTCATGATAGCCTCTAATGGAAGGAACTGTCATAACTCAACTCTATAGATGATCAGGGGAAAAAAGTCCCATTATTCACTGCTCTGTTGATCTAAAGTGTCTATATGGCTGCCATGACTGCAGTATCTGAGCCAGGAGAGCTCAAAAACATTCCATCCTGATGTTTTCCAATGTATATATTGCAGGGTTCAGCAAACAACATTTTCACAGAAAGTCTTCACTGTCCTTGAACATTTTCTGTTTTTCATTTAAAGAAATGAAAACTGGAAAAACAAATATTTTTGGCTGAAAATTGTATCTTTAATTTAATTTAATTGAATGTTTTTTGACAGTTTTCAAACTAAAAAGTTCAGCTTTGAAAAATGTTGGGGATTTTCTTTGACAAAAAAACCCTAAATTTTCATGAGGAAACAAAGTTTCCAACCACCTCTGTTTTAACCACTAACTCTTTAATATATTTATGCTCACCCCGACCCTACAAGGCAGGAGAGTACTATTAGATCCAGGTTACAGATAGGAACTGTTGTCCAGACAGAATGACGTGCCCAAGGTCACACAGGAAATCGAGGGCAAAACATGGAGCTGAGCTGGGTCTCTCAGATTCCAGGTTAGCGTCCAAACCACCTGGACCATTCTTCCTGAGTCATTGCTGTCACGCTGTCTGGAATGGCTCACAACCATGAGTGCCAATCTCAGGTCAGACTGTCCGAACACAGGGCAGACACCCCAAACTGGTGGTATATTCTATAATTAGATTTCACCAAGCCAGTAATAAATGTGAACTCCTGGATCACTACATTAGTATTACCATGGAGTCACAGACAGTCCCCTAGGATCTCCAGCCAAACTTACCAACTAGATAAACTGGACTTTATGATAAAAGGTTATTAAAACAAAAAAATCACATTATATTAGGTTACTCCCAACCCCAAAGGGTCAGTCAATTATCCCAGGTCAATGGATATTTTTGATCTCACATCAAAGGCAATGCTAGCAGCAAATTTCTCTAGTAAACTAACTAAAGGTTTATTAGCTAAGAAAAGAACTGAAAGTTATTGAGAGGTTAAAGCAGGTAAAAGACATTACCAGGTTTGGACAGTCCAAGCTTGTCAGTCCAAAGTGACAGCACAGATGTGGTAATCTGCTAGTTTTCCATAAGTCTCTCAGGGTTACCCAAGATAACTTTGGGGATCTCTGTCTTGCATCTGGTATGTTCCCTGAAAGTGTCCAAAGAGCTCAGTGATACAGAACCATTCCCTGGATTCATTCTTATCGCTGTCTTCCTCGGAAAGCAATCTGGCAAGTGTTTCCATCACAGCATGGGTTTTTCCTCTGTTAACTAAACGCAGACAGCGTCTGTGGATTTCCCTTTGTCAAACACAATGACCCGTGCTTTGAAGTTAGCATGTTCTTCATTTACATTTCCAAAGCTCCAATCGCATTTGATGGGCAAATGTAATTACCGGGATACATGCGATGTAAATTGCAATGTAACAGTATACAACAATTCTTCATAAGTTTTCATGAAGTTATAGGGTGGGGGCCGTGGTTCCTGTTCCCAGCCAATGGGCACTGCGGGGGGCGGTGCCTGGAAGGAGGCAATGCAGGAGCCCTCTGCCTCCTTCCCCCTCCCCCCCTGCCTGAAGGGGTGCTGCCAGCTGCTTCAGAGAGTGGCACGGGGCTTGCAACGCCACAGGGGGCAATCCCACAGGTGTGGGGGGCGGGCGCGAGGAGCTTGGTGGGCCACAGGCAAGAGCCTTGCGGGCCACATGCGGCCCGCGAGCTGCGTGTTTGAGACCCCTGGTCTAGTTCCTAAATACACCAGCTGAGACTCTTTTCCAGCCTGGGACCCCCTTCTTTTATAGTTTCTTCCAGCTTGGTGGAAAGATCTTTTGCTGTGACGTGGGGGTCAGTCAGTCCCCATTGCTCAAGCAGTCTCCACTGTACATAGTCTCTGGATAGTGGATTATTTCCTTGATGGGTGTTTATGAGCCATTAACCGCTGTCTGGCTACTCCATTGTTGTACCTGAAAGGCTAGTTGTTGTGTTCCCAACCCAACAGCATATTTTAGTAACACATATATCAATAATTCATAACTTCACATACAATAACACATACAATCCAACAGATCAAGACTTTTAAAATGATACCTCACAAGGCATACTTTGTACAAAACATATCATAATGATCTGACAGTGGTGAATATGTGGGTTCCAGGATGCTGCTTTGAGGTACAGAGGCCTTACATTCAACTCAATGCATTTTACCACTCTGAGTGTAACACAATAGTGTTTCAATGCTGCATCGGATCAATTCCAACACTTCAGCAAATGTTCTAGGCATCAGCGGGCAGAACTGCACTGATTGTGTCAGAAATCTGGAAGCAGGAAATGGGAGACACTTGGGGCCCCTGGCACTGGGTGGGGTGGGCAAATGGGGGCCCTTGATGAGAGAGTTGGGGGTAACTGCACCTTTAATCCCCTCTGTGGTCTATTGAGAAGCCACCTACAGCAATGGGAGGGACAATAACTCCTCATGGGGAAGCCCCTGCCCCAGCTAGTTTGGTTCTGTGGAACAGGGCAGGGATTTTGCAGGAGGACTCCACATGCCCTGCCGGGACGGTGAACGGTATTTACACCTGTTGGTGAAAATCTCCCTCTAACTCCTCCCAGCTGTGAGTGATGCAGACTCAGCAGAAATTCTGCCCAAGTTCAAAATTGAGGCAGACTGGGCAGGTGAGAGCCTCCTAGAGATGGATCTGGGGTGGGGCGGGGGGCTGCAGCAGCCTGGGCCCTGGGAGAGGAACAGGGAGGGGAAATTCAGTCTCATTCATTCATTTCACAACAATGGGCCTCACCTCATGGAACGAGCTACAGGCAGAACAGCCAAAAGCCTGGAGCCCTGGCACTTTAGGGCCTGTGCACAATTGATTCTGCTTCCCCCAGGATCTCTCCATAGACTCTCTCCTGTTGCACTGTGTGTTCCAGTGCGACTCACCAGGGGCTCTTGCTTAGGGGGCCTGGCCCTGCAGAGACCTCTCACCAGCAGGGGCAGCTCCTCCTTTGGGGAGGGTGGAGTGAAGTCCCAGCAGGAATGTAACTGCTGTGCAGTGCAGCTGACACACTGTAGGGGGCAGCACCGCCTGCTGCCACTGGGGAATCCTGGAGGCTGCAATACACCAGGCTGCTACTGATGCCTGTGCCTCACTCAGGCTGCAGGCAGCACAGGGAGAGGCCCAGAGCAGGGCACAGAGGTGGCTGTGGGGCTGTTTCAGCTCATAGGCATTGAGAGGTCTCGGGGGGCTTGGTGATGTAGGGTTCCCAGAGGCAACATGGAATAATGGGGTGCCCAGCACTGGCCGTGGGGGGATGGTTCCCCAACCCCACAGATCTCACTGCCAGGATGTTTCCCCTGAGACTCAGCCTCACTTTCCCCTTTGTTAATTCTCCCCATCCCCCCTGCTGCTTTTGCCCCTCATTTTTTTAAGGTTCAAAAACAGAACCAGAAACAATAGAACCCCCCATATGGTGGCCACAGAAAATACTGACCCTAGGACCAGTTCTCCATCCACATCTCACACTCCCCATGATACTTCCTGTTCTCAGACATATCTCTGACCACAGTCCTGCATGTCTGGATGGGTCCCTCCACAGCTGGGATGTGCAAATCCCTAATGTAGCCCCCTCCCCCCACCAGCTAGGATGGGGGACTCTGGAAAGTCTGGAGGATGCAGCCACATTAACATTGGCCTCCCCCCTCCTCAGACACAGTTGGTGGGGACAGAAATGAGGACACCCCAGGAGGGGGATGTCTTGAGGGACCTGGGATTGTTCTGGGGGTGCCCAAAATAAAGGCCCACCAGAGCTGAGGGGAACTTGGCCCCAGGGAGGGTGTTGTAGGGCCCTGAATGGCAGCAGGGGCCACGTTTCTCTGGGTCTCTGTCTGTGGTTTGTTTGTTTCCCCAGCTGCCCCCACCACAGGGCTCTGGCTATTGCTCAGGGAGGGGAGGCTGCTCGCTCCTGTCCCTGGACAGATGCTGCTGCAGTCGCCATTGTGAACCAGGAGCCCAGGCCGAGCCGCTGCTGCTCCCGCAGAATTGAGTTTTCCCCTTTAATTATTGAATAACTAAATCTCCTGAATTCTGATGCTTTTTTCCATAATCCAATACTGATACTAGAATTCCCTCCAATTTCCTGCCTGTCCCTGTAATTCTCAGTAAGGCTGTGACTGGGCCATGGGGATTTTTAGTACATTTCACTGCAGAAGTTTGGGAAAAACACAAGGAGTCATGGAAAGGTCACTTGGCGAGACCTGATCTGGTTTTAGCCCCAGACGGAGCAGCATGAGGGGTCACTCTCCACCCAATGGGGGCTGCTCTGTGTGTGACTGGGACCCTCCTCCCCTCAGGCAGCACCCAGAGTGGTCACAAATCTAAATTTAATTTCCCACCATCACCACCACCTAGGGTGACCAGACAGCAAATGTGAAAAATCGGGACAGGGGGTAGGGGGTAATAAGAGCCCATATAAGGAAAAGACCCAAAAATCGGTACTGTCCCTATAAAATCGGGACATCTGGTCACCTTACCACCACCCAGCCCTGCCACTGACACGGGCAGCAGGGTGCCCTGAGTGACGCACATTAACAGGGGCAGGGTGGGGGTTGGAGCCAGAAGATCCCATGGCACTTGGGGGTGGGGGGCAGCAGCAGAGGAGGGGCAGGTGATTGACTGTTGGGGGTTGGGGCCTGGGTTTGGTTAATTATAAATAATTTGGGGGAAGGGGGCACAGTCTGCAGAGGATATTACATCAATATTTAATGCATAGCTGGGAGTTTAAGGGATCCAGCCCACTGGCCCGTTAGCAGCCAGGCAGCACCATCCCCCATGTTCTGTTCTGTTCTATTCAGTCCTTACAGCCCCTCATCCCTGCAGGGTCCCAGTGTGTCTAGCCGGGCACCAGCCACACGACTCGCATTCATCCCCTGGAATTCTCTCCTGCTCCCTTCTCTCCCCAGTGCCAGGGATTTTCACTCTGTGTATCCGTTGGTGGATGTGGTGCCTGCCGTGCTCTGTGCGCTGGGGACTGGGGGCAGGTCTGACACGTCCCCTGGCACTGGGAACCCAGCGTGGGGATGTTTGGGGGGTTCTCAGCTCCTGTGGGAGTTTGTCCCATAGCCTGGGAGCAGCTCCTTAGCAGCCTGACAGATCCCGATCAGCAGCTCTGTGAGTGCAGGGACCCCACTCCCGCTAGGGCGCAAAGATTCAAGATGATCACACTAGCAGCAATTATTCCATCTCTGGAGCAGGGAGATTGGTTCTCTGCCCTTGACATACAGTATGCCTATTTCTACATCTCAATCCTACCGTCCCACAGAAGATTCCTTTGATTTACCTATGGGCAGGACCACTACCAGTACAGAGTACTTCTATTCAGTCTCTCAGTGGCACCCAAAGTATTCTCCAAGGTCCTCTCTGTCATAGCAGCACATCTACAAACATTGGATGTCGTAATCTATCCATATCTAGATGACTGCCTTCTCATTCCTTCAAAGATGCCCTACGAGCCACACAAAGGACATTTTTGAGCAACTGGGTCTACAACTCAATACCCAGAAATGGGCCTTGACTCCACTAAAGCATTTGGAGTTTATAGGGGTTGAACTTGATGCAGTTTAAGCAAGAGCATTCCTCCTGTTGCACAGATTCAACACTCTGACCAGTCTCCTAGAGACAGTTCAGGCCAGCCCACAAATGACAGCAAGAAATTGCCTTCATTTTCTCAGGCACATGGTGTCATGCATATTTTTGACATCTCATGCCCAATTACATATGAGGTATCTACAGACATGGTGCAGATATGCTTAGAGGGATAGCTCAGTGGGGGGGTAGGATCGCTCAGTGGTTTGAGCATTGGCCTGCTAAACCCAGGGTTGTGAGTTCAATCCTTCAGGGGGGCATTTAGGGATCTGGGGCAAAAATCTGTCTGGGGATTGGTCCTGCTTTGAGCAGGGGGTTGGACTAGATGATCTCCTGAGGTCCCTTCAAACCCTGATATTCTATGACTCCATCCTGGGCTTCCCCTCCACAGCACCTTCCCAGCATATGTCCCTGACCTGCACTGACCTTTCTGCTGCTGGCCTCCCACTGGGGCCAAGGAAATTACAAGGGAAGGGCCAGCACAACCCGCTCTGTCCCTGCATGGTCCCAATTCTGCTCATTGTCAGGCAGCCAGGCCAGGAATTAAAGCCAGGAAAACAAAAATAACATAACATGGATCCCAATGACATCTCTATTAGGTCTGTGAAATGACGGGGTTAATGTCACACCCAGCAGCAGCATCTCAGCAGACAAGGGGGATACAAAGAGAGAAACACAAAGGAAAGTGAATGTCTGTGAGGATCTCATGACTCCCATAGTGTGTGTGGGCTGCTAAATCACCCGTGGCACTAGGTGTGTACGATGAAGCCCTTTTAACACTGCAAAGCCAACCTGCTTCCAGCCTCCCCTGTCTGACCCGAGCACAATACTCGCCCAGCTCAGGCTCACCAGCTCCCTTGCCACAGAAGGCACTGAGGGCGCTGCTGGGTACAGAGCAGAGCAAGGAGGGGTTAGGGGTTCTGGTTGTACAGGAAGGTGCCCAGGTGAAGGATGTGGAGTTGGGGAGCAGCCGTGTGGTCAGGTGAACACGTGGCGAGAACGGGAGACAAGCTGCCCCCTGGGCTCCTTCCTGTGAGCGGGTCCCATTTACCCAGCCTGGGCCCATCACTCACACAGCCCTGGGGCTGGGCTCTCACTCCCCTTCCACTGGCCCAGCCACCAAATCCTTTTCCCCAGCTCACTCCACCCCTCATTGCACTGGGACCAGCTCCCCCACACGGCTGAGTCTGTAGCGCAGAGCGGCCCGTACAGCAGGGCCCCAGCACTCTCACTCCTGCCTCCGCACTGGCCCCTGGAGCTGTTTCACTCCCCTCCTTGGACAGAGACTCCCCCAGGGCAGGAAATGCCGGGAGGTTCCCATCTCGGAGTCAGATAACACAATTAATGGCCCTGAGAGGACCTGGGGATCCCCCAAACCCACTCCCCATGTTACCCCCTCCCCCTATTGCGCAGACACAGCCCTGCCAGGTAACGCTGAGTGGGGCCCTATCAGTGCAGATAAAGGTCTCTCTTGTGCTGGTCACTGTGTGTAACAGGGATGTAAATTCCTTTATCAGGCCCTGGTCAGCATCCCAGTCACAGTCCCTCAGTGACACCACAGACAGATCTCTATCACAGTGACTGGCTACAAGAGCTTCCTGAACCAACGCTTCTTCCCCAATGTCGCTGAGATCCAGGTCTCAGCGCGGCTCCCAGAGGCTGCTCAAGGAGTGTTGTAGGGTTCCTGGGGTAATATTGCAGCAACCGCGAGACACTCAAACCCAGGAGGAAATGGGCAAAATTTGGCCCCATCCCAACTTTTAAATGGGGGATGGGTCATCCTGGGAAGTAGACACCAGAGGACACGCAGGTAAACAGGTCAATAACAGTTCCCTGCAAAGCAGTGTGGGATAGCTATTGGAGGACTGCCAAAGTGGTGTGCAGCAGGATTGTGTGCACTCAAACAATAGACGGATAGAACTTTATTCGCAGCATGAGGATCCACTTTGCAGAGGACTCCAGATTTCACTATGAATGCAGAATTAGTGTGCTGGGAAGGATTGTGGTATGTGTGCACATACGTTTTAAAATCAAATTAACTCAACTTAATCCAGTTTAACCCCCCTGTGTAGACAAGTACGGTGGCCACTGACACATCTCCAGACTACTGGATATTACAGAACTTCTGGAACAGGATGGGCCCGCCCTCGTTGGCTTGACCCTGCCCCTGCCATCATGACTTCACAGGCACCACGCGTGCAAAGTCACACTGTACAGAGGACACCGTAGGGACTGTTTTGTTAATTGATGTGAGAAAAAGAAAGGAGGGTCATACCTTGATTACCAATTATATGTACATAGAAAGGTAAAAATCAAATGACTTAGTGCTGACAGAACTTCAAAGACAAATATATAATCTTGGGTGAGTTCACTTAAATATATTGCTTAATTAATTCTATCATTTTTTCACCTATTAATTTTCAAAGATGTAGTGCAGGAGGTGGGTGTATGTGCCCTGCCTTCCAGAGAGAACCAGTCAAGACAATAAACAGAGGGGAATGGGGGGAGAGAGAGAGAGAGCAGCTTCACGTGTGTAGTTGTGATGTTTACGACACATGTACATTATAACCAAATAACCTCCTCTGACAATGTAATGGTTTATTTTGTTAAGATAAATATTTTGGATTTCTTGAAATTCCACAGTTGAAATACAAATGACGTTATTTAGAGAAGTTAAACTTCAATATAGACTTGAGGGAAGAATCAAAAAATAGATGTAAATAATTCCAATTCTAAAAATACGTTTAGATGCTTGTTTTTGAAATACTGTTGAAATGTAAATTAAAATGTTCTTGTATTTACACCTTGTTACAATAATATTTTCTAAATTAGAATAATCTTTTTTCTTTCATGTTTTACGTTGAGCTTTCACAGGGGTAGAAAATTCTGACAGGGGTAAATGTCCCCCATCCACCCCCATCTGCTACCCCTGGGGCAGGGGACGGGGAAGGTGAGGGCTGGGGGTTCCCAGGTGTCTGTTTTTCGACTGGAAGCTCCAGTTGAACAGGGAAACTGGCAGCGTCCGGTCAGCACAAAAAGTCCAGTAGCTGCAGTAACTGGCCCCCACCACTGGGGGCGGGAAGAGCAGCAGCGCTGGGAGGGGTCAGTCTGTGCCGCGGGGTCACTGTCAGGGACAGAGATTCCCTCCGGCCTGAGCTGGGACCGGGCAGATTATCAGGGGAGCCGCGTTTGTACCCCCAGCGTTGAGAGAGGGATTGAAATAAGGGCGGAGCGTCCCGGAGAAGGTGTCAGTGAAAGTGGAGAGATGGGACCTGTCAGACACATTGTAAAACGAGACCTCGCCCGCCTCATAGTCCAGGAAAATCCCCACCCGGCTGGGCCTGACGCTCACGGGGAGAGGGGTCGGGGGGGAGGTAAGGGCCTTGTATCCCCCACCCCTCAGCCACACGGCCCAGTATCCATCCTCAGGTGAGAGTGTGACCTTCCCCTTCCTGCTCACAGATTCCCTACAAACCCCCAGGTCCCAGTCAGTCTTGTCTCCCACCTCCACCTCCCAGTAACGCCTCCCGCCCGCGAACCCCTCAGTGCCCAGGACACAGACACAAGGATCAAATCTCTCAGGATTGTTGGGCAGAACCTGGCGTTTGTTGCCGAGTCTCACACGTTTCCGATCCTCAGACAGGACGAGTTCGGGATGAGCCGTGTCTGGATCCAGAGTCACGTCCACTGGGGAGAGAGTCACAGAGTCAGGGCCGGGGGCAGGAGCTGGTCACTGGGATCAAAGGGAAATTAACCTGCATCCCCGTTAATCGCTGCGGGGGGGGGCGGGGGGTTTGTTGCCTGAGGGGAGTCAGGTCCCGTCTAACTGTGAGGAGACAATGAGGGGAAAGGGCAGGAGGAGTGGGGGGGGGGGGAGGGTGAGAAGCTGTCACTGGAGGTGGGGGAGAGGACAAGTAGATGCTGGGAGAGGAAAGAGAGGGGGAGGTGACAGGAGCAGAGGGGGTGGAGGGAGGGACATAGGGGAGGGGCGGGCACCAGCAGGACAGAGCGGGGTGAATGGAGGAGCAGGTTCCAGGGGGTTGCAGGGGGAGAGGGGAGGGGTGGGATCCATGAGAGAAGAAGGGGACAGAACCCAGGAGGCTGAAGGGGCAAGGGATGGGGCAGGCACCAGGGGGCAGAGGGGTGTGAGGGAATGGGGAGCTCCAATGGGGCAGGGGAAATCAAGGGGAGGGTGAGCTGCCAGGGGGTGAGATGATGAGGAGTGGGGCAGGTGGAAATATGGGAGGGAGCAAATGGGCAGGCACTGGTGCCAGAGTGGCAGAATGGGGGTTGAAGGAGCAGGTGAGCAGAAGGGGGGCAGAGAGAGGGGTGTGCAGAAGGGCAGGACCTAGGGGGGCAGAGGGGTGTGAAGGGAAATGCGGGCACCAGGGTGGCAGAGGGAAGATGAAGGGAGGGGTGGGACCCAGAGGTTAGGAGGAGAGGTGAGGGGTGGGGCAGTGCTGAGGTGAGGGGAAGGGCTGAGACCAGGGGTCCCAAAGAGGGGTGAGGGAAGGGACTTGCACCAGGCAGGCAGAGGGGGCAAAGGAAACAGCAGGCACCAGGGAGGCAGATGGGGCAAGGGTAGAGCTGGGACTTGGGGCAGAGGAGGAGCTGGCACCAGGGGACTGGAGGGGTGGTGGGGGTGCAGTTGTCACGGAGCCAGAGGGGGAGGGGAGGGGCAGGGGTGAGAAATAAAGAGAAGGTGGCATGGGTGATGGTGGCAGAGGGGCGAGAGGAGAGCGGGGTCAGTGGGGCAGAGGGTGGTGAGGGGGTGGGCAACAGGAAGGAAGGGGACAAGGGGAGTGTCAGGTGTTGGGGGCAGGGGGAGGGAAGAAAGGGGTAGGCAGCAGAAGGGTGCGGGGGTAAGGGGAAGGGCAGGTGCCGAGGGATTGAGGGGGTTGAGCAGAAGGGCAGACACAGGGAGGGAGAAGCACCAGGGGGCAGAGAGGGGTGAGCAGAGAGGCAGGGCAGGTGAGTAGAGGGAGGTGTTAGGAGAGGGGATTGGGGAGAGGCAGGTGCCAAGGGGACAGAGTGGGGCTAGAGGAAGGGTGGGCACAGGGGGGTGAGGGAAGGGGTGGGTGTCAGGGGTAAGAGAGGGTGGGGAGAGGGACAGGTGCCAGGAGGGCTGAGGGGTGTAAGAAGGGCAAAAGCCAGGACAGCAGAGGAGGGTGAGGGGTGGGGTGGCCATCAGAGGGTGGGTGGGGGGTGATGGCAGTGGTAGGCACCAGGGAAGCAGATGGGGGTGAGGGGAGGGGTGGGATACATGGCATAGAGGAGGGAAAGGGGAGAGGTGGATGCCAGGACATAGCAGGGGTGTGAAGTGATGGGTGGGCTCCAGGATGCAGAGGATGTTTGGGGGAGAGGGGAAGGTGCCAGTAGGGCAGGGGGAGAAGGGACAGGCGAGTTCCAGAGGGGCAGAGATGGGTGGAGGGCAGGGGCACGTGCCAAGGAGGCAAAGTGGGAGGAGAGGGGCAGGGGCCCAGGGGATCAGAAAGGGAGTGAGAAGAGAGGGAGGGATGTTGGTGAGGGGTCAGAATAGATGCAGGGTCCCTCACAGGGGTGAGGGAAGGATAAGGGAGGGGCAAGAGCCAGAGAGGGGTGAGGGAGAGGCAGGCCCCTGGGAATCTCTGTTGCTTTCGGGACATGTGTGGTTGGTTTCTCGCTCAGAGCAGGTCGGTGCTGTTCCCACACACACTGGGGGTGCAGCCCCGCCCCAGGGGGAGCAGCTGGGACTCTCCATGCTGGCGGGCCCCATGTGCACCACCTTCCAGCCAGGAAAACCCCACAGCCAGCCCCTCCCCTTGCCGGGCCCAGCCCCACCCCCACGGGAGCAGTGGTCTGGGTTGGGCTCACTTGAGGGGCATTACAGTGGAAGATTCTGGGGGGGTATAAATGCGCACTAATAGGCTGTTGCTAATGAGGCCAGGGCAGTGGGGAGGGGAGGGGGCATTTCCCCACTTCCTGCCCCCTCTATCTGGGAGAAGCTGCACCAGGTGCCAGTCCCAGTTCACACCCGCACAGCGCGTCTGCACTAGGGGTTTGCACCGGTGTAGCTACATCGGTGGGCACAGGGGGGTGAGGGAAGCTACATCGGTGCAAGGAAACCCCAGACGACACTGCCTGAGACACTGCTGTGCCAGGGGCCGTAACCCCTCCCATCACTGGGGTTATGGATCAATAATTACAGGGTCACTGGAGCAGGGGTGCTGGACTCTGGGCTCCCAGGTGGGGGCCTGACCCACTGGGCTGCAGAGTCATTCTCACTCCCACGCTCTGGCCCAGTGTCCATGGCAGTGTTTAGACACAGGGGGATGTCACTCAGATCCCAGCGCTTTGAGCCCTCATGGCATCACATGGGGGGATTGAACCTGGGGCTCCCAGCTGAGGGCCCAGCCGCTGGGCTAAAGGCTAGAGGGGAAGCAGCGGCACCTTCTTCTGTTAATTGAAACTCGACAGCAAACTCGACATGGATTCGCAAATAGTTTCTGTTGACCCGAAATATAATTTTGCAGCAAATAAACTATTTGTCCAAAATATCTCACCCAGCTCCACTGCAAACCTGTCTGAGCAACTTAGGAGCCCGAATCCCAGTGACTTGCAGTGAGTGACTGTCAACATCTCCAGAAATGCACAGTGACAGGCAGGCCAAGTTCAGGACACTCCAGAGCTGCTGTTTAATTTGCCCTTTGCAGACAAATGCCCCCTGGGTCCGTGATCTCACCCCCACGAATCAGGCTGAAAATGGAGACTTGGCTCCAGCCCAAACTCTGTGCCCAGAGCCATTTGTGCCATGGATGCTGTGAGTGGCCTCCTGCAGCGGCACGTGGGTGTCTCCCAGAGCAGATAATGGTCACAGAGACCGTCTCAGAGCCCCGGGGCTCAGGTGTCTCCATCTAACGACTGTGCCAGCCACCCCCCCACTCTCATTAACCAGCCCTGGGTCAGACACGCTGGCAACTTTCACACCCAGACTCTGGAGACACTTTGGGTCCTTCTACACTAGGGTGACCAGATGTCCCGATTTTATAGGGACAGTCCCGATATTTGGGTCTTTTTCTTGTATAGGCTCCTATTACCCCCAACCCCCATCCCGATTTTTCACACTTACTGTCTGGTCACCCTATTCTACACAGCCGACAGCAGCGAGTCTCGGAATGGGGTGGACAGATTCAGGCTTGTGGGGCTCCCTCTTTGGAATTAAAAATAGCCACATAGACGTTCAGGCTCAGACTGGAGCTCAAGCTCTGAAGCCCAGGATGGAGCCGGGTCTGCCCCTCACAGCACAAGCGGGGACATTGTCTGTGTCCACGTCCCCTTCACCCCCTTCCTGGGATGGGGAACAGCAGCCCCAGGGCCCCTCCCTTCACCCCCAGGGCAGGGGAGTGAGAGCCTCGGCCTCCTGGGCATTGGGGCCTCCCAGCACAGGTTCCTGGGTAAGCGTGAAAGTGTCTCCACCCAGAAAGCTCTGTGCACCCGGCAAATACATAGATGTGCCTGTGGATCAGGATCCGGGATGGTCCTCTCCCCAGGAGTGATGGAAGCTCCCTAAAAGTAGAGGAGTCACCCACTAGTGGCAGCCCTTCTCCCTGAACTCCTGCCCCCACACCGCCCCTTCTCCCTAAACCCCCCGCTCTCACACTACCTCTTCCCCCTAACACCCTGATCCCCTGGTCGCTCCTCTCGGCCCCCTCCCACCTCGTCGCTCACCCTTACAGCTGGTAAAAAGTGGGAGGGCATAGCCCTCCCATTGGTAAAAGTGATTGGCCATGGCCTCTGGCCCCACTCTTCCAGTGTCCCTTACTCACCCCCCCCCCAACCCCAGGAGGAGAGGGGGCTTGGGGCAGTGTCAGGGAGTTCGGTGCTGGGGGTATGAATTGGGTTTTACACTCCGGCTGCTGGAGTTCTGTGTATTGAGGGTATAAGGGGACAGAGGCCGTGTGAGCCCCCCACTGTCCTGCCAACATGGCTCAGGCCTGACATCTGCCGGAGCCTCTCCCTGGGGCGGAATCGTCCTTGGGGCCTGTTCAGACCTTGGCCTCCCTGCGGAGGTGGCCGGTGAGGCTGCTGTTAAGGTGAGTTATGATGTGAGCTCCTGTCTGCTGGGAACCAGACTCTGAGCCTGGGCTGAGATTGGTGACTGGGGAGTGAAAGGCCCCAGCTCCCCGCACTGCCCCCCCTGAGCCAGCCCAGCGCCGCCAGCCATTCAGTGCAATACCAGCGATGCTCACACTTGGTGACACAGCCAGTGCCCCAGCGGGAAGGGCGAGGGTCTGTCCAAGGAGCAATGGGCACAATCTGCAGCAAGGGAGACTGAGGCTGGAGATGAGGAAACACTTTCTAACACTCAGGGCAGTGAAGCTGTGGACCCAGCTCCAAGGGAGGTTGTGGGATCCCCGTCACTGGAGGTTTATAAGAACAGGTTGGACAAATCCCTGCCAGGGATAGTCTAGTCTCTGACCCAGTGCAGGGGGCTGGACTAGGTGATCTCTCGAGGTCCCTTCCAGCCCTGCATTGCCATGAATCTAGGTTACAGCAGTTCCTGGGGCTGGGTCCAGGGCTCTGGGGGCTCTAAGTGTGGTGAGTGGCACGTGAAACTGTTAGTGACTATGGCAGCTGGCAGCTCAGCATCCCTGCCAGGGGCCTGGGCTGGCATGTGGCTGCCTGTACCTGGCTCAGCAAGGTGTTACTGGGCCCTTTGGACAGGACCTAGGGTTGGCACCTGTCCATAGGGTTGCCAGGGGTCTGGTTTTTGATTGGAACGCCTGGTCAAAAAGGGACCCTGGCGGCTCCGGTTGGCACCACCGACTGGGACGTTAAAAGTCTGGTCAGTGGCGCAGCGGGGGCCCGGGGCTAAGGCAGGCTCCCTGCCTGCCCTAGGTCTGTGCAGCTCCTGGAAGTGGCCCCCAATTTACTTTCCTGGAGTTTGAAACTTTTCTAGCAGAACATAACCAAGTGTCAGCCATGGTCAAGCCTACCTTTGAATACAGGTCGGCTCTGAGGGTGGGAGGAAATGTATCAAGAGGGCTGGTGCTTTTAGGGGAGTCAGGGACAAGACTACCTGTGACAGGCTCCTGTAAGGGAGAATGAGAGAACCCAGCCCAGCCTGGAAGTAATTAAATCCCTGGGTGGTTAGTTGGCAGCTAATGAGCCTGATAAAGGGTTACCAGGGCTCAGCTGAAGGGATCCTAGGGACAGGAAGCTGCTGAGGAGAGGAGCTCCCAGGAGAGCTCACCAGAGCAAGGAGCCTGGAAGGGGAGCTCCTAGAGCAGTGGTCCCCAAACTGTGGGTCGTGCCTCCCTCAAGGGTGTGGATGAACATTAGGGGGACCTGACAGGGCCTGGTCCAGTCCCTGTGGGTGGCGGAAAGGAAACGCCACCCAGCCCTGCTCTGCCCCCAGCTCCACTCCGGCCCCACCCTAAGCCCCAGCTACAGTTCCAGCCCCGGCCTCAGCCACTGACTCCCGGCCCTGCTCCAGGCTGCGAACCCAGCTACAGCCTCAGCTCCAAACATAGTTCCGCCCTCGGCCAAAGTCCCTAGCTCCCAGCCTCAACCGCGGGTCCATGCCCAGCCACGGCCCCCAGCTTCTGGCCCCAACTGCAGCCCCGTTCCTGGCCCAGCTCCTGACAGCAGCTCCCAGGGTGCTATATCAATAACAACACTCACTGCCCAGCTCCTAAGGGCTTTGCCCCCGGTCTCCTCATTGGGGTTGTGGGGAGGGGTTTGGACGGGGGCAGCTCACGCTCAGCCATTGTGACAGGGTCACACTCTTGTGAGAGAATCTCACTCACTGAGCAGCAAACCACTGACCCAACCTCACACTGGTCTGTGCTCAGAGCAGATGGGGATTCAGCTTGTTACCCAGCAACACAAGGCCCAGGTCAGACCGCAGCCAGACCAGCTCCTCCTCCAGCTCAGAAAGCTCGGCCAGCCTTGGCTAATGGGGGCTGGGGCAATGCTGAGCGGTGGCCACACCATGCAGCCCTCACATGTCCCAGGAGACAGGCATGGACACGTCATCCGTTATCAGTCTGTGCAGCACCCAGCACAATGGGCCCAGTCCAGGCCTCACAGCACCTGGCTCAGTGACACCCATTAACTCAGCCATGGAGGGGTCAGGATGTCAGAGTGATGGGGTCTGATCAGACACCTGGGAATATACCAGCCGGTGGGTGCGAGGGTTGCCAACTCTCCCGGACCAGATGCCATACTGTGTCAATGACGTCCGGTCTGGGAGAGTTGGCAACCCTAGTGGGTCCAAATATCAGGCAAACTCCCCAGCACTGAGCACATCAGCCTCCAGCTATCACACAGCTCCAAGCCTGTCAGCTGGGTCCATGCGTGTCCTGGGGTCCCAGGCTCTGTCCAGATCCCCAGGCACAATACAGCCGCATGTCCCAGTAGACTCCACTCACCTCCAAATCTCTTCAACGCTTCCCTCATGTCAAGGGAAATTTTATACACGTTCTTCAGGTCAGTAGAAACGGCTTCTGGTTCCTGGAGTTTCACATTCTCACTCCTATGAAGAAAACATCCCATCATCACTCAGCTGTTCTGTGCACACATCACCGCAGAGCCGCTACCGAGGATATAAGAGCCATGAACATCAGAAACGTACCTGCTCAATGTGCTTTTCACATCCTGGAGAGAAAGAGAATCAAAGTTCTTAGTTAAAACCATGTGTAAAAAACAGTGAATTTTCACTCTGCGCATCAACCTTTCACCTAGAAAACAAATCAACCTTTCCAGGCTTCACTGTTTTGTGATAAAACTCATATGGCATTTTGCCTTAACACTTGTTTCATTGATGTAGGTGTAAGCAGAGTCAGGATGAGCTCTACCCTGACATCTGGTGGTGAATTATGGCGAGTGTGGAAAAGAACTCCAGGGGCTGATCTTGTTTGCATAAGCACACCCACTCGCCTGGCAGGAAACAACAGCAACTCAAAGTGGTTACTTTGGATGGTGTGGGATCCCCAGTTTCTCTGTTATTGGGGCAGGAAGAATAAAGTTTTGTTACCCTGATTCTGTGAATCAAGGCCAGTGGAACTGGTGTATGACAGAAGGACTGAGTGAGTCATTCACCATTACCTAAGTAGCATTTGCTTGTCAAGGGGCATGGGTTACAAAACCCAGTGAATTGAGAGAGGTTGGGGGCAGGTATTGGTACCTGGTGGTGTGGGGTCCCTTTTGTGGGCCTGAAACACCAATTGCACCTCCTCCTCTCTCCACTGTTGAATGTCAGAGCTAACTTTGATCCCCTTAGGAGTCTAGTTACAGACTGCTGAGCTGAATTTACTCTGGGCCAATAGTGCACCAGCACTGGGGCTCCCCTACTAAGAGCTGAAATCACTAAGAGCTGAAATCACAAAAGAGCTAAAGCTATTTAAGAGCTGAGATCACTGAGGCTGTGTTAACTAGTGGGGGAGCCTGAAGCTATATTGCTAAGCTAACTTAGCTTAGCAGGGGCGAGCGGAGCGGCTGGAGGAGCAGCTAGCAGAGCAGAGCCTTGTGGGAGCAGCCCAAGGGACGGCTGGAGCGGAGCGGAGCAGTGCGGCTCACAGGTCGGTGAGCGGAGCGGCGCGGCTCACAGGTCGGTGAGCGGAGTGGAGCGGCGCAACTCACAGGTTGGTGAGCGGAGCAGAGCAGCTGCCAGAGCAGTTCGTGGGACGGCAGGAGTGGGACTGCGGGTGGAGTGGAGCAGTTCGTGGTAAGGCTGCGGTGGAACCCCACGGAGAAGCAGCCGGGTTGGCCTCGGATCACGTAAGGTGCCCCTTAACACCCTGCTCACCCCCCCCTTTTTGAACTCTGGGGCTGCACTGATCAGGGACAGAGACTTTGGGGGGTTGTTGGACTTTTGGGACTTTTGTGATTCTTGGGTTGCTGGACCCAAGAGACTTTGGGATCGGTGGACTTTTGGGACTTTGGTGATTCTTGGGTCGCTGGTTTCAAGAACCAACGGGAGAGGACACGGCCCAATTTGCTGGGGTGGGTCTTCTCTCATGGTTTGGTCTATGAACTCTAGTTGTGGTGTTTTCCCAATTTAATGCTATGTCGTTTACCTCATGTTATTAAACATTTTCTGCTACACCGAGGCTCTGTGCTTGCGAGAGGGGAAATATTGCCTCTTCGAGGCGCCTAGGGGTTTGTGTAAGATTTTCCCAGGTCACTGGGTGGGGGCTCGAGCTGGTTCTGTGTCACGCTGTTGGGAAGGGACCCCTATGTACTGAACCCGGCCCTTGCTGCTATCAACTTGGCCTGGCAGAAGGGTTACATAGGTGAGACAGGATTTTAGCTAAAGGGTTCTCCCTTCTCGGGACCCAGCCCATCAGTATCTGTGTTTATTGACTGTGTTGGGTCCAATGTTCTGGAGTCAGAGCAGGGATGGGTTTAGCTCAGTATCATTTTTGTGTCATCCATTTAATCTCCCATGGCCTCACTGGTATCTCCAGGAGGAGAATTCTCCTCTAACATGAACTGCGATATTTTGGAACTGATGGAGCCCTTAGCCGGATGTTCTGTTTGTCTGTAACCACAGACACATTTACTCTCATTGTTGGGATCCAGACCCAGAAATCTGAGTTATAATTCTGGATGGTGGAGAATTTTGATGCTGTCTCACCTTTAGCAGCTCGACAACTGGTTGCTGACACTTCTCCTCGATCTCTGTGATCAGCTGCTGCAGAGAGGAGCTTTGAAGGGAGAGTTTGGTGACATTTTCCTGTAGTCTCTGCAGAGTCGCCCTCTCCTCCTCCTCCAGGCTCTGCAGAAGCAGCTGCTCCTCCTCTCTCAGCAGTGTGTGCAGTTTGTTAAATTCACCTGCAATCGTCTCTCTCCTGTTCTTCACTTTCCTCTGGAGATAGAAGAATAGGAAAGGCACAGAGAAAACATGAGCCAGATGTTGAGTTACACAGACTTGGCCTCTGTCCGTGAATCAGGGGATATTAGATCAGTATCAGGTTTGTAAGGATATTTACTTCTTTGAGAAACGTACCATAAATGGTTTGTTTTAGTTCAGAGTTAATAAGGCCAGTTCCATAGCGGGGTTGTCCAGGGTGCTTTGTAAAGACATAGTATGTTATTGCAGGTGGCATGGGAAGGATACAAGGGAGTGGGGAGAAATCGAGGGACCAGGAGAGATTTACAGGGGGCCACACTGGGCATCCGTGGGGGCATTTGGGTGCCCAATGCTTGGTACTCAGACATCCAGGGGAGCCATTACAGCGGGATATGGGCGATGCTCCTTCTTTGACAACCTGCTCCCAGGGCTGCAAAGTTCACTACCTAGGGCTGGTGCTAACAGCCCTTTGGGGGCCATCCTGGGGCTCACATGGGTGTTGGACAGCCAGGACATTGTCAGGGCTGGCTTTGGCCTCACCCAGCGTGCCTGAGTGCCCCATGCCCATGTGTCCAGTGACCAGCCAGTCAGTGTCTTCCTCACACACCCCACGCTCTCTGCAGGGATTTCACTGTAAAAGGCAGGTGAACCGGCACAAACATTTTGTCCCCTGGGTTCATCACCTGGTTACAGACAAGCACAGGTAAAGTCACAGTAACAGTAGCAGGTGACTGGGATGAGGTGGCCACATGATGTGGAATGGCTGAGCTCTGCCTGGCTTTACACTGACCCGCCCCTTGCTCTGCTGACTCGGGGAGGGGGGGGGGGTCACACTGCAATGGAGGAGTGAAGACAGCACCTGAAGACACACCCCAGCTTGCTCGGGTGCTGGTAGCAGTGACGCCACAGCAGCAGGGGCTGTACAAGCCCACCCAGCCCCCTGGTAATGACTTGGGCAGCTACCTGTTGGTGCCATTTAGATGCACCCTCGGGGCAGATTTTCCAAAGAGCTCAGCACCCACAACTGGGTTCGATGTTCAGAAGAGCTCAGCTCCCAGCCCGGCCTCAGCCCAGTGAGTGATTCTGAACCTCAGCCATGGGGTAAATCCTCCCCCCAGCTCCCAGCTCTGGTGTCTGGCCCAGGCACTGGGCAGATGCACTGCAGAGACTGTGGGGGAGGAGGGGAGGAGAGGATGGAGAAGGAACAATCCTTGTGTCCTCCAGGCTGCAGACACACTGTGGAGCTATTTCATGGAGGCCCCTGAATCCCACTTTCTGCAGCAGCCTCTACACCACCCCCATCTGCAGGAGGGAAACAGGATCCATGGCATAGTGAAAACACTGCACCCACTATTGAGAATTTTCCCCTATCAGAGAGCATGGGGTGAGTTTGCACCACCTCACTAGGGCCAGGAACTGCCCCTCCTCTGCCATGTACAGGAGCTGCTGTGCTGAGACCCCCACCAGAGACACAGCCTGATCCTGCTGGCACCAAGTCTGTGTCATGGGGCAAGAAACCAGAGCAGGTTCATACCCTCGTCCTGGAGTTTCACAGCTCCTTCATCCCTGGGAGCATTGCAGGGGGAAGGGGGAAGGGGGAAGGGAGAGATAAACCCAGACACCCACCTGCCACTCCGTGGTTTCCTTCTTCTCTTTAGATGTCAGCGCCAGGGCCTCCTCCAGCTTCTTCCTCAGAGGGCCCAGAACTCCCTGGAGTTTCTCCTGCAGGGACATCGCATGCAATAAACAGCTATTAGTCTGCCTGTCTGATGGGTGGAGAGTATCATAGAATCACAGAATCACAGGGTTGGTTATCTAGTTGGTTATCAGGAGGTTATCTAGTCCAACCCCCTGCTCAAAGCAGGACCAATCCCCAACTAAATCATCCCAGTCAGGGCTTTGTCAAGCCTGACCTTAAAAACCTCTAAGGAAGCAGATTCCACCACCTTCCTAGGTAACCCATTCCAGTGCTTCACCACCCTCCTAGTCAAATAGTGTTTCCTAATATCCAACCTAAACCTCCCCCACTGCAACTTGAGACCATTACTCCTTGTTCTGTCATCTGGTACCACTGAGAACAGTCTAGGTCCATCCTCTTTGGAACCCCCTTTCTGGTAGTTGCAAGCAGCTATCAAATCCCCCCTCATTCTTCTCTTCTGCAGACTAAATAATCCCAGTTCCCTCAGCCTCTCCTCATAAGTCATGTGCTCCAGCCCCCTAATCATTTTTGTTGCCCTCTGCTGGACTCTTTCCAATTTTTCCACATCCTTCTTGTAGTGTGGGGCTCAAAACTGGACACAGCACTCCAGGTGAAGCCTCACCAATGTCAAATAGAGGGGAAGGATCACGTCCCTCGATCTGCTGGCAATGCTCCTACTTATACAGCCCAAAATACCGTTAGCCTTCTTGACAACAAGGGCACACTGTTGACTCATATCCAGCTTCTCGTCCACTGTAACCCCTAGGTCCTTTTCTGCAGAACTGCTGCTTAGCCAGTCGGTCCCTAGTCTGCAGCAGTATATGGGATTCTTCCATCCTAAGTGCAGGACTCTGCACTTCTCCTCGTTGAACCTCATCAGATTTCTTTTGGCCGAATCCTCTAATTTGTCTAGGCCCCTCTGTAACGTATCCCTACCCTCCAGTGTATCTACCACTCCACAGTTTAGTGTCATCTGCAAACTTGCGGAGGGTGCAATCCACGCCATCCTCCAGATCATTAATGAAGATAGTGAACAAAACTGGCCCCAGGACCAACCCTTGGGGCACTCTGCTTGATGCCGGCTGCCAACTACACATAGAGGCAATGATCACTACCCATTGAGCCGAATGATCTAGCCAGCTTTCTATCCACCTTATAGTCCATTTATCCAGCCCATGATTCTTTAACTTGCTGGCAAGAATACTGTGGGAGACCATATCAAAAGCTTTGCTAAAGTCAAGGAATAACATGTCCACTGCTTTCCCCTGATTTACAGAGCCAGTTTTCTCCTCATAGAAGGCAGTTAGGTTAGTCAGGCATGACTTGCCCTTCGTGAACCCATGCTGACTGTTCCTGATCACTCTCCTCTCCTCGAAGTGCTTCAAAATTGATTCCTTGAGGACCTGCTCCATGATTTTTCCAGGGACTGAGGTGAGGCTGACTGGCCTGTAGTTCCCCGGATCCTCCTTCTTCCCTTTTTTAAAGATGGGCACTACATTAGCCTTTTTCAAGTCATCCGGGACCTCCTTGATCGCTATGAGTTTTCAAAGATAATGGGCAATGGCTCTGCAATCACATCCACCAACTCCTTTAGCACCCTCTGATGCAGTGCATCTGGCCCCATGGACTTGTGCTCATCCAGCTTTTCTAAATAATCCTGAACCACTTCTTTCTCCACAAAGGGCTGGTCACCTCTTCCCCATACTGTGCAATAGTCTGGGAGCTGACCTTGTTCGTGAAGACAGAGGCAAAAAAAGCATTGAGTACATTACCTTTTTCCATATCTCTGTCGCTAGGTTGCCTCCCTCATTCAGTAAGGAGCTCACACTTTCCCTGACCTTCTTCTTGTTGCTAACATACCTGTAGAAACCCTTCTTGTTACTCTTAACATCTCTTGCTAGCTGCAACTGCAATTGTGATTTGGCCTTCCTGATTTCACTCCTGCATGCCTGAGTACTATTTTTATACTCCTCCCTGGTCATTTGTTCAAGCTTCCACTTCTTGTAAGCTTCTTTTTTGTGTTTAAGATCAGCAAAGATTTCACTGTTAAGCCAAGCTGGTTGCCTGCCATATTTACTATTCTTTCTACACATTAGGATGGTTTGTTCCTGCAACCTCAATAAGGATTCTTTAAAATACAGCCAGCTCTCCTGGACTCCTTTCCCCCTCATATTATTCTCCCAGGGGATCCTGCCCATCAGTTCCCTGAGGGAGTCAAAGTCTGCTTTTCTGAAGTCCAAGGTCCATATTCTGCTGCTCTCCTTTCTTCCTTGTGTCAGGATCCTGAACTCGACCATCTCATGGTCACTGCCTCCCAAGTTCCCATCCACTTTTGCTTCCCCTACTAATTCTTTCCTGTTTGTGAGCAGCAGGTCAAGAAGAGCTCTGTCCCTAGTTGGTTCCTCCAGCACTTGGACCAAGAAATAGTCCCCTACATTTTCCAAAAACTTCCTGGATTGTCTATGCACTGCTGTATTGCTCTCCTAGCGGTTATTGGGGTGATTGAAGTCCCCCATGAGAACCAGGGCCTGTGTTCTAGTAACTTCTGTTAGTTGCCAGAAGAAAGCCTCGTCCACCTCATCCCCCTGGTCTGGTGGTCTATAGCAGACTCCCACCATGACATCACCCTTGTTGCTCAAACTTCTAAACTTAATCCAGAGACTCTCAGGTTTTTCTGCAGTTTAATACTGGAGCTCTGAGCAGTCATACTCCTCTCTTACATACAATGCAACTCCTCCACCTTTTCTGCCCTGCCTGTCCTTCCTGAACAGTTTATACCCATCCATGACAGTACTCCAGTCATGTGAGTTATCCCACCAAGTCTCTGTTATTCCAATCACATCACAATTCCTTGACTGTGCCAGGACTTCCAGTTCTCCCTGCTTGTTTCCCAGGCTTCTTGCATTTGTGTACAGGCACTTAAGATAACTTGCTGATCATCCTACTTTCTCAGTATGAGGCAGGAGTCCTCCCCTCTTGCGCTCTCCTGCTCATGCTTCCTCTTGGTATCCCACTTCCCCACTTACCTCAGGGCTTTGGTCTCCTTCCCCCAGTGAACCTAGTTTAAAGCCCTCCTCAGTAGGTTAGCCAGCCTGCTGGCAAAGATGTTCTTCCCTCTTTTTGTTCGGTGGAGTCTGTCTCTGCCTAGCAATCCTTCTTCTTGGAACACCATCCCATGGTCGAAGAATCCAAAGCCTTCTCTCTGACACCACCTGCGTAGCCATTCATTGACTTTCACTATTCGATGGTCTCTACCCCGGCCTTTTCCTTCCACAGGGAGGATGGACGAGAACACCACTTGCACCTCAAACTCCTTTATCCTTCTTCCCATAGCCACGTAGTCTGCAGTGATCCACTCAAGGTCATTCTTGGCAGCATCATTGGTGCCAGTGTACCATAGATATCATCCTTTCATACACAAGCAGTAAAATACCCTGGAAGGAGGCAACACACTCAGCTCTGCCGGCCCCAAAGGCAGCATGGGAGCAGAGATGCCAGTCTCAGAGCAGGAACGCTCTGCATCATGCAGACACTCAGGACTTCTCAGAGCCTGTGTTTTAGCTGAAGTTTCACACCATTGAGCACAGGCCAGAGGCGAAGTAGCTGGGAAGGTTCTGAATGATCCTCCAGCTTGTGAGAGCGAGGAGCTTAGGATGGTGCATCACTGCACTGTGCCCCACGCCCAGGCCCAGGCCAGGAACAAGACCCCACTGTGCTCTCGTCTGTCTGTCCAGGCTCCCATGTGGCCTCCCTCAGGCAGCAGCTGAGAGCCTGACACCAGCGCCATCCCATTAACTGTACAGGGTGAAGCTGTGATGTGGCTGGGGATCAGTGAGGAAAAGGGAAAACACTCGGTCTGGGGGAATGTGCCACCCATAATTATAACTGCTCAGAGCTGTAATAACCCAGGGCTCTCTTCCCCTTTGACAGCGTGCGATTCCTTCACCTGGCTCAGCGACATGCTCCTGCTCTGTCAGCCTGGCTCTGTGCAGCACCCAGGGCAGCCCCCCAGAGCCCCTCCTGAGCTCCGTGCAGAGATCTCCCCATTTCACTCTCTTTTCTCTGAGCCCTCGAGTTCTCTCCTCCTCTCTGCCCAAGGGCCCAGGCTGCTGCTGCAGCTGCTGCTGAGAGCTCCTGGGGAGCTGCTCGACTGACACCCCTGTGGTGCTGCTGCAGGGACGCACTAAGTGAGGGAGCCAGCAGGGGCTAGTGAGAAACAGAAGGAGAAGCAGCCTTGGCACCCATCAAAACAGCTTCATAAATGAGGAGGAATCGGACTGGGGGAGAGGGCAGAGGGACAAAGGTGGCTGGATTCTTTGAAGCTCCGCCCATGTGAGTCACCAAAAGGAGACAGCATGGTCTGTTCACAGGAGATGGTGCAATGTTCAAAATAGGGTGACGTTACTGATTGGCTCCAAGGGGCTCCTTGGACCGAGCTCCCCACATGGGGTTAGAATATACCTCTGGGCTCGGACCTTCTTTACTGGGGAAAAAATAAGAGGTGGCATCTTCCAAACATTACCCGCCTGTGGCACCGGACGGAGGCGTCACTGGCAGTACGTGGTGCTGGGCTGTAACTCTCCCTCTCCGCTCTCACAAGGTGAATGAAATTGTTAACAATGCTGATATTTAAAGGATCATCCCCAGGCACCTGAGCCCACCCCCACTCAGGGACTGGGGCAGTTCACACATCTCCGAGCTGCTGTGCCCAGCTCTCTGCATCCCTACATGTGGGTCAGTTTTGAGGTTTTCTTCACAACAAGAACAGCTGGAGAGTCAGTTTAACACAAAGTGAAGCTGAGATCCTGGAGAACAAGGCAGTCGCAGAGAAGTGCCAGTACTTCCTGGCTGTTTCTGAGCCCTGTCAGTGAAAGTAGACACCAGGACTTACCAGTGCTCCCTGCACCAGGCCCGGAATCCTTAACAGGGCGGGTGGCTCTGCCCCCCCGGAAGGGGTGAGGCCTTGGGGCAGAAGGGCCAAGGGGGCTCCGCTTCCCACCACTGGTGAGTGTGGGGAGGTTCCATTCCTTCCCCCAACCCCCTCCCCTAAGCAAAACGGTGGGGGCTGGGTTGCTCCGCTTCCCGCCGGCTGCGGTGAGTGCGGGGGCGCACCCAACTCCTGCTGCCAGCCGGTGCCAGGCCCCCTGCTAATCCCTGAGGCTACACTGGGCCCCACGGGGCCCCCCAAAGCTGGGGCCCAGGGCAGCAGCCCCTTTTGCTCCCCCCTGTCGACGGACCTGCTGGTAGGATCCGGCAGCGTTGCGATGGCAGCGTTTTAACCTCGCTAGTGCGGCCGTGCTGCTGGAACCTACCAGCAGGGCCGCTGACGGGGGAGCAAAATGTCAGCTGTGTGTGGGCCGGGCTGGCGGCTGACTCTTGCCAGAGCACTTCTCCGGCCCGCACCAGCCCACTTTCACCTCTGCAAAGCACCCTGGCAGCCAGTTTTCACAGTGTGATAGCTACTAAGCGTGCTGCGTCTGTGGATGTAAGAGCTGCTAGTGTGAATGTGCTCTGCCTGCACAAGGAGCTAGTGTGCACATGCAACAGCGGCTTTAATCAAAGTGACATAACTTTTGCCAACAAAACTTCGTAGTGTAGACAAAGCGTAAGAGCTGACAATCACTAAGAGCAGGGTAGAACCTCAAGAGACTGATCTGTAGAGCTATAGTAGAGAAGCAGGTAACAGCTGGCGGGGCGGCTGGTGGAGTGGACCAGTTAGGTATATGGCAGGGTGGTGACACACAGGTGACACAGAGGAGAAAGCAAGGTGCCTTCTTCCTCCCCTCCACAGGTGTACCTCTGAGTCTTGACTAACCTGGGACAACCACTGTGAGTGGGGTGTGGTGAGGGACTTGTTAAAGGAACTTTTGGTTGTAGAACTAAAAAACCTGAGGCAGAAGACACTGCCCATCACACTCTGGGGTGGGTGTTTTGCTCACGGTTTTATGTTCATGAATCCTGCTTGCAGCATTTTCCTTAATTAATGCCTGGTGACATCCCCCCTCTCATTTAAAGTTTCTTTTCTATGATAGGCACCAACTCTGTGGGTGCTCCAGGGCTAAAGCCACCAAGGGGAAAAAAGAGTGATCAGCTCCTCCCCCTTCCTCCCAGTGCCCCCTGCCCACCGTGGATCAGCTATACAGCCGTGTGCAGGAGGCATTGGGGAGAGAGGGCAGAGCAAGGGCAGAGTACGCTCAGGTGAGGGGGCAGAATAGGGCAGGAAGAGGTGGGGTGAGGGTGGGGTCTCGGGGGAAGGGATGGAGTGAGGGCGGGGCCTGTGCAGAGCAGGGCTTCAGCACCCCTGGGGAAACAAGGAAGCCAGCACCTGTGTTTTCTACACTCAGACTCTGTGCTTTAGAGAGGGGAAGTATTGCCTCTCAGAGGCGCGCAGGGTGGGGTGTGGTTTGCCCAGGTTACTGGGTGGGGGCTCGAGCTGGTTCTGTGTTGTAATGCTGAAAAGGAACCCCTAGATATTGAACCCAACCCTTCTTGCTGCCCACTCCACCTGGCAGATGGGTTACAGGTGCATGAAGAGCCATCAGCCCTGTTCTCTCTATCAAGCACTGAAACTTGCAGTGTTGGGGCAAAAAAGTCTGGATCTTTTTCCATTACCCAGAACCCCCAGTGCTCACCCCTCTGAAAACCAGGCCCCTTTAGTTTAGCTGCCTAACCTTTAGGCAGCCAGGTGTAAAAGATTGTCCTTGGATTGAGAGGACAATAAACCTGGTGTCCTTAAGGGATTTAATTAAGCAAAGTCAACAGCATTTCCTACCTTGTACTCCTGGGCAGCCTCCTCTATGGGAACCACTGTGTGAGACTTGTGGTCCCGGGATTTCTCACACACCCAGCAAATGGTTTCTCCATCCTCCTCACAGAAGAGTTTGAGACGTTCCTCGTGTCTCTCACACAGTTTCTCCTTTTGCCCTTTTCCTGGTTTTAACCCCAGTTGTTTGAGCTTTTGTACAATGTTGTTCAGCTGGGTGTTGGGCCTGAACTCCCCTTTCTGGAACTGGGCTCTGCACTGGGGACAGGTCAGGGGTGGTCCCATTCCCTTTTCCGCACAGTACTGGGTGATGCAGGCTCGGCAGAAGTTGTGCCCACACACTATAGTCACCGGCTCTGTCAGATACCCCAGGCAGATGGAGCAAATAGCATCATCTTTTATGTCCCCTGCTGTAGCTGGAGAGGCCATCGCAGCTGGGTGGGTGTCTGTTCTCTCTGCCCTTTGCAGGCAGCCAGCAGCCCAACCAACCACACCCCCAGGCAACCCGAAAGCAAAAGGAAAAAAACCAACGGCAAGCAGCCTTTTAAAGCTTCTTTTAGCAGATTGTGCAACCGGGAGCCAATCACGCGCTCCGGCAGGATATTCTACCCCAAAAAAAAAAAAAAAAAAAAAAAGGAAGAAGCCACAGCCCTGAAAAGTCTCCAAACAAGCAACTTAAAGAAACGAATAGGCAATTACATACAGAAAGAGCCTAAACAGACTTACTGGGAGCAGAGGGGATAAAAGTGACCACAGTGGGGTGAGCCAACTGCAGAGGTTGCCAAAATAGGACACGTGGCCGAGAGGCTGGTGTGCCTTGCTGGCCATCTCAGCATCCCTCCCCCAGGGCTGTGGTGTTAAAGCATATTGCCCCATATGTCTTTGTTACATAAAATAATTTATTGTCACTTTATGTGGCTCAGACCTGCTGTTCCCATGGCCTGCCAGTTACTCTGTTTCCTATAATCCACTGTAAATGCAGCTTCACTCTATTTTAGTTATTTATTTTTAATTCCTTTTTAAAAGCAGTGTATTGGTTACTCCTATTTTCCTTAGCACGTCTTGGTTATAGGGTGACCAGAGGTCCCGATTTTATAGGGACAGTCCCGATTTTTGGGTCTTTTTCTTATATAGACTCCTATTACCTCCCACCCCAGTCCCGATTTTTCACACTTGCTGTCTGGTCACCCTACTTGGTTAACACTGTGCACATGGATGTCATTGTACTGCTTAGTGTACAGTTTTAATAATAAATCATCACAGAAATTAATAATTGATGCTACAGGTTGAACCTCCCTAATCCGGACTTCCCTAGTCCGGCAACACCCCTTGTCCAGCATAGTCGGTGACCCAGTGGGTGCTTGGGGCTGGAACACTCAAGGGGGAAAAACTGATGGGCTGGGGCCAGGAGTGTTGGGGGGCCAGAGAAGAGTGGACCTGGCAGGGGCCAGGGGAGGGGGGGCAGCTGGGAGCGGAGCCCTGGTGGGTCAGGGACCAGCAGTGGAGCCCCAGAGTCCCTGGGGAGCAGAGGGGCCGGGAGGGGTGGGGCTTGCATTAACCTCCCTGGTCCAGAAAATTCCCTGGTTTGGCACCAGTCAGGTCCCGAGGGTCAGAGCAGCTCCAGGTTTTTTGCCACCCCAAGCAAAAAAAAAAAAAAGGTCAGAATGCCACCCCTTGAAAAGTGCTGCCCCAAGCACATGGAATGCTGGTGCCTAGAGCCAGCCCTGCCGAGGGTGCCGGACCAAGGAGGTTCAACCTGTAGTATTTAAGCAATCACTTACAACAGGGGTTCTCGCCCTTGGGCCATGGCTTGTTCAGGGTAAGCCCCTGGCGGGCTGTGAGATGCTTTGTTTACCTGAGCGTCTCTAGGTACGGCTACTCACAGCTCCCGGAGGCCGCAGTTCACCGTTCTTGTGGGAATTAGCTACACCTAGCTAGGGACAAAACGGCAATCAGAAGAGGTTCTATAAATCTGTTAAGAGCAAGAAAAAGACGAAGGAAAGTGCAGGCCCCCTACTTAGCAAAGAAGGAGAGCTGAGCTAATAACTTCAAGCAGCCTGAGTGTCAGAAACCAGGGCCTGCAGCAGAGCCAGTCTCTGGGCAACCTAATGAGCACAGCTGGCCTGCACTAGGCTGCTTGACTGGCTACAGCACCTGATTGGTTGGGAGAGTCAGCAGAGCAGCTCTCAAGTCCAGTAGCAGGAGCACTTTAAAGGCTGCACAAAGCATCAGGCACTGCTGTGATAGCACCTGCCTTGTTCTAGCCTTGCCCCGATTTGCCTCATTCCAGTTAACCCAGTTCTGACCCTTGACTCAGGTTCCTGACATCAGCTCTGACTCCAGTTTTGGCTCCTAGCTCTGGTTTCTGACCCCTAGGCATGGTTGCCCAAGTCCTGGTCACTGACACCGGGGTGTTTAATGCCTGTTTTACTTCAGTCTTCACTAAAAAGTTTAATTGTGACCAGATAGTCAACACAATTAATATTAGCAGCAAGGGGGGAGGAATGCCTGCCAAAATAGGGAAAGAACAGGTAAAAGAATATGTAGGTAAGTTAGATGTATTCAAGTTGGTGGGGCCTGATGAAATTCACCTGTGGGCACTGAAGGAACTGGCTGAAGCCATCTCCGAGCTATTAATGATTATCTCTGAAAACTCATGGAGGATGAAGGATGACCCCTGGACTGGAGAAGGGCAAACATTGAACCTATCTTTAGGGGAACAAAGAGGACCCAGGGAATTTCAGACCAGCCAGCCTAACTTCAGTACCTGGAAATATGCTGGAACAAATATTTAGAGCACTCTCCTATGCGGTGTGGGAGGCCCCAGCTCAAGTCTTTTCTCTCCCTTAGAGGGGATGTGAACCTGGATCTCTTTCATGGGTGGCGGGTATAATAGGGCAGGGGAGGCTAAGCTTCCCCAAACTGAGGCCGTGGCCCTGCCCTGAGAGCCCAACCTTGCTCCCTCTCCCTCGAAACTGGCGGCTTGGCACTTGGGCTGGCTGGCCACCAGGGGTGGCTTGGGCCAGCAGATGGCTTGGGTGGACCAACTGCCAGCAAGTGGTAGCTTGGGCTGGCCAGCAGCTTGGGACACAGGTAGGCCCAGGCCATGGTGGGGGTGTTGGGGCTGCTCTGGTGAGGGGCAGAGTGGGGGCTAGCCTCCCTGAATGGGGGATTCACCCACACCCATAGAGTCTTGACATTGCAGGTCAGTGCTCTAATCACTGGGCTGAAAGTGATGAAGCAGGCACCCCTTCTCTGGCCAGATACTGAATGGGACCAGATCTGCTGGTCCGCCTCTGAGCAGACCTGCTCAATTGGGCCCTGAAGGCAAGATAAAAGCGGAGGATGACCTATTTTCCCCAGGTTCATGGGTCATGCTAGGGATTGGACAGGAGACAAGTGTGTGGTTGCCTGGGGGGGCAGCACTGCACATGTCTGGAGCAGGAAACAGGCACTTTTAGGGAACTACTATGGCATAAACTTAGGTAAGTTCCAAGTGCGTTTAGGTTTTTGCTAGTTAGCCAATTCTGAGGGAAGCAGTTCCTGACACACTGACCAGCTCCAGCTGCCAGGATCTCAGCCCCTTCCCCCCTGGGCTCCAGACCTGGATTCCCAGTGCTTCACTTAGACCCTCTTCATGAATCACCTCCCACTGTATGAAATATGGAGCAATAATATATGAGAGAGCAGACTAGGGCCGGATCCTACACACCCTCCATTTCAATCATCATGTTGGTGGCAGGTAGGGTAATCAGATACCAAGTGTGAAAAATTGGGACGGGGGGGTAATAGAAGCCCATATTTTTAAAAAAGCCCCCAAAATCAGGACTGTCCCTACAAAATCGGGACATCTGGTCACCCTAGTAGCAAGGGTGCTACTGTGACTAAGAGCTGCTGGGGAAGTGGCAGGGGGTGCTGGGGAGATGAGGGGGAGGTTCCAGGGGGTGTCGGTGGCTGGGAGCATGAGTGCCACTGAGCAGCAGGGACAGGGCCTCATCTGAGCTATTTGCTCCCCCTCCCGCTCCTGTTTCCTGTTTTGGAAGGGGCCGGGGCTGGGGAACTCATGTGATTTACCGGAATCCAACCCATTGGCTCCATGCCTAGGGAATCCCACGGACTCCTCCTCTCCGGGCTCCTGATCCCAGCACAACAGTCACAGACCCAGAAAGGGCCGGGGCTGGGCAGGAAATGACTCCGCACCAGCGGCCCCTCCTCGCCCCAGCTCTGCTCCCGGGGGGGGGGGGTGTTGTGAGTCCCAAAGCTGCTGCCCGCCCCCCCTGGCTCTGCTCCCCTGAGCGCCTGCAGGAGCCGAGCCAGCTATAGCCGGGCAGTGCCTGAGTCACAGTCAGTCCGTTCTGATCCCCCCATTGACCAGCTGTTGCTTCCAGCCCCGGTTCCCACTCAGTGACTCCGGATTTCAGCTCCTCTCCCCGCAGCACCCCCCTCCCTCCACCTGCCTCGTTCTGCCTCCACCCAGGAAGGGGCGCAGGGGAGTGTAAACAGGGTGGGGCTATTTGCGGGCGCTGCTTCATCCCCGCAGTCGGAGCAAGCTGTGGGGGTGGTGTTGGGCAGGGGAATGACTGAGAACCCAGTGACCCCCGGAGAGCGGGAATAGCAGTTTGCGGGGGGGCACTGATCCCTGCACACTACCACCAGCTCAGTGCCCTGGGGTGGGGCTGTCTCTGTGAGAGGGATTTGCTCTGCCACAGCCAGGGACACAGATCGTTACTTAGGGTTACCATATTTTGTGCCTCCCAAAGGAGGACACTCCACAGGCCCGCCCCCGCCCCAACTCCGCCCCCTCCCCAAAGTCTCCGCCCCCTCCCCTGCTTCCCGCGAACATTTGAGTCGCGGGAAGCCTGAAGCAGGTAAGGGGGAGTGTGGAGGGAGGAGGCGCGGCCCAGGCTGACCCCGGCCCTGGGGTGCCGGCCCCGGGCCCGGCCCACCACCCCCGGCCCGCCCAGCACTGCGGTCCCCGGCCCGGCCCCCAGGCCCCCGGCACCGCACTGCCGGTCCCCAGCCCGGCTGGCCCGTCCCCAGAGCCCCCGGCCCGGCCTGGCACTGCTGGAGCCCCCGGCTGAGCCCCGCCGGAGCCCTCGAGCCCCCGCCGGAGTCCCCGAGCCCCTGCCGGAGTCCCCGAGCCCCGGGCCCGGCCCCGCCGGAGCCCCCGAGCCCCTGCCGGAGTCCCCGAGCCCCGGGCCCGGCCAAGCCGGAGCCCCCGAGCCCCTGCCGCAGTCCCCAGGCCCAGCCCCGCCGGAGCCCCCGAGCCCCCGCTGGAGTCCCCGAGCCCGGCCCCGCCGGAGCCCCCGAGCCCCCGCCGGAGTTCCCGAGCCCCCGGCCCGGCCCCGCCGGAGCCCCCGAGCCAGGCACCGCACCGCTGGCCGGCCCCGGAGCCCCCGGTCCGGCCCCGCTCCGCCGGCCCATCCCGGCCCCCAAGCCCCCGGCCCGGCCCGGTCCCCGACCCCCCCGATTTTCCCGGACATGTCCAGCTTTTTGGGCTTTCCCCCCGGACGGGGATTTGGAGCCCAAAAAGCCGGACATGTCCGGGAAAATCCGGACGTATGGTAACCCTATCGTTACTTCTACACTATGAAATTAGGTCGATTTAATAGAAGTCGATTTTTTAAAAATCGATTTGATACAGTCGTTTGTGTGTGTCCCCACTAAGCGCATTAAGTCGGCGTTGTGCGTCCACAGCACCGAGTCTAGCGTCGACTTTGGAGCATTGCACTGTGGGTAGCTATCCCACAGTTCCCACAGTCTCCGCCCTCCATTGGAATACTGGGTTGAGATCCCAATGCCTGATGGGGCAAAAACATTGTCATGGGTGGTTCTGGGTACATGTCGTCAGCCCCTCCCCCCCATTCCTCCCTCCATGAAAGCAATGGCAATAAGTCATTTCTCGCCTTTTTTCCTGGGTTACCCATGCAGATGACATACCACGGCAAGCATGGAGTCCACTCACCTCACTGTCACCATATGTCTCTTGGATGCTGCTGGCAGACGTGGTACTGCAGCAGCTCCTTGCCTTTGCAAGTTGGCAAAGACGGTTACCAGTCATATTGTACTGTCTGCTGCTGTCTCCTGGTTGCTCCTGGCCGGCCTCAGTGGGGTCGGTCGGGGGCGCTTGGGCAGACATGGATGCTCCTGGCCAGCCTCGGTGAGGTCAGTCGGGGGCACCTGGACAAAAATGGGAATGACTCCCAAGGTCATTCTTTACTTTAAGTTTTGTCTAATGGAGATTCAGTCCTGCCTGGAATATCCGGCAAGACTACTAAAGAACCAGAGAGGCAAACAGCCGCTCCGGGTCAGAGCCCCAGACATCCCGCAGAAATGATGAGCTGCATTCTAGGGGGTGCCCCTACAACTACCCCACCCACTGCTTCCCTTCTCCCACAGCTCTCCCGGGCTACCTTGGCAGTTATCCCCCCATTTGTGTGATGAATTAATAAAGAATGCATGAATTTGAAACAACACTGACTTTACTGCTTCTTATTACTGTCCAGGCTTCATGAGCTATGGGAGCAAGGGGTAGGCTGGGGTAGGTGTGCCGCGTGGTGCTGCCGACTGGGAGAGCAGCTTGAGGCAGAAGCCTCCAGCTCGCATGATATTCCAGGCAGGACTGATTCTCCATTACACAAAACTTAAAGAGAGAATGACCTGAAGTCATTCCCATTTTTGTCCAGGCGTACCCAACTGACCTCATCGAGGCCGGCCAGGAGCACCCATGTCTGCCCAGGTGCCCCCAACCAACCTCGCCGAGGCCAGCCAGGAGCACCCATGGGATGACAATGACAGCTACCGGTCATACTGCACTGTCTGCCGTTGGCAAGGCAAGGCAAGGGGATGCTGCTGTGTAGCACTGCAGCACCGCATCTGCCAGCAGCACCCAGGAGACATAAGGGTGACAGTGAAAAAAGGCGAGAAATGATTTTTTCCCATTACTTTCATGGAGTGGGGAAGGGGCTGACAACATGTACCCAGAATCACCCACGAAAATGTTTTTGACCCATCAGACATTGGGAGCTCAACCCAGAATTCAAATGGTGGGCGGAGACTGTGGGAACTGTGGGATAGCTACAGTCGTCAGTCACCCCTCCCTCACTGAGAGCAATGGCTGAGAATCGTTTCGCACCTCTTTTTTGCGCAGACACCATAGCATGGCAAGCATGGAGCCCACTCAGATTGCTGCAGCAGTTACGAGCACTGTAAACAGCACACGCATTATCCTGCAGTATATGCAGCATCAGAACCTGCAAAGGCAGGCGAGGAGGTGATGGCAGCGATGGCAGGGCAGTCACGAGAGTGATGAGGACATGGACACAGACTTCTCTAAAAGCACGGGCCACAGCAATTTGTCCATCCTGGTGACAATGGGGCAGGCTCATGCCATGGAACGCCGATTCTGGGCCTGGGAAACAAGCACAGACTGGTGGGACTGCATAGTGTTGCAGTGATAGTGAGGCTCAGATTATCTTTAGTGGGATTCTGCCTGTTCCGAGGGAAGGGCAGCAAAGGGCGGATAGGATTGTGAGAATAAATAGTTGGCTAAGGGAGTGGTGCTATAAGGAGGGCTTTGGGATGTATGGCCACTGGGAGGCTTTCGGGGACAGACAGCTGTTCTCCCGGGATGGACTTCACCTGAGTAAGGAAGGAAGTAGACTTCTGGGAGGGAGGCTGGCTCATCTTATCAAAAGAGCTTTAAACTAGGAAGTTGGGGGAGACGGTTGGGAGATGTACAGTTAATCTCCACGCCAGATTCCAACATTGAAAAGGAGAGTGATGAGATAAGAGGAGATATAGCCGGGGAGATGGGATTGGACATAAGAAGGAGAGGGGGGACGAACACAAAGAGGCCTGTAACATATTGCGTTACTAATGGGAGACAGGCTAAATGACATACGTTAGGATGTTTATATACCAATGCGAGAAGCCTAAGTAACAAAATGGAGGAATTGGAGCTCTTGGTCCGAGAATTGAAACCGGATATCGTAGGAATAACTGAAACGTGGTGGAACGGCAGTCACAACTGGAATACAGGTATGGAAGGGTATGCGCTGTTTAGGAAAGACCGAAACAAAGGTAAAGGTGGGGGGGTGGCATTGTATGTCAATAATGAGATAAGCTGTAAAGAAATAATAATTGATGGACTAGATAACACGGAGTCCGTCTGGGCAATACTCACACTGGGTAAAAGAACTACTAGAGCCTCTCCGGGGATAGTGCTTGGGGTGTGCTATAGACCGCCGGGATCGACCCAGGATATGGATAAGGAACTATTTAATGTGTTTAGGGAAGTAAATACTAATAGGAACTGTGTAATTATGGGGGACTTTAACTTCCCGGATATAAATTGGGGAACAAACGCTAGTAGCAATAATAGGGCTCAGATGTTCCTAGATGTGCTTGCTGATCAATTCCTTCATCAAGTGGTAGCTGAACCAACAAGGGGGGAGGCCATTTTGGATTTGGTTTTGGTGAGTAGTGAGGACCTCGTTGAGGAAGTGGTTGTAGGGGACAACTTGGGCTCCAGTGATCATGAGCTAATTCGGTTTAAACTAAATGGAAGGAGTAACAGAATTAAATCAAAGGGTATGTCTACACTACAGGATTAATCCGAATTTATATAATTCGAATTTGAAAAACAGGTTGTATAAGGTCGAAATGTATGCGGCCACACTAAGCACATTAATTCGGTGGTGTGCGTCCAAGTACCGGGGCTAGCGTCGATTTCTGCAGCGTTGCACTGTGGGTAGCTATCCCATAGCTATCCCATAGTTCCCGCAGTCTCCCGCGCCCATTGGAATTCTGGGTTAAGATCCCAGTGCCTGATGGGACAAAAAACATCGTCGCAGGTGGTTCTGGGTACAGCCTCACCTCCTCCCTCCCTCCCTCCCTGCATGAAAGCAACGGACGGCAGACAAACATTTCGCGCCTTTTTTCCTGGGTGGGTGAACACTGCAGACTCCATACCACGGCAAGCATGGAGCCCGCTCAGCTCAAGACAGCAGTCATGAACATTGTAAACACCTCGCGCGTTCTCGTGGAGTTTATGCTCAGCCAGGACCAGAAAAACGAGGCGAGGAGGCAGCGGCGGCGGCAGCGCAGCGACAAGCATGATGAGGACATTGACATGGACATGGACACGGACACGGATACAGAATTCTGTGAAACCACGGGCCCCAGTGCTTTGGAGATCATGTTGTTAATGGGGCAGATTCTATCCATGGAACACCGATTCTGGGCAAGGAAAACAAGCACAGACTGGTGGGACTGCATAGTGTTGCAGGTGTGGGACGATTCCCAGTGGCTGCGGAACTTTCGCATGCGTAAGGGCACTTTCATGGAACTTTGTGACTTGCTGTCCCCTGTCCTGAAATGCCAGAATACCAAGATGAGAGCAGCCCTCACAGTTGAGAAGCGCGTGGCGATAGCTCTGTGGAAGCTTGCAACGCCAGACAGCTACCGGTCAGTCGGGAATCAATTTGGAGTGGGCAAATCTACTGTGGGGGCTGCTGTGATGCAAGTAGCCAAAGCAATCACTCAGGTGCTGCTACGAAAGTTAGTGACTCTGGGAAATGTGCAGGCCATAGTGGATGGTTTTGCTGCAATGGGATTCCCTAACTGTGGTGGGGCGATAGACGGAACCCATATCCCTATCTTGGCACCGGAGCACCAAGCCACCGAGTACATAAACCGCAAGGGGTACTTTTCAATGGTGCTGCAAGCACTTGTGGATCACAAGGGCGTTTCACCAACATCAACGCGGGCTGGACGGGAGGGTTCATGACGCTCGCGTCTTCAGGAACATTACTCTGTTTAAAGGGCTGCAGCAAGGGACTTACTTTCCGGACCAGAAAATAACCGTTGGGGATGTTGAAATGCCAATAGTTATTCTTGGGGACCCAGCCTACCCCTTAATGCCATGGCTCATGAAGCCGTACACAGGCAGCCTGGACAGGAGTCAGGAGCTGTTTAACTACAGGCTAAGCAAGTGCAGAATGGTGGTAGAATGTGCATTTGGCCGTTTAAAAGGTCGCTGGCGATCATTATTGACTCGCTCTGACCTCAGCCAAAGAAATCTCCCCATTGTTATTTCTGCTTGCTGTGTGCTCCACAATCTCTGTGAAAGTAAGGGGGAGACCTTTATGGTGGGGTGGGAGGCTGAGGCAAATCGCCTGGCTGCTGATTACACGCAGCCAGACACCAGGGCGATTAGAAGAGCACACCAGGAAGTGCTGTGCATCAGAGAAGCTTTGAAAACCAGTTTCATGACTGGCCAGGCTACAGTGTGAAATATCTATTTGTTTCTCCTTCATGAAAACCCGCCCCCTTTATTGACTGATTTTCTGTAAGGAACCCACCCTCCCCCTTCCCCCAGCTTTCTTTCAAACCAAATAAAGTCACTATCATTTAAAAATCATTTATTCTTTATTAATAGATTAGAAAAAGAGGGAGGGAACCCGGGTGGTATTTGGGAGGAGGATTGCTGGGAAGGAAAAAGCCACTAAGAAAAGGTTAAAAAAATGACAGCCTTTTGCTTGGGCTGTCTACTGGGGTGGAATGGGAAGGTGTACGGAGCCTCCCCCCCCTCCCCCCGCGTTCTTACACGTCTGGGTGAGGAGGATACGGAACATGGGGAGGGGGGAGGGTGGAACAGGGGCTGAAGCGGCAGTCTGTTTTCCTGCAGCCGTTCCTGAAGCTCCACCAGACGCCGGAGCATGTCTGTTTGCTCACGCAGCAGCCCCAGCGTTGCATCCTGCCTCTTCTGATCTTCCTGCCGCCACCTCTCTTCTCGAGCGTCTCTCCTCTCCTCACGTTGGTCCCTCCTCTCCTCACGTTGGTCCCTCCTGTCCTCACGTTCACTGGCTTCTTTCCTATACTTTGAAACTGTTTCCTTCCACTCATTCAGATGAGCTCTGTCACTGCAGCTGGATTCCATAATTTCAGAAAACATCTCGTCTCGCTTTCTCTTCTTACGACGCCTTATCTGTGATAACCTTCGGGATGGAGGAGGGAGGCTTGAGGAATTTGCAGCTGCTGTAGGGAGGGGAAAAAAGAGAGAATTGTTTAAAAAGATACATTTTGCAGAACAATGCTTATACTCTTTCACGGTGACCAACACTATTCACATTACATAGCACATGTGATTTCTGTGCAAGGTCGCATTTTGCCTCTTAATGCTGAGTGCCTGTGGCTTTGCTGCTAGAGATCACAGGTCTGGGCAACAGAATTCGGCTTGCATGCGGCCATGGTAAGCCATTGTCTTACAGCTTCTGCGCCCTCCTTTCCCACATACCAAGCATAGTCTGTAGAGTGCTGTGGTTTTTCTGTTAACATTCAGCAGCAGCAGAAAACAAACTAACCACCCCCTCCCCGCCATGAATTCTCTGGGATGATCACTGTACCCCTCCCCCCCACCGTGTGGCTGGTAACAGGGAAGATCCCTGCTAGCCAAACGCGAAAAGCTCAGGGCCAATTTCCCATCTGCGCTTGGCTAACTGCAGGGAAGGATTTATTTTCCGCCACAGGCAAACAGCCCAGTAGGAACGGCCACCTCTGTCCCCTTAATTAAGTTCCCGTATTTCAACCAGGTTACCAGGAGTGATATCACTCTCCTGAGGATTACACAACAAGATAAAGAACGGATGTTGCTTGAATGCCAGAAAACACCGGGACCATACGCTGCCAGGCTTTGTCAGGCAATGATACCAGATTACTTGGTGCAAGCATGGCGTGGTCAAGTGTCCTACCATGGAGGACGGAATAAGGATGCACTGCCCAGAAACCTTGTGGCAAGGCTTTTGGAGTACCTCCAGGAGAGCTTCATGGAGATGTCCCTGGAGGATTTCCGCTCCATCCCCAGGCACGTTAACAGACTTTTCCAGTAGCTGAACTGACCGCGAATGCATCCCAAATCCTCAGGGCAAAGTAATCATTAAAAACCGTTTGCTTTTAAAACAAGTTTTATATTTTAAAAGGTAAACTCACCTGAGGTCCCTTCCATGGGGTCAGAGTCTTGGGTACTGGCTTGGGAGGGTTGGGAGGGTACTTCAGTCAGGGTGAGAAAAAGATCCTGGCTGTTGGGGAGAACGGAGTGCTGTGTGCTCTCTGCAAGCTGCTCCTCCTCCTCCTCCTCCTCCTCTCCCCCATCGGCAGAATCCTCAGGTGTCACTGATGAGACTATCCCCGACCCGGAATCCACGATCACAGGTGGGGTAGTGGTGGCAGCCCCCCCTCGAATTGCATGCAGCTCGGCGTAGAAGCGGCATGTCCGCGGCTCTGACCCGGAGCGACCGTTTGCCTCCTTTGTTTTTTGATAGGCTTGTCTGAGCTCCTTGACTTTCACGCGGCACTGATCTGAGTCCCTATTGTGGCCTCTCTCCATCATGCCCTTGGAGATTTTTTCAAAAGTTTTGGCATTTCGTCTTTTAGAACGAAGTTCTGCAAGCACTGAATCCTCTCCCCATACAGCGATCAGATCCAGTACCTCCCGTACGATCCATGCTGGTGCTCTTTTTCGATTATCGGCCTGCATGGTTACCTGTGCTGATGAGCTATCTGTGGTCACCTGTGCTCTCCACGCTGGGCAAACAGGAAATGAAATTCAAATGTTCGCGGGGCTTTTCCTGTCTACCTGGCCAGTGCATCCGAGTTTAGATTGCTGTCCAGAGCGGTCACAATGATGCACTGTGGGATAGCTCCCGGAGGCCAATACCATTGAATTGCGGCCACACTATCCCTAATTCGAAATGTTAAAATCGATTTTGGCGCTACTCCGCTCGTCGGGGTGGAGTACAGAAATCGATTTAAAGGACCCTTTACATCGAAATAAATAGCGTCGTTGTGTGGACGGTTGCAGGGTAAATTCGAATTAAAGCTGATAAATCCGAATTAAAGTCGTAGTGTAGACCAGACCTTAATGTAAGCAGGGTCTGAGTGAGCTCTTTCTGTGAAGAGGACTTCAGGAGCTGCCGTTGTTTGCATGGACACACCCACCCTGCCTCGGTGCTCAGCATGATGGGGCTGCTTTGACCAAATGATCCCCTTTGGCTGGTGTTGGATCACAAGTCCCTTTGTTATAGGGCACAGGGTTTAAAAATGTTATTAAAGTGAATGTTTAAAATGAAATATACACAAGTTAAGAGGGAAGGTACTGTACATCTGGGGGCAGGCTTGGGTTATGGGGGGTTACAGGTATCGGTTGCAAGGGTGAAGAGATACATACATATCGCATAACCGGCATAGACCCAGATTGGGGTGCAAGGGTTTTTAAAGTGTCAGTGGATAAGTGGGCTTGGGTGTGCCACCCATGGAATGAATAAGGAGTCCAAGTCAGTATTGGTGTAGCGGATAAGTACATGGGTGGGGTGCGTCTCTTGGTTCGTCAGGGAAGGAAGTGGGCTATTTCCCTGGTCGGCGGTCTCAGTTACTCAGTGTGGTATTGACGGTGTCCTGTGATGTGTTCTGTATAAATGTCTCTGGACCACCTGATGGTGTCGGACACCATGAGCTGTCTCATGAGCCGGGTGTAACGTCGATCGACTTCGCACACTCTCAGGACCAGCTCATTGTGGGGGTCCCAAGAGCCCAGGGCTCCCACGATCAGGGCATGAATCTGGACCTCGTAGCCCTGGGCTCTCAAGGTCTCGGCCAGCGGGGTGTACTTCGACTCCTTTCGTGCTCGGGCCTCAATGAAGGGGTTGTTCTTCCTGTTGTGTGACTCAAGGGCAGCAGAACTGTGCTTGGCATGCCCTGATTGAGGGACTCCCCCTCAACTACATTGTACTCGTTAGGCAGGGGGCATGGCTGCCAAAGACTAGTGGAGTTGTGAGATCAGTAGTGCACGAACTACAGCCTGTGGGGTCTATTGGGCATGTCAGGGCTTTTAATTGGGCCCTTAGGATTAGCAGTCTGGCAGCGCAGAGGCACTAAGGTAGGCTCCCTGCCTACCCTGTGTGATGTTATTGACATAAACTGGGACCGTATAGATCATTGTTGCAACCAAGGTCCTGTAGTGGCACCCAAATCTTGTATAAAGGGGGTCAAATGGGGTGTCTAGGACAAGGTTATGGTTTACTGGTTATGATTATGCTGTCTATATGTGTGTATCAGTGTTGTAGTCGAAGTTATGAATATTGGCTCTATACTGTCTGTATGGCAAACTTATGCTATGCTTCTGGGTGACATCCCAGACAAGCTGAGATTAGCTCTGCCTAGCCTGCTTGATGGCCCATTAAGGACCATCAGCTATACAATGGACCCATTGAGAGAAGGCAGATACGCCTTGTAACTCAGCAAAGTATGCAGGGACTGGCCCATGTGACTCCAGACTCCATTTTGCTGTAATTTTCCACAGTAAGAACAAAGAGGTGTTCTTATACCTGGAAAAGACTATATAAGGCTGATGCCTCATCTCCATCTTGTCTTCAATCCTGCTTCTTACCTCTGGAGGAACTTTGCTACAAACTGAAGCTCTGAACAAAGGATTGAGGACCCATCCCGGCTGGGGATGTATTCCAGAGACTTGATTTGAACCTGCAGTTTATTCCATCGCTGCTGCAAGCCTGAACCAAGAACTTTGCCATTACTGTATGTAATTGATTCCATTTAACCAATCCTAACTCTCATCTCTATCTTTTTCCTTTTATGAATAAACTTTTAGATTTTAGATTCTAAAGAATTGGCAGCAGCGTGATTTGTGGGTAAGATCTGATTTATATATTGACCTGGGTCTGGGGCTTGGTCCTTTGGGATCAGGAGAACCTTTTTCTTTTACTGGGGTATTGGTTTTCATAACCATTTGTCCCCATAACGAATGGCACTGGTGGTAATACTGGGAAACTGGAGTGTCTAAGGAGATTGCTTGTGAGACTTGCGGTTAGCCAATGGGATGAGACCGAAGTCTTAGTCTGGCTGGTTTGGTTTGCCTTAGAGGTGGAAAAACCCCAGCCTTGGGCTGTAACTGCCCTGTTTTAGCAATTTGTCCTGAGTTGGTGCTCTCAGTTGGGTTCCGCCAGAACCGCATTGTCACACCCTGGTCCCGTGCTGCTCCTGAAAGGGGCTAGAATGCCCCTGCAGCTCCTGCAGGGGGTGTTTCTGTGTGCTGCACTTGCCTGCAGGTGCTGCCCCTGCAGCTCCCATTGGCCAGGAACAGGGAACCACAGCCAATGGGAGCTGCAGGGCATTGGATGCAGATGGGGGCTGCACACAGAGCCTCCTTTTGCCACCCCAGGAGCCGCTTGCAGACGTGCTGGCTGCTTCTGGGAGCCATGTAGAGCCAGGGCAGGGGGGGGGAGCCTGCCTTAATCCCACTGTGCTGCCGCCCAGGAGACACCCAAGGTAGGCAGCACCTTGCCAGAGCCCACACCCCAAAACCCTCCCGCACCCCAGCTCCCTGCCCCACTCCTACATTCATGGCCTGCCATACAATTTCCCTACCCAGATGTGGCCCTAAGGCCAAAAAGTTTTCCCACCCCTGTGATAGATGCTTGTGCCAGATGGTCTGAGCCCTGGATGCTATCTGATCCTTCCTGTGTCCACTGCGTAATACGAGAGCTGGTTAAGACTCAAGTGGGAATCTTGTTACATACCAACAGAGCTGAAATCACTGATAACTAGTCCTAGGCATTCGACGTGCTTTGGGACAGTGTCTCTGATACAATAGACTATCCTATCTGTGCAGGGCTGTCCCTAGCTATTCTGAGACCCTACGCACCCCCCCCCCACGGGTGGGGGAGGTTGTGGGGCCCCAGGCCTCCACAGGGGGGCTGGCTTGGGGGGTAGGGGAGAACCACCCACCAGCGGCATGGCAGGGGCCGGATCGCTGCACTTCCCACCATCGGTGAGTGCAGTCCCGGCCCTGCTGCACTCCTCAGGAGAGTGGGGGTGGGGGTGGAGTAGGGGCAGGAAGAAGCGGGGCTGAGGTGGAGCAGTGGTGGGGACCATGGGGAAGAGGCAGAGCAGGGGCTGGAGCCCCAAATTTCCTGGTGCCCTACGCAGCTGCATACTTTGCGTATGGGTAAGGGCAGCCCTGTATCTGTGCAACCAGTGAGACTTCCCCACTAACAGCTGAAATCACTGAGAGCTGCCCCGAGCAGTAGGATCTGAAAATATCCCAGACAATGTGGGGCGGTGAGCGGACAGCTGGCCGAGCAGCTGGTGAAGTGGCGAGTAGAGCAGTGAGCATCTGGCAGGGCAGCGGGTGCCAGAGCAAATGCCTGGACAGCCAAGTGAGCAAGGTGCACCCCCCCACACCTCTGAACTCTGGGTCTTCACGGTGAGTGTGGTGGAGGAGAAGGGAGGGGCACATTAAAGGAACTTTTGGTTGCTGGACTTAAGACCCTGAGACAAAGGACACTGCCCAGTGATCTCTGAGATGGGTGTTTGCTTGTGGTTTTATGTTTATGAATCCTGCTTGTGGGGTTTTCCCAAATTAATGCCGGGTTACTTCCCTCCTTTCATTAAAAGTTTCTTTTCTACACTCGGACTCTGTGCTTGGGAGAAGGGAAGTACTACCTCTAGAGGTGCCCAGGGGTGGTGTGTAATTTTCTCAGGTTACTGGGTTGGGGCTTGAGCCGGTTCTGTGTTGTATTGTTGAAGAGGAACCCCTAGATATTGAACCCAGCCCTGGTTGCTGCTGACTCCAACGGGCAGAAGGGAAACATTAATTCACAGCGAGGGTGTCCACAGCCACACACAGACTTGCACTGAAACAATAGGTGGGAACTAAACCCCCTTGAGTGATTTCAGTGACAATGTGTGTGCAGAGAAGCCTTGGCTTGGCTGTGTCTTGCTGAACATCTAACCACCAGCTTGGGACCAGCCGGGCTACAGGGGCTCCCTGGGTTAAGGTCAGTGGCAGCTGGTGTGTGCTAGTGACAAGGCAGGAAAACAGCAGCGACTCATTAATCAGGAACAACTCCTGAACTCAAGGGTGATATTACAGTAAATCCTGTAAGCCAGTGGTTTTCAGACTGCGGGTCGTGACCCCGTACTGGGTCGTGGAATGTCCAAGGCTCTGGGTTGCAGCGGCTCTGGTCAGCACCGCCGACTGGGCCCTTAAAAGTTCCATCGGTGGTGCTGCCTGGCTAAGGCAAACTAATCCCTACCTGTTCTGACACTGCGCTGGGCCCCAGAAACAGCCAGGAACACGTCCGGCTCCTAGGCAGGGGGGGCAATGGGGGTCCACGCGCTGCCCCTACCCCGAACACCGGCTCCACATTTCCTGACCAATGGGAACTGAGGGGGGATGGTGCCTGCGGGCAAGAGCCGTGCAGAGCCACCTGTGCGCCTCCGCCTAGGAGTCGGACCTGCTGATGGCTGCTTCTGGGGCGCAGCGCAGTCTGCGGTGCCAAGACAGGTAGGAAGCCTACCTTTGCACCCCGGCTGTGCTGCTCACCGGGAGCTGCCCGAGGTAAGTCCATGCCCCAACCACATGTCCCAATCCCCTGCCCCAGTCCTGAGTCCCCCCCAAACCCAGAGCATCTTCATGCACCCCAAAACCATCATGCTCAGCCCCACCCAGGAGCCTTCATCCCCAGCCCAGAGCTCTGACCCCCTCCCACACCCCAACCCCATGCCCCAGGCCTGAGCCCCCCCAAAACTCAGATCCCCCTCCTGAACCCCAAACCCCTCATCCCCAGACCCACCCCAGAGCTCTCACCCCCGCACCCCAACCCTCTGCCCCAGCCCTGAGCCCCTCCCACACCCCAAACGCCTCATCCCCTGCTCCGTTGGGTCATGGGCATCAACAATTTTCTTCAACTGGGTCACCAGAAAAAAAGTTTGAAAACAACTGCTCTAAGTTTTGTGACATCACAGTCTAAAGGTCACAGCCCAGCCCCTTCAAATCATCTCCTAAGAGCTGGAAAGAAGGTTTTAGGGTTAAACTTTGTAAAACTCCATACACAGAAGGGAAAGTAACAATCCTACCCATCTCCCCACCCCCACCCTGCCCCATTCCAGCTGCCCCAGTCTCCTCCAGTCATCCTCCTTTGGCCAATAATCACTGTGTGGACTGGGTCTGCAGAGGGGAAATATGAGTCAGGGATCCATGTTTTGGCTTTCTCCAACTCTGGGCAGAGGAGTGTCAGGCCTGAGAGAAGGGACAATGGGGACTGCTCGGCCCACAAAGCTGGACATGCTCTAGTCCACAATGAGCAGCAATCTGCTCCTCTATACAGGCTCTTTGCTGCTGGAGTTCCCGCAAATGTTTTATTTACTGTGTCACCAGAAAGTGAGAACAGGCATTTGCATAGCACTTTTGTAGCCGGAATTACAAGATATTTACGTGCCAGGTATGCATCTGCTAAACATTTGTATGCCCCTTCATGCTTCGGCCACCATCCCAGAGGGCATGCTTCCATGCTGATGATGCTCATTATTATTTTTTTAATGAGTTAATTAAATTTGTGACTGAACTCCTTGGGGGAGAATTGTATATCCCCACATAGCTGGCTGCAGGCATGGGGGTTGACTTCTTGGTTTGGTATGGGGAGGGGGGAGCTGTTGGCTGCCCGCCTGCCCTACTCCACCACCCACCACCACCACATGACTGCACCTGGTTTACTACAGGGGGTTGTTGGTTTGGTGGAGGGTGACTTGGTGGGAGGGACTGGGGGCGGGAGGGAAAGGATAGCAGTCGGCTGCAGCAGTGAAGCATCCAAGCCTGCGATTTACCTGCCCTTGCCGTGCTTGCCTGGTAGCTGCAGTGCACCTACATCAGTGTGGGGGGGGGGGTGATGTCAGGGGGTGGTGTCGGGGGGCAGCTGGAGTTGGGGAACACACACCTTTGTGAGGGAAGGGGCAGTGTAACAGTTTGGGACTCACCCCACGCTTCCTACTAGTCATTTTGGAAATTAGCTCACCCAGCCGTTGGAGCGCCCTCTACAGGCCGGTGTCCCACTGCCACTTGGCCCCCATGTTCCCCCCACCACCCCCCAGTGCCCTGTTATCTGGGGCATGGCCCCCTGGCAGTAACCCCTCACAGACTCAGGGTCTCCCCCTCCCAGGGGAACCCCCACTCACTATCCCCACTTCGCCTCAGTGTTAGGCTACTGCCAGTCCCCATCTAGCCCCTCGCTCACTGGAGCAGACTACAGTATAAGCCACTCATCACAGGCAAAGGGGGTTTAGACCTGCTGCCTCTGCCTACTCGTAGGCGGCCCTCTGCAACCCAGTACCTACTGGCCTTCTGCTAGGCCACAGGCTGGAGCCTCCCCAGCTCCTCTGCCTGTCTCCTGCCCGGCCCTGGTACACTGCTCAGTTCCCTCCCTCTCAGAAGCTAGAGGGAGTCTGTTTGGGTGCCTGGCTCCCAGCCTTTTTATGCAGGCCAGCTGTGGCCTGATTGGGGTGTGGCCCAGCTGCAGCCACTTCCTCAATCAACCCAGCTTTTAGAGCTGCAGCCCTCTTTCAGGGCTGATTTCAAGTCCTTCAGGGCAAGACTGGGTGTCCACCCTGCTACAGGCAGGTAGCAAGCTGGGGAAGGCTACAGTATGGCTTGTGGCGATTGGCTTGGCTGGGGACTGTGGGGTGGGGCAGCTCCACTGGGCTAGGAGGGGCACTCGCTGTCCTGTGCTGCTTGTTGGTCAGTCTTTTGATATCTGTGGTGCACCAGCTGTGGCGGGTGTGTCTTTTGGGGGTCTGCTCTGGTTGTATAATGGCTATACCTACAGTCCATAGGTGTAGTGTAGAAAACTGTTCCCTGTAAGAATGTGCTACCTGTAGCAGTTACTAATATTTAATAGATTGTAAGAAACTGCTATTGTAAAAAACTGATACCTGATGTAGCAAATGCCTGCAGATAGCAGTTTGTCCCCTGCACTCATGGAAGGACAGAGTATTATTTAGACCATTCCTGACACGTGCTTGTCCAACCTGCTCTTAAAAATCTCCACAGATGGAGATTCTCTTCCCTAGGCAATTTATTCCAGTGCTTAACCACCCTGACAGTTAGGAAGTTTTTCCTATGTCCAACCTACCCCCCCCGCCCTTGCTGCAATTAAAGCAGATTGCTTCTTGTCCTATCCTCAGAGATTGAGAACAATTCTTCTCCCTCTTCCTTGTAACAACATTTTATGTACTTGAAAATGGTTATCATGTTTCAAGCATAGGTCATGTTTTCTAGACCTTTAATCATTTTTGCTGCTCTTCTCTGGACTTTCTCCAATTTGTCCACATCTTTCCTGAAATGTGGTGCCCAGAACTGAACACAATGCTCTAGTTGAGGCTTAATCAGCATGGAGTACAGTGGAGGAATTACTTCTTGTGTCTTGCCTACAATACTCCTGCTAATACATCCCAAAATTATGTTTGTTTGTTTGTTTGTTTTTGCAACAGTGTCACACTGTTCACTCATATTTAGCTTGTGATCCACTATGACCCCTAGATCCCTTTCTGCAGTACTCCTTCCTCGGATGTCATTTCCTGTTTTGTATGTGTGCAACTGATTGTTCCTTCCTAAATGGAGTACTTTACACTTGTCCTTATTGAATTTCATCCTATTTATTCAGACCATTTCTCCAGTTTGTCCAGATCATTTTGAATTTTAACCTTATCCTCCAAAGCACTTGCAACCCCTCCCAGCTTGGTATCATCCACATACTTTATACGTGTACTCTCCATGCCATTATCTAAATCATTGATGAAGATATTAAACAGAAACATATCCAGAACTGATCCCTGCAGGACACCACTCGTTATGCCCTTCCAGCATGACTATGAACCACTGATAACTACTCTCCGGGAACGGTTTTCCAACCAGTTTTGTACCCACTTTATTGTAGCTCTATCTAGGTTGCATTCCCCTAGTTTATTTATGAGAAGGTCATGAGACACAGTATCAAAAACTTTACTAAAGTCAAGATATACCATGTCGACCACTTCCTCCCTATCCACAATGTTTGTTACCCTGTCAAAGAAAGCTATCAGGTTGGTTTGACATGATTTGTTCTTGATGAATCCATGCTGACTGTTACTTATCACCTTATTTTCTTCTAGATGTTTGCAAACTGATTGCTTAAGTATTTGCGCCATTATCTTTCCAGGTACACAAGTTAAGCTGACTGGTCTGTAATTCCCCGGGTTGTCCTTATTTCCCTTTTTATAGATGGGCACTATATTTCCCCTTCTCCAGTCTTCTGGAATCTCCCCCGTCTTCCATGACTTTTCAAAGATAATCACTAATGGCTCAAATATCTCCTCAGTCAGCTCCTTGAGTATTGTAGGATGCATTTCATCAGGCCCTGGTGACTTGAGGACATCTAATTTGTCAAAGTAATTTTTAACTTGTTCTTTTCCTATTTTTGCCTCTAATCCAACCTCATGTTCACTGAATTCACTATGTTAGACATCCAGTCACCACCAACCTTCATGGTGAAAACCGAAAAAAAGTCATTAACCACCATTGCCATTTCCACATTTTCTCTTATTGTTTTTCCCACCTTGTTGAATAATGGCCCTAGCATGTCCTTGGTCTTCCTCTTGCTTCTAATGTATTTGTAGAATGTTTTCTTGTTACCCTTTATGTCTCTACCTAGTTTGATCTCGTTTTGTGCCTTGGCCTTTCTAATTTTGGCTCTACATACTTGTTATTTGTTTATATTCATGCTTTGTAATTTGACCTAGTTTCCACTTTTTGTAGGACTCTTTCTAGATTTTTAGATCATTGAAGATCTCCTGGTTAAACCAGGGTGGTCTCTTACCACACTTCCTGTCTTTCCTACACAGTGGTATAGTTCACTCTTGTGCCCTTAATAATGTCTGTTTGAAAAACTGCCGCTTGTGTTCAGTTGCTTTTCCCTTTAGACTGGCTTCTCATGGCATCTTACCTACCACTCCCTGAGTTTGCTAAAATCTGCTTTCTTGAAATCCGTTATCTATATTTTGCTGTTCTCCTTCCTAGCATTCCTTAGAATCATGAACTCTATCATTTCATGATGACTTCCACCAAAGCTGACTTCCACTTTAGGAATTCTCAACCAGTTCCTCCCTATTTGTCAAAATCAAATCTAGAACAGCCTCTCCCCAGTACTTTTCTCCACCTTCTGAAATAAAAAGTTGTCTCCTATACATTCCAAGAATTTGTTGAATAATCTGTGTCCTGCTGTGTTATTTTCCCAACAGATGTCTAGCTAGTTGAAGTCCCCCATCACCACCAAGAACATATGGTTGTTCTTATTTGCTGACTTGTCCTAATTTATTAAAAACAGCTATAGAATTTGCTACCTGTAACAGTGACCGGTCCTACTTTGCTAAAAACCTCTATCTGATGTAGGTTTCAGTGGTAGCCGTGTTAAGTCTGTATCAGCAAAAAGAACGAGGAGTTCTTGTGGCACCTTAGAGACTAACAAATTTTTTAGGGCATAAGCTTTCGTAAATGGGTTTTAGCCCACGAAAGCTTATGCCCTAATAAATCTGTTAGTCTCTAAGGTACCACAAGTACTCCTCTTTTATCTGATGGAGCTAATCCCTAAAGCTATCAGTCTTACACACTCCAGGGTGTGTGAAATTGCTATCAGTAGGAATTTGCTATCTGTAGCAGAGAGAGGTAGTGAATTGATACCTTTAGCAGTTACTGATACATATGGTTGTACTTATGTGCTGACTTATCCTAATTTGCTAAAACTTGACAGTGGTGTGGTATAGAAGCATAAAGTGTTCACCTTCCAAATGACTCTGTCTGGATTTATGTTAGTGTGACACGGGACAGGTGGAGGATAAGTTAAACTCTTAATTTCTTTAGGGTTTGCCTTCAATATACTTTTATGCTGGTGCGATCTCTAATCATAACAGTTCATCAACTCAACAGGAGGCACAGGCACCAATTCACTTGTCCTGTTGCCTTGACTGAGAAAGGTTCTGATCAAAGGGAGCATAGATTCCAGCCAGCTCCTGGAGCAATATCTCATTGGAGATGAAAGGGCTTGTTCAGGAAGAGATTTTGAAGTCTGTAGGGTAAAGATGAATGTGGTGGGGTTGTCTCCATGCAGCTATATGTTATTCTCTGGGGGCCGGGTAGAAAGGAGAGAGAAGTATTTTGGATTTCCTATTTACCTTATTGAGAACCATCTATGTTCCCCTGAATTTTTTCCTGGCAGAAGCAGTTCCTATCTATTTATTACAAGGTCATAGACATAGAAGATTGCAAAATCCCAACTTCCCTCTACCCTGAGACCCATTCTGAATCTCTCAAGCCAACTCAGTAGTTAATGCACACTCACTGTCTGTCCCCACAGGCACACTAGTTTAACTCTTTGGGAACCATATGACATTAAAGCAAGGAACACACATTCCTTTGCAAAGCCTCAAACCGGGCTGGCTCCAGGCACCAGCGCAGCAAGCAGGTGCCTGGGTCTGTCAATGAAGAGGGGTGGCAGCACCTTCAGCGGCGGGTCCCTCAGTCCCTCTCGGAGGAAAGAACCTGCCGCCGAAGGATGAAGTGGCAACGTTAGAGTTGCCGCCGATCGTGTCCTTTTTTTTTTTTTTTTTTGCTTTGGGCCGGCCCTGCCTCAAACACACACACACACTTTACCCACGCAGCACGAGAGTTAGAACTAGGCAAAACAAAGCTTCTGAACACACTCCCCCTTGACTGGTTTCACCCCTGGTTTCTGGGTTTGGTTCAAGTCCTTAAGGGAGACCAGGTCCCTCCTGCCTCAATTCTTTCTGCTGAGACTTCCGGTTCTGGCAATGACAGGGCTCCACTTGGTTAACGAGCATGTCACTTTTAGAAACAGTGATAAATGCTATAGAGCAGAGGAATTCGTATTTGGACACAGACATGTTGCACACACTGTCACAATGCACGATTTTTGAGCTTCATTAAAACACTGCTTTTTAGTATGTATCTGTGTTCAGACGATGTCATACCAAATAATTAAATTATGTTCCAATAAAACAAATACAAAGTCTATTAATAACATTTGGTGCCCCAAATTTCCTGGTGCCCTATGCAGCTGCATATTTTGCGTATGGGTAGGGACGGTCCTGCCCACCACTTAGCACAGCTCTGAGCCATTTCAGCTCTTAGGAGGGGAGCCTCACTGCTAGAGCAGACTGGGCAGTGTCTTTTGCCAGAGACACTGTCCCACAGCAAGTCTAAGCACTTAGGCCTGATTATCAGTGATTTCAGCTGCAGTGGTCACTTAACAAAACAAAAGACTATCTATGGAGCCTAAGGAGCTCTCTTTAAACAGTGGAGGGAAGCGGGTCAAAGGGCACCTATGACTCTTAGGCAGATCCCACACCACTAGGCAGAAACACCTGTCCCCATCCATTCTCTCTCTCCAGAGTTCGGCCTCCTGCCTGGACCGAGTCCTGCTTCCCCTCTCAAGGGGATCTCTGTAGAGTATGGCGGGGCAGAGAGACCCAGGCCCACCCTCTTCTCCGGGTTCCAGCCCAGGGACCCTACTCGTAGCAGCTGTTAGTAGATTTCCCTTCACCACTGAAGCTACTTTGATTCCCTGGGCTACTTCCCCGTGGTCCCCTTTTCCTAGCTTCACCCTAACCTCAGGGTTCAGTACACTTCCTCTTCTCCAGCTCTGTTCACCTGGGCTCTCTCTTGAGAGGGCTGTAAAGGAGAGCTTTTAAGAAGTATGAGTGGGACCTTGATTGGTACCAGCTGTCTTCATTAGCCTAACGGCCTCAACTAATCCTTTGCCAGTTAATTTGGGTCCGGTGCTGGCATTAGCCTAATGACCTTAACTGGTTAACTGGCCCTCAGGTGTCTTGATTGGCTTGGGGTAGCCTTTGTTTAGCTATCCAGAGAATAGGGATCTGCTCCTCCAGTGGCTGCTCTCCCTGTCTTCCCCTCTGGCCTGGAGGGAGGGAGGTGGCTGCTGCTCCTGCTGGGCCCTTGCTCCTGCTCCTCCCTCTCTGCTACCTGGTTGCTGGCTGGCTGGTGGACGCCCCCAACCCTCGGTTGCTGCTGCTCCTGCTACAGCCCCTTGCTGGCCCACTCCCTAGGAGAGGGAAGTGAGGGACCCCGCCCCAGCCCTTGCTGCTGCTATGGACACCACCACCACTACCACCTGGAAAGGGTCCTGCCTGGCTGGCCACTGGATGGTCTGCTGGAGCCGCTGCTGCTGTGCTTGCTGCCTGGGAGCTGCTGGAGCCTCGAGGTGGAGAAGAAGATGGTTTGCTGCTGGGGGAATGTGCAGAGACTCTGCAGACCACCGTGGAGGGGGCCTTTTAGACTGAGTTACTTTCCAATTGTGCTCTTGTGGTGGGGGTCTTGACTGTGTTTGTGGGGACACAGGGGGTGTGGTGTGGAGCCTGCCCCCTGGTCCATCTGTGTGCCCCCCCTTCCCCCACCACACCACATTCATAGAAATAGGTTTAGATGTTTGTTTCTGAAATAAAGTTGAAATGTAAATTAAAATATTCTTTTTTTACACCTTGTTACAATTATTCCAATTTAGAAAATATCTTTTTTTCTTTCCTATTTTACATTGAAATTTCACAGGAGTAGAAAATTCTGACAGGAGTGAATGATCCCCATCCACCACCACCTGCTACCCCTGGGGCAGGGGCTGGGGAAAGGCGAGGGCTAAGGGTTGCCACGTGTCCAGTTTATGACTGGAACCTCCAGTTGAATAGGAAAACTGGCAGGGTCCAGTCAGCACAAAAAGTCCAGTTGCCTGCAGTGACTGGCCTCCAGCACTGGGGATGGGAAGAGCAGCAGCATTGGGAGGGGAGAGTCTGTGTCGTGGGTGTCACTGTTGTCACACCCCAATGGCCCCCTCCTTCAGGGAGGCCCTGGGAAAAGCAGGTCAACATTATATGTGACTAATGCTCTTGCAAGCATCGCAAAGCATTTTGGGGAGAGTCAAACGTGTGTGAGTGGGGAATGGAAGATTCCTTTGCAGGAGTACGAGAGGCCAAGAGTGGGGGAGAGAAAGAAAAAAGCAGAGAATGGGTTAACTTGGTACTTTAGCTAGCTTCATGTGAAGATAAGATGCTGACCCTGGCCCAAGGTCATGGGCTCGATGAGAAATCTACAGACGAGAAATCTAGTGTTGCCCAGTTGTGAGAAGAGGAGAACTAAGTGGAGCAGAGCTGCAAACATAGCAGCGAAAACAGAGCAAATGATGCGGTGATGGTGAAGGCCAACAGAAGGGAAAACAAATTCTCCAGAGCCGGTGTGTTTTGGGCAGCAAAGAAGGCCACAGCAAGCTGATTGGGACTGGTACAAAGAGCACCAGGCACAGAGGGCCCTGGACAATGACACCCCCAAAGGAACCCAGGACTTAAAAACCCTCCTGAGAGCTGGAGCAATTCAGAGATTACAGCGGATTCCCCGATGACCTAGGCCCAGGGCAAGAACTCCCGTCCACCCCCGCTTCTTCTTGCATTACACCCAGGCCTGGCCAGTCTTGGGTAGTGCGTGTGTGAGTATGAAAGTGGGTTAGGGCTTGGGGCGCTAATGCTTTCTTTCTTCCCCTGAGTGACATGGCAGCGTTCCCAGGACTCTCTGCTGTATTTTATTATTTTATTAATAAAGTTTTAAAATTTTAACACTTGGTGTGTTAAGTCATCTTCTCCCCAAATGATCCTGAGGTGTCAGCCTGATCACTTGATGCTCCAGGCAGATTGGTAATGAAAATCTGTAACACTGTCAGGGACAGCTCTGGCCTGAGCTGGGACCGGGCAGATTATCAGGGGAGCCGCGTTTTTACCCCCAGCACTGAGACTAGGACAGAAGAAAGGGTGGAGCGTCCCGGAGAAGGTGACAATGAAAGTGAAGAGATGGGATCTGTCAGTCACATTGTAAAACGAGACCTCACCCGCCTCATAGTCTAGGAAAATCCCCACCTGGCTGGGCCTGACGCTCACGGGGAGGACCCAGGAGGAGGTGAGGGCCTTGTATTCCCCAGCACTCAGCCACACAACCCAGTATCCATCCGCCGGTGTGGGTGTGATCAGTCCCTTCCTGCGCACAGATTTCCTACAAATCCCCAGAGCCCACCTCGTCTTGTCTCCCACCTCCACCTCCCAGTAACGCCTCCCGCCCGTGAACCTCTCAGTGCCCAGGACACAGACACAAGGATCAAATCTCTCAGAATTGTCAGGCAGATCCTGGCGTGTGCTTCTGAGTCTCACACATTTCCGATCCTCAGACAGGTTGAGCCAGGGATTAGCCGTGTCTGGATCCAGAGTCACGTCCACTGGGGAGAGAGTCACAGAGTCAGTGCCAGGGGCAGGGGCTGGTCACTGGGATCAAAGGGAAATTAAGCTGCATCCCTGTTAATTGCAGGGGGGGGGAGGTTATTGCCTGAGCAGGAGTCAGGGTCCATCTGTCTGTGTGGAGACAATGAGCAGGAAAAGGGCAGGAGGAGCGGGGGAGGGTGGGAAGGTGTCAGTGGGGGCAGGGGATGGGAGGGGACAGGTTGATGCTGGGAGAGGAAAGGGGGGGGCAGGTGACAGGAGGAGGAGGAGGAGGGGCAGAGGGGAGGGGCATGCACAAGGACAATGGGCAGGCAAGGAAAGGGGCATGTACCAGAGAGGTTGAAGGGAAGGGCAGGTTCCCGGGGGCTGCATGGGGTGAAGGAAGGGGTGGACATCAGGGCAGAAGAAGGGGATGGACCCCAGGGGACACAGAGAAGCAAGGGAAGGGGTGGGCACAAGGGAGCAGAAGGATGTGAGGGAATGGGGGGGCTCCAATGGGACAGAGGGAATCAAGGGGAGGGACTGGTGTCAGGGGGTGGGGGAGGATGAGGAGTTGGGCAGGTGCCAGGACCATGGGGGGGGGAGGGAAGGAAGGGGCAGGCACCAGGGGAACAGAGGGAGACAGGATCCTGATCCTGGGGGCAGAGGGGCTGGCTAGGGCAGGGGCTGTTACTAGTGGTTGGAGGAGGGCAAGAGGAGGGGCATGTGCCAGGGAGCAGAATGGGGTGATGGGGGGGGGGACACAGAGGGGTAAGAGGGAAGGGGAGGGGCATCTGGGCCATAGAGTATTTTTGAGAGACAGGACTGGTTTCAAGGGAAAGAGAGAGATGAGGGGAGGGGTGGGCACCATGGGTCCAAAGGGTGGGCTAGAGAAAGGGCAGGTGGCACTGGGGGATGGGGGGAAGGGAATGGGCTTGCACCAGGGGACACAAGGGGTGGACAGAGGGGCAGGCGCTAGGGAGGCAGAGGGGGAGTAGAAGGAGGGGCTGGCACCAGGGGAAAAGGAGGGGGTGGGAGAAGGTGCAGGTGACAAGGGGACAAAGAGGGGTGAGGGTAGGACAGGTGTCAGAGGGACATGGGGGGCAAAGGGGTGGAGCAAAAACAAACAAAACAAAACAAACAAAAAAAGCATCCGTGCCGCCCTAGGATTGGGCACAATGCCGCCTCCAACAATCTGCCGCCCCAAGCACCATCTTGCTCAGCTGGTGCCTGGAGCCAGCCCTGATGACAGCAGCAGCTGTAGCAGGACAAAACCCTGGAGAGCTGCCCCCGGCTGGAGAAAGTGGATGCAGAGAATAAAGGCACAGTCTGAAATGACCCCAGCTCCAGGAGGGGATGGAAACTAATCCAAGCCCAGCTCCAGGAAGGAGGACTGAGGACTCCTGACTTGAGGACAGTGAGGAACCTGGAGCGAACACAACACAGGGTTTTGGGCCACCTACCTGGCTTCCAGGGTCCCTGTCCCAGCTCCCAGGCAGCTCCCCATCCCCCCCAGCCTCCAGCTCCCCCCGACCTCAGGCTGTCTCTACCCTGTTCTGTTCCCTGGGGGGTGGGGGTGACCCAGGGCCCAACATGGAGCCATCAGGGTCACTACAATACTGTCTACTACACCCAGAAGACAGGCACAGGATTGGCTCAGGGACTTGCTGGCCCCACAATGGGACCCTCGTGCCCCCTCCCCCAATGTTTGCTGCTGCACTCGCTGGGCCTTGTCTGCACTCAGACCAGGAGCCCTGTGGGGCTGGCAGCCCCTTGTTCTGTCTCTGCAGTGCCTGGCTCACTCCTGGGCTCTCTATCAATGATAACACTCACTGCCCAGTCCCTAAGGTCTGCATAACAGGGTGGGGCCTTCCCCATTGCACACAGTTATCCTGGGGCTCATGGATCCCTGGTTACTCTGCCCCACACATTCACCCAGTGACTCATCTGAGCTGCCGGACCCGGGTCCCTGGGGTCAGAGCGCGGGCAGTCGAGTGGCACTGACTGGCCAGGGCTGCTGGGGTGGTTAAAAGGAAAGGGTTAATCCCAGCGTGGTGGCACTTTGCTACCCGGCCCGGGCTGGTCTCTGCCCTCTGGGTGCAGCACAGGGCGTGTGTCTCTGAGCAGGTCCCTGCCCACTCACCCGCCATTTTCCCCAGACACAGAGACTCCAGGTGCCGAGGGAAGGAGCAGCCCCAACAGCGCCGCATTGGCCCTGGCACGGGCTGAGCCTGCGAGCGCAGCAGCAGAGGCAGCGGCAGAGAGAGGGGCTCAGCCATTGAGAGCAGCAGGGTCCCTACCCGCAGGGGAGGGGTCAGCGCTGGGACAACAGGCCGGGCTGGGACAGGGGCTGGGAGCTCTGGCAGCGAGTGCGGTGCCAGCACCAAAAGCCCTGCTGGAAACCCTGGGCCTGGCCAGCCTGGAGCAGACAGCGAGTGACTCAGGGCCTGGGATCCTGCCCAGGAAGGAGCTTCTGGGGGGTGACAGGAGGCTCCCCAGGGGTTGGTGATCCCCTAGAACGAGGCACTGAGGTGACTGGCTCAGGATCCCGACAGGCTCAGGGGCCAGGGGTGTGGAATGGCCCAGAGCCCGGCCGTGTTCAGGGCCCAGTGGGCACAGACTGTGCTGGGCTGGGAGCAGTGAACGGGGAGGGGAGCAGGGATGTGCTGGCTCCAGCCAGTCACACAGAGGAAGCTGCTTCCCCCACAGCCTGGGGTTCCTGCTCCCCGGAGCCCTGAGATCCTGGCCCTGCAGCCGGCACCGACTGCTCAGCCTCCATCGGCCGGGACAGACACACCCAGCTTGGCCCCTTCGACTGCCCCCTACTGGGGGTGGGTGGGAACAGAGGAGCGGCGGGGGTAGGATGAAAGGGCCAGTTCAACAATCACAGACCGAGCTCACTGAACCTTCCCACCCCCCTCTCCTCTGCCTTAGTTTCTTCTCTGTCCCTCCTTGCGGTCAGGTTTCTGCCATTGCCCCTGGTCTCCGCACTGGGGTTGTGGGGAGGGGTTTGGACGGGGACAGCTCACGCTCAGCCGTTGTGACAGGGTCACACTCTTGTGAGTGAGTCTCACTCCCTGAGCAGCAAACCACTGAGCCAACCTCACACTGGGCTGCACTCAGAGCAGACGAGGGGCCCGTAGGATTCAGCTTGTTACCCAGTAACACACGGCCCAGGTCAGACCACAGCAGCCAGACCGGCCCCTCCTCCAGCTCAGAAAGTTCGGCAGCCTTGGCTAGTGGGGGCTGGGGCAGTGCTGAGTGGTGGCCACACAACGCAGCCCTCACGTGTCCCAAGAGGAGAGAGGCACAGACACGTCATCCGTTACCAGTCTGTGCAGCACCCAGCACAATGGGCCCAGTCCAGGCCTCACAGCACCTGGCTCAGGGACACCCATTAACTCAGCCATGGAGGGGTCAGGATGTCAGAGTGATGGGGCCTGGTCAGACACCTGGGCAAGTACCAGCGGGTGGCTGTAAGTAGCAGGCAAACTGCCCAGCACTGAGCATATCAGCCTCCAGCTATCACACAGCTCCAAGCCTGTCAACTGGGTCCATGCGTGTCCTGGGTCCCAGGCCCTGTCCAGATCCCCAGGCACAATACAGCTGAATGTCCCAGTAGAATCCACTCACCTATGAATCTCTTCAGCGCTTCCCTCATGTCAAGGGAAATTTTATACATGTTCTTCAGGTCAGTAGAAACAGCTTCTGGTTCCTGGAGTTTCACATTCTCACTCCTATGAAGAAAACGTCCCATCATCACTCAGCTGCTCTGTACACACATCATCCCAGAACCACCACCAGGAATATAAGAGTAATGAACATAGGAAACACACCTGCTCAATGTGCTTTTCACATCCTGAAAGGAAAAAGAGAATCAATGTTCTGTATTAACACAATGTGCATAAAACTGAGGGAGTCTCGCTCTGGGCATCAAACTTTCATCTAGAAAATAGATCAACCCTCCCAGGCTTCACTGTTTTGTGGTAAAATCTCACACACCGTTTTGCATTAACACTTGTTTCATGTATGTAGGTGAGACAGGGATTTAGCTGAAGGGTTCTCCCTTTTCGGGACCCAGCCCATCAGTATCTGTGTTTATCGACTGTGTTGGGTCCAATGTTCTGGGGTCAGAGCAGGGATGGGTTTAGCTCAGTATCATTTTTGTATCATCCATTTAATCTCCCACGGCCTCACTGGGTCTCCAGGAGGAGAATTCCCCTTGGACATGAACTGCGATATTTTGGAACTGATGGAGCCCTTAGCCGGATGTTCTGTTTGTCAGTTAACCACAGAACACATTTACTCTCATTGTTGGGATCCAGACCCAGGGATCTGAGTTATAATTCTGGATGGGTGGAGAATTTTGATGCCATCTCACCTTTAGCAGCTCGACAACCGGTTGCTGACACTTCTCCTCTAACTCTGTGATCAGCTGCTGCAGAGAGGAGCTTTGCCAGGAGAGTTTGGTGACATTTTCCCGCAGTCTCTGCAGAGTCTCCCTCTCCTCCTCCTCCAGTCTCTGCAGAAGCAGCTGCTCCTCCTCTCTCAGCAGCGTGTGCAGTTTGTTAAATTCACCTGCAATCGTCTCTCTCCTGTTCTTCACTTTCCTCTGAAGATAGAAAAATAGGAAAGGCAGAGAGAAAACGTGAGCCGGATGTTGAGTTACACAGACTGGGCCTCTGTCCATGAAGCAGGGGATATTAGATCAGTATCAGGTTTGTAAGGATATTTACTTCTTTGGGAAACGTACCATAAAGGGTTTGTTTTAGTTCACAATTAATACGGCCAGTTACATACCGGGGTTGTCCAGGGTGCTTTGTAAAGCCGCAGTATGTTATTGCAGGTGGCATGGGATGGACACAGTGGAGTGGGGAGAAATCGAGGGAACAGGAGAGATATACAGGGGGCTTCCCAGGGAAACCATGGGGGGATTTGGGTGCCGAGTGTTGGGCCCTCAGACACCAAGGGGAGCCATCACAGCGGGATGTAGGTGATGTTCCTTCTTTGACAACCTGCTCCCAGGACTGCAAATTCAGAACATCGGGCTGATGCTAATAGTCTTTTGGGTGCCATCCTGCGACTCACATTGGTGTTGGGTGCCCAGGGCATTGTCGGGGCTGGCTTTGGCCTCACCCAGCCTGGTTGAGTGCCCCGTGCCCATGTGTCTAGTGCCCCTGGGATCACAGCCTTTAGGGTACTGGTAGTAGGGTGACCAGATCACCCAGGACAAATATCAGGACGTGGAGGGGGGCGGGGCGGGGTGGGGGGGCGGAGCAAACAAAAAAACAAAACAAAAAACGGCAGCAGAGCAAAGAAACAACCCCCCCCTTCATCCTCAAGCGCTGGAGGGAGGCCCCGGAGACGCAGGGGGAGCGCGGGGCCGGGTTGAGTGAGAGCCTGGCCTGACCCCGAGCAGGCAGGACTCAGTCGGGTGGTACCTGGAGGGAGAGTAGGGGGGCGGCAGGCCCCAGCCCCCCCGTCCCGCTCAGTTCCTGCAGGGGAACGAACGGGGCTGGGCTGCCGATGCCTCCGCCCCGGGGCCGCCGCGGGATTGCACCAGTTGGGCAGCAGCCCAGACGTGACTGGCCAGGGGCTGGGCGCAGCGTGCGCGCTGTTGGGTCCCTGCAACAGGTCCAGGCTTGGGGGGTTCGGGCCCAGGTGCCAGAGCCGCAGCCGCCGAGCTTGGCCAGCGGCCGCTTCCTCCCCCCGCGGAAGTGGAAGTGGGAGCAGCAGCAGCAGCTGCTCCCGAGTCCCGCTGCCCAAGTGGGGAGAACAGCCGCCGCCTGGCCCTGCAGGCCACCCCCCTACTTAGGGTTACCATTTGTCCAGATTCTGCCGGACATGTCCAGCTTTTTTGAGTTAAAAATAGCGCCCGGGGGGAATTTGTAAATGTCCGGATTTTCCCCCCATGCAGAACGCGCACGGTTGACAGGGCAACTGGCCGGATCGTGCCACTCGCACGGGGCTCTGGCAGCCAGAGAGAGCCCCTCCTCCGCTTCCCCCTCCTCTCCCCTGCAACTTGAGATCACTCCCCTCCTCCCCCTCCCTGCATTCACAGATTGCCGGGCCGTTCGCATCGGGCCTCCGGCAGTCTGGAGCTCCTCCCCCTGCTCCCACTCCCCTGCTACCCAGCCTGTCCCTCAGCAGCACGCTGTTCTGAGCGGCATGGTAAAGGGGCCAGGGGGTCGGAGAAGGGGCAGGGAGGTTCTGGGGGGGGGGCAGTCAAGAGACAGGGAGCAGGGTTGGATGAGTCGGGAGTTCAGGGGGGGCTGTCTGGGGATGGGGGTGTGGATAAAGTTTTGGGCAGTCAGGGTACAGGTATGGGGTAGGGTCCTAGAGGGGCAGTTAGGGTGGGGTGGTCTCAGGAGGGGGCAGTTAGGGACAAGGAACAGGGAGGCTTAGGGAGGGGGTGGGGTTCGGGGGGCAGTTAGGAGCAGGGGTCCCAGGAGGGGGCAGTCAGGGGACAAGGAGGGGGGGGTTGGGAGTTCTGGGGGGGGCTGTCAGGGGGCAGGGGTGGGGAGAGGGATCGGAGCAGTCAGGGGACAGGGAGCAGAGGGGTTTAGATGGGTCGGAAGTTCTGGGGTGGGGCTGTCAGGGGGTGGGGAGTGGTTGGATGGGGCATGGGAGTCCCGGGGGGTCTGTCTGGGGGTGGGGGTGTGGATAAGGGGTGGGGCAGTCAGGGGACAGGTAGGGTCCTAGGGGGGCAGTTAGGGTGGGGGTTCTCAGGAGGGGGCAGTCAGGGGACAAGAAGCGGGGGGGTTGGGGGTTCTGGGGGAGGCAGTCAGTGACTAGCCTGCAGCTGGCTGTTGGGGCCATGTAGATGCAGCCTGGGGGCAGATTTTCCACAGAGCTCCACACCCACAACTGGGTTTGATGCTCTGAAGAGCTCAGCTCCCAGCGTGCCCCCAGCCCAGCCAGCTGAGTGACTCTGAACCTCATCCATGGGGTCAAATCCTCCTCCCAGCTCCAGTGTCTGGCCCAGGCATGGGGCAGAGTCACTGCAGGGATTGTGGGTGCAGAGCGAGAAGGAACAATCTGTTTCCTCCAGGCTGCAGAGAAGCTGCAGAGCTTTGTCATGGAGGCCAGTGAAAACCGATGGCTGGAGCAGCCGACACACCATCCCCATCTGCAGGAGGGAAACAGGAGCCATGGAATAGTGAAAACACTGCACCCAATATGGAGAATTTGCCCATCAGAGATCTCAGGGGTGGGTCTGCACCACTGTACAAGGGCCAGGAACTGCCCCTCCTCCACCTACAGGAGCTGCTGCACTGAGATCCCCACCAGACACAGCCTGATGCTGCCAGCACCCTGGATGGCAGGTACCATTGGCCAGGGGAGGCTGAGCCTCCCCAGACAGGCTGCAGCGCCCCTCCCTTTGGGGGCAGGCTGCAGACCTGCTGCCTTTGGAGTGCTGCCTGCGCTCTGCCCGGAGTTTTCACTCCCGCTCTTCCCCCGAAGCCCGCAGCACCCGCTGCTTGCTTCCCGTCAGCTGTGGGGGGAGGCACCATTTGCTTCTCTCTCTCCCCCCCCCCGGCACTCACCCTTAAGACAGAAGGGGCAGAAAGGAGCAAGCGGCAGGTGAGGGGGCCTTGTGGGAGGGGGTTGGTGAGAGGAGCGAGCTGCAACAGTGAACGGTGAGTGGGGAGCCTCTGGGGAGGGGGCTGAGTGGGAGCAGGGCATGGGGCAGAGCAGGAGGGGAGCGTGGGTGGGGCCTCGGAAAGAGGAGGACAAATGGGGGTGGAGCAGTGGGCAGGGCGATGATCCAGGCGCAGGGGAGGTTCCCGCACTCACGCCCGGCCTCCCCAAATGCCGGAGGGATGCGCTGCCCATGGTCGGCACCAACCCTGTGCAATGGAGCAAACAACCAGAGCAGGTTCATAACCTCATCCTGGAGCTTTACGTCCCCGTCACTCCTGGGAACACTGCAGGGGGAAGGGGGAAGGGAGGAATAAACCCAGACACCCACCTGCCACTCGGTGGTTTTCTCCTCCTCTTTAGACATCAGAGCCAGGGCCTCTTCCAGCTCCTTCCTCAGAGGGCCCAGGGCTCCCTGGAGTTTCCCCTGCAGGGGCATCGTGTGCGATAAACAGCCATTAGTCTGCCTGTGCGATGGGTGGACAGTACTGTCCATATTGGCATTTCATACACCAGCAGTAAATACCCTGGACGCGAGCAGCAGACTCGGCTCTGCCGGCCCCAAAGGCCTCATGGGAGCAGAGACGCCAGTCTCAGAGCAGGGGCTCTGCTTCCTGCAGACACTCAGGGCTTCTCAGAGCCTGTGTTTGAGCTCAAGTTTCCCATCACTGAGCACAGGCCAGAGGGGAAACAGCTGGGAAGGTTCTGAACGATCCCTCCTGCCGGTGAGAGTGAAGAGGTTGGGACAGCACCTCGCTGCCCTGTGCCCAGACCCAGGCCAGGAACAAGACCCCACTGTGCTCTCGTCTGTCCAGGCTCCCATGTGGCCTCCCCCAGGCAGCAGCTGAGCACCTGAGCCAGCGCAGTCCCATGAACTGTACAGGGTGAAGCTGTGATGTGGCTGGAGGTCAGTGAGGAACAGGGGAACACACTCGGTCTGGGGGAATGTGCCACCCATAATAACTGCTCCAGAGCTGTAATACCCCAGGGCTCTCTTCCCCTTTGACAGCGTGTGATTCCTTCACACAGCACAGCAACGTGCTGCTGCCCCATCAGCCCCGCTCTGTGCAACAGCCCTGGCAGCCCCCGAGAGCTCCCTCCTGAGATCTCCCCATTTCACTCTCTCTCTTCTCTGAGTCTTCAAGTTCTGTCCTCCTCTCTGCCCAAGGGCCCAGGCTGCTGCTGCAGCTGCTGCTGAGAGCTCCTGGGGAGCTGCTCGGTGACACCCCTGCGGTGCTGCAGGGAAGCAGTGAGGGAGGGAGGGAGGAGCCAGCAGGGGCTAGTGAGAGACAGGAGGTGGAAAAGCAGCCTTTGCATCCAGCGAAACAGCTTCGTAAATGAGCAGGGATCAGAACGGGGGAGGGGCAAAGGTGGCTGTATTCTTTGAAGCTCCACCCACAAAATAAGCTCCGCCCATGTGAGTCACCAAAAGGAGACACCATGATCTGTTCACAGGAGATGGTGCAATGTTCACAAGAGGATGGAGTTGCTGATTGGCTCCAAGGGGCTCCTGGGGCCTGGTTCCCCTCATGGGGCTAGAACAGGGGTTCTCAAACTGGGGGTTGGGACCCCTCAGGGGGTCGCAAGGTTATTACGTGGGGGGGTCGCGAGCTGTCAGCCTCCACCCCAAACTGTGCTTTGTATCCAGCATTTCTAATGGTGTTAAATATATAAAAAAGTGGGGTCGCACTCAGAGGCTTGCTATGTGAAAGGGGTCACCAGTACAAAAGTTTGAGAATCACTAGGCTAGAATATACCCCTGGGCTCCGCTGGACTCTCTGGGCCTGGTCCTTCTTTACTGGGGGAAAAATCAGGAGTAGCATCTCCCAAACATTACCCGCTTGTGGCACTGGAAGGAGGGTCACTGGCAATAAATGGTGCCAAGCTGTAATTCTCCCTCTCTGCTCTCACATGGGGAACAAAATAATTAACAGTGTTGATATTTAAATGATCATTCCTGGGCACCTGAGCTCACCCCTCCCTGAGGCGATGGAGCCGTTCACACCTCTCAGAGCTGCTGTGCCCAGCTCTCTGCATCCCCTACATCTGGGTCACAGTTTTGGGGTTTTCTTCACAACCAAAACAGCTGGAGACTCAGTTGAAAGCAAAGTGAAAGCTGAGATCCTGGAGAACAAGGCAGGTTCTTCGCTGGAGAAGTGCCTGTCAGTGAGCACAGAGGCTTGGGCCTGGTCTTATCATAGCATTTAGGTCACCCTGGCTACTTTGCTGCAGTGCTGTAGCTGTGCTGCTGAAGCTGTGGACGTGGCCTGGGAGTTCTTGGGGGAGAAACCTGGGGTCCTTAAGGGGTTTAATTAAGCAAAGTCAACAGCATTTCTTACCTTGTACTCCTGGGCAGCCTCCTCAGCGGGAACCACAGTGTGAGACTTGTGGTCCAGGGATTTCTCACACACCAAGCAAATAGTTTCTCCATCGTCCTCACAGAAGAGTTTGAGACGTTCCTCGTGTCTCTCACACAGTTCCTCCTTTTGCCCTTTTCCTGATTTTAGCCCCAATTGTTTGAGCTTTTGTACGATGTTGTTCAGCTGGGTGTTGGGTTTGAACTCCCCTTTCTGGAACTGGGCTCTGCACTGGGGACAGGTCAGGGGTGTCCCTGTTCCCTTTTCCTCACAGTACTGGGTGATGCAGGCTCGGCAGAAGTTGTGCCCCCACACTATAGTCACCGGCTCTGTCAGATACTCCAGGCAGATGGAGCAAATGGCGTCATCTTGTATTTCCCCTGCTATAGCTGCGGAGGCCATCACAGCTGGGTGAGTTTCTGTTCTCTCTGCCCTTGGCTCTGCACCCTGTGGGCTTGTGCTGACACTGGGAGGGGCCGCCTGCAAGTATCCGCTAGTCCCAGCCACAGAAGGAGAAGAAGAAAAAGGAGGAGCCAGTAGGGGGAGGGGGAGAAAAGAGGGAAGTGAAACAGAAGGAGAGTAAAAGAGGGGGAAGGACAGGACGAGGGCAAGAGAAAAGGAATGGGGTGTGGAGCAGGGATGGGAGAACAGGGGGCAATGGAGAGGGGGTAAGAATATTAGCAAATCTGATGTGTATTGCTGTAAGGCTGGAAGGGAGAGAATATCCCCTGCTCCACAGCCAGTAACTGTCTAACCCACCCCAACACCCACTGGGGATTGACGTGGGGACCTAGAGCGCTTAGCACAAGTCTCTACAACTGGAGCTAAAGAGTCAGTCTGTGAAGTTCAGAGCTGTAAAAACCCACAAACCCTGTGGCTCAGCCATCAAGGGGTGTGTGTGTGACACACACTCACCAGAGGGTTACAAGTGCACTGAGGGGATCTTTCGGCTCCCTCAGGAGAGGAGGGGGTGTCACAAAGCTCAGGTAGAAAGTCAGGGTTACTGATGCTTTGGAAATTTCTGTAAATATAAATGCTACAGAACACTAAGGATTCAAAGCCCCTCCCATTTTGAACCTCTCTTTGGTTTGTGTGGCAAGATTTGGCCAAATTCCCCTGTCCTTCAGACAGTGTAAACCGAAGAACATTGAGGCTACGGCCTTGGCTACACTTGCAGCTGTACGGCGCTGTGAGTTAAACCCGCCTTCGTACAGTTGAGTCAGGAAAGCGCTGCAGTCTGTCCACACTGATAACTGCCCAGCGCACTGTCATGGCCACATTTGCGGCAATTGTAGCGCCATTGGGAGCGGTGCATTATGGGCAGCTATCCCACAAAGCACCTTTTCCCATTCTGGCGCCGTGGGTTGTGGGAAGGGGGTGTGGGTGCGGGGAATTCTGGGTCCTGTCCCAACGCCCCGTGATGCATCACTTCGCATCCCAGAAATCCCTTTGTTTCTGTCCACCTTTGGCACCATCTTTCAACGGTTTCTGTGCAGCGCGATCTGTCTGCAGGAAATGGAGCCCGAACTGCTGAGGCGTATGCTGACAAGTCTCGCCAGCACGTCACGTTTGGCTGTCGAACTATTCCTTAAGATCCAAAGTGACAGTGAGAGTGAGGGTGAGGAGTCCGACGATGCTATCGAGACGCGTAATGCGTACAACATGAAATTGCTTGTGGCATTCACGGACATGCTCAGCACCATGGAACGCCGCTTTTGGGCTCAGGAAACAAGCACTGAGTGGTGGGATCACATCGTCATGGAAGTCTGGGATGACGAGCAGTGGCTGCAGAACTTTCGGATGAGAAAAGCCACTTTCATGGGACTGTGTGAGGAGCTTGCCCCAACCCTGCGGCGCAAAGACACGAGATTGAGAGCTGCCCTGCCAGTGGAGAAGCGGGTGGCTATTGCAATCTGGAAGCTGGCAACTCCAGACAGCTACCGGTCGGTCGCAAACCAGTTTGGAGTGGGAAGGTCGACCATCAGAATCGTGTTGATGCAAGTTTGCAGGGCCATTAATCGCATCCTAATCAGAAGAACCGTGACTCTGGGTAACGTGCAGGACATAGTGGATGGCTTTGCACAAATGGGTTTCCCTAACTGTGGAGGGGCGATAGATGGGATGCACATTCCTATTCTGGCACCACCCCACCTAGCATCCGAGTACGTTAATCGGAAGGGGTATTTCTCTATGGTTCTCCAGGTGCTTGTGGATCACCGTGGGTGTTTCATTGACATTAACACAGACTGGCCCGGAAAGGTGCATGACGCACGCATCTTTTGGAACACTTGGCTGTTCAGGAAGCTGCAGGCTGGGACTTTTTTCCCAGAGCGGAAGATCACAGTAGGGGAAGTTGAAATGCCCATTGTGATCCTTGGAGATCCCGCTTACCCGTTAATGCCTTGGCTCATGAAACCCTACACAGGGAGCCTTGACAGCAGCAAGGAACAGTTCAACTACAGGCTGAGCCGGTGCCAAATGACTGTGGAGTGTGCCTTTGGCTGTTTAAAGGGCTGCTGGTGATCTCTGTATGGGAAGCTGGACTTGGCCGAACACAGCATCCCCACGGTTATATCCACGTGCTGTGCCCTCCATAATATTTGTGAAGGGAAGGGTGAAAGCTTCACTCAGGCATGGACCTCCGAGGTTCAACACCTGGAGGCTGAATTTGCACAGCTAGAGAGCAGGGCTATTAGAGGGGCCCAGCGCGGGGCTGCAAGGATTAGGGATGCCTTGAGGGAGCAATTTGAGGCTGAAAACCAGCAATGATATCTGGTGCCCTGCACGGGAGTGAAGTGCAGTAGTTCCAATCTTTAGGAATCAGTGTTTGTTAAGCAGACTTGCAGTGCCTGTTTATTTCCTGGGCTAAGGAATCTTTTACTTTATGCAATAATAAAGAATGTTTTCAAAGCCAAAAAATCCATTTATTGAAAAGAAAATCCATTTATTGGAAAGAAAATGTATTTATTGAAAAGAAACACAACTGCTTGGGAATCAGAAAGAGCAAGGGGGTGGATTGGGCAACAGTACAATGTCAGATTCGCGTATGTCCTGTCTGGTGTGCTGTGCTGTGAGTGCTGCACTTCAGGATAGCTATACTGCATGGTGATGGGGGTTGAGTGCAGAGGGTAAGGGTCGTGGTTTTCAGGGCTGGGTGGTGAAGATACTGGTGCTGGAGGCAGCTGGTGGCGTGAAGAACCTGGAAGTTGGGGGAAATGGATTGGAGGTAACAGTGGGGCACAAGGGAAAGAGTTTTGGGACAAGGGCTGTGTGGGGGGCGTTTGCATTTGCGGTACTGCTCCTTCTGCATGGCTACGAGCTCCTGGATAGCCTCTGCTTGGCACTCCAGGATGCTTATGAGCCGATCCATGCTTTGCTGCCGGTGCTCCGTGCTTTGCCGCTGGTGCGCTGCGTTTTCCTGGCGGATCCTGCTTTCTCTCTTCCTCCAGTTCTGTGCTTTCTCATTCTCTTTAATAGATTGCCGCATCACTTCTTGCAGCATGTCTTCTTTGCTTTTTCGTGGTCTCTTCCTGAGTCTTTGCAGTCTCTGAGCAGGCGATAAGAGGGACGGCTGAGGTCTTAAGGTTGATGCAGCTGTATAGGCAAAATGCAACATTTAACAGAGGCAGCATTGTTTATACCAGACAGAGTAATGATTCCCCCGCACTTAAGGAGGGCACACACAGGGTCTACACAATAGCATAATTTTCCCGTTCCAAACAGAGCACACATAACCCATGGGAGCCTCAAAATGGTGAATAAGGGGGACTGATTGTTTCAGGGCTGTAGTGTCCTCTGGGTTTCTGTGCCTTGGGGAGAGCCAACAGCTTCAGGGGGCACCTACACTGAACACTGTCCCAACATTTTCCACAGGAGTTCGTCCTGGACAATATCTCGCTGCTGAGGGTGACCTGGGAAGCAAGGGAGTGTCTTCTACTGCAATGCGGCTTCCGCCCTGGCCCATATGCAGCTTGCCTGTGTGCAGCAATGGTCCCCCCGCCCCTCACGGCACAGTGGCGCAGACACGTTAGCCTGGCGGGGACAAAGACCATGGTGGCTTTCCCGATAAACCTGCGCAAGAGCATTGCACACGTTCTCGATGAGACATTCAAAGAGATTACTGAGGCCAATTACCGCGATGTGATAAACCACATCAATGCGCTATTCCGCATCTAGGCATGCATGCCTAACCCTCCTCTCCCAAAGAGCCCGCACCGAAAAAATTCCTTCCCGAAAAAAAAACCGCTTACCGGGAACCTGCTCTTCTGTTTGTCCTCCACCAAGTACCGACCGCTGCGACTGGCTACCTTCCTCCTGGCTCGAGAAGAGCTCCTGGCTGCATGGCTCCAGGGATTCCGGGGTATCTCCATCCAGCCCACCACCCTCACTCCCGTTTTCCTCCTCCTCCTCCTCCTCACCTCCCCACACCAGCTCTGAAGTGTCCATGGTGGTGCTCGGAGTGGAGGTGGGGTTAACCCCAAGTATCTCATCCAGCTCTTTGTAGAATCGGCAGGTCGTGGGGGGAGCACCTGTGCGACCTTTTGCGTCGCGGGCTTTGCGGTAGGCACTCTGGAGCTCCTTCACTTTAATTCTGCACTGCAGGGCGTCCCGGTCATGGCCCCTTTCCATCATGTCCTCTGATACCTTCCCGAAGGTATCATAATTCTTACAGCTGGAGTGCAGCTGGAACTGGACAGCTTCCTCCCCCCAAACACTGATGAGGTCCAGCAACGCGCCATTGCTCCATGCTGGGGCTCGCTTGGTGCGTGGAGGCATGGTCACCTGGAAAGATTCGCTGATAGCACTCCATGCCACGCCTGGCTGAGCAAACAGGAAGGGGATTTTTAAAATTCCCGGGGAATGTAAAGGGTCGGTCACATGGTTGGTTACCTGAGGCCAGGGCAGTAGAGTTTGAACTGATGACCAGAGAGGCTAGAACAGGCATTGTGGGATACTGCCGAATACTTTTGGAGGCCAGTCACAGCGCATTGGGTGGCCATACTGGCGCCGCAGCGCTGCAGCGATGGCGCAATACATGGTATTCCTCTCGGGAAGGTGGAGTACCTGCAGCACTGTAGACACGGAGATACAGCACTGTAAGTGCCTTGCCAGTTTGTACAAGGAGTATGTTACAGCGCTGGGGGAGGCTTTATTGCGCTGTAACTCACAAGTGTAGCCAAGGTCTATGTCTACACTACACAGCTTTTAGCGACAAGGCTGTGTCGACAAAGCACTGTTTACACTTGCACTTGCCAGGGCAAAACTTTTGTTGTTGGGCGGGGGGGGGGGGGGTGTTAAGCACCTGTGAACGACAAAAGTTTTGTCATTCAATTGCAAGTGTACACTAAGCTATAGTCCCTGAAATCTGCCTTGCATGCAGGCACTCTGCAGGCAGGCAGTACAGTTACGATTGGCATTGCATGATGGGACAACTGATATTCAATTCCATACAGAAAACTACATTAAAAAAAAGTTCAGGTGGCAAAGTCAAGCCTGCAAACACTGTGAAATGCCAGAATTCAGGTGCCTGAACAGCCAGATCACCAGCATCAAGAGTCGACAGCTCAGGTTAGCGCATCATAGGCAGGAGTTTTCGTGCAGTAACGGTGGCTTTATTTCTCTGTGGGCTCTGTGCGAGTGTTGACATTGACTTCAATAGAAGCAGGATCAAGCCCTATATAGGGAATAGAATTTAAGGGCTTGGGGCCAACTGCTAGAAAGTTCCAGGTGCTGCACCTTGGTTTTTCCCAGAAGCCATTGATGTCCAGACTTTTTGGCTTACTCTGACAAGCTACAGTTGATCTCATTTTGAAGGCACAGCCTGAGCATCTCTGTTTTGATGGCACAGTCTGGGGACACACATTGTCAGGCTGTAGATGGATCT
>JBAIFT010000104.1:245000-247500 GCA_037349215.1 Graptemys geographica | reverse complement strand
GGTGGGGGAGGCTTAGCAGTCGTCCCCAGGGCGGTCCGGGGGTGGGGGGAGGCCTCACAGTGGTCCCTCGGAGAGCCGGGTCGGCGGCAGTGGTGGGTTTACGTCCAGCCTCCGGAAGGTGCGCGTCCTTGGAGGCGATGCAGGCGCCGCAGAGGGGCAGCCTCCGAGGCAGGGAGGGGAGCACCGAGGCTGGGGAGAGGGGAGCAGGAGCCGGGGGCTGGGGGTGGGGGGGGGTCGTTCAGGACAACCGGTCAAGCCCCGGGAAGCAGCTGTCAAATGTCCCAAGTCCCCACTCGGCCACCAGGTCCACCCGAGTCTAGCAATGGGGTTGACCTGGCTGATGGCCGGTTAGTATCAAGGTAAACTCACCGTCGTCCACAGGAGGGCAGCTCTCAGGCCGTCCGGCTGCGGCTGACTCTGGGGCGGTGCCCGGTCCCGGCAGCGAGGGGCGGGGGGCGCGGAGCGACACGGAGCTAACCGGCCCCCGGGGCCGGGGGCGCCTCCCGCGACTTTGGGGGCCGCGGGTCGTCAGTGGCGTGCAGGCCGGGCCTCTCCCGGGGGATTCGGGGGGGGGCGGTCCTGCGGGCCGGGCGCAGGGGGCTCGAGCGAGCCCGGGCCGGTCCGCCCCGGGGCCGGGGTCTCCGCCTGCGGCTCAGGGGGGCGCGGGTCGTCGGGGGAGGAAGCCCGGGGGAGCTGCACAGCGGCCCGCCAGGCCAGGCCTGGCCTGGATGGCCGCGGGGGGATTCGGGGCGGTCCCGCGGGCCGGCGGCCGGGCGCAGGGGAGGTGCGGGGGGCCGAGCGAGTCCGTCCCGGGCCCGGGGCCTCCCCCTGCGGCTTTGGGGGCCGTGGGTCCCCGCTGGCGGAAGCCGCTGGGCGCTGGACACCCGCCGTCCGTCCCGCCTGGCCAGGCCTGGCCTGGGTGGCCGCGGGGGGATTCGGGGCGGTCCCGCGAGCCGGCGGCCGGGCGCAGGGGGTCCGAGCGAGTCCGAGCGAGTCCGTCACGGGCCCGGGGTCTCCCCCTGCGGCTTTGGGGGCCGTGGGTCCCCGCTGGAGGAAGCCGCTGGGCGCTGGACACCCGCCGTCCGTCCCGCCTGGACAGGCCTGGCCTGGGTGGCCGCGGGGCGGTCCTGCGGGCCGGCGGCCGGGAGGGTCCGGGCCAGTCCGCCCCCATGCCCGGGGTCTCCCCCAGCGGCTTCGGTGGCCCGGGGGGTCCTCCGCGGAGGAAGCCGGGTGGGGAGCCGGACCCCAGGCGCCCAGACCCGTGACCTGCGGCCGCGACCTCCGACTCGGCAGGAGCGACGAGGGGCTTTCCGGCCCGTCCCCCCCCTCTCCTTCCTCCCCAGAAAAGGAGAGAGAGCTGGCTCGGACCGGGAAAAGCTGCCTACGGCACCTGGGATTCCCAGGCGGTCACCCATCCAAGTACTAGCCAGGCCCGGGACGGTTTACCTTCCGAGATCGGACGGGATCGGGGGCGTTCGGTCCGGTATGGCCGTAGGCACCCGGCCCCCGCGCCTCCTCGCCCGCTTTCCCCTGCCGACGGCCGGGCCTGCCGCACGGTGAGCCCCGGTCGGACTGCCCCCCTGGGGCAGGGCCCCCGTCTCTCGCGGGCCCGGTCCTTTTTTCCTTTTCGAGCTCCGGGGCCCGGGCTGGCCGCCAGAGCCCCTCCGCCCGCCCGCCCTCCCCGGCGTCGGGGAAAATATTGTCCCGGACTTCCAGTGCGCCCTGATCCTGTCAGCCGGGGGGGGGGGCTGGGTGGGGGGCAGTCCCTCGCTGCGGCCGGGGAGGGTGAGCCCAGGGCGGCTTGCCTGCCGTCCGAGTCCCCTCCCGGGCACCAGGTCAACCCCGAGTCGAAAGGGCTGAAAAATTTTCAGAGTCCCCTCCCGGGCACCAGGTCAACCCGTGGAATCGAACGGGTTCGCCTGCTGGCCGGTTCGCTTCCCGGCCACCAGGTCAACCCGTAGGTTTTAACGGGCACGCCCGGTGGCCGCTTTCCCGTCCGGTCACCAGGTCAACCCGGATCTCCCTCCTTCCCTGGGCGCCCCCTCCTCGGAGGCGTCAGGTTCCATTTTTTTTTTCCCTCCCCCAGACTTCCAGGGGCCCGATCCAGTCGGCCGGGAGGCAGTCCCTCGCTGCGGCCGGGGAGGGTGAGGCCAGGGCGGCTTGCCTGCCGTCCGAGTCCCCTCTCGGCCACCAGGTCAACCCCGAGCCGAAAGGGCTGAAAAATGTTCAGAGTCCCCTCCCGGGCACCAGGTCAACCCGTGGAATCGAACGGGTTCACCTGCTGGCCGGTTCGCTTCCCGGCCACCAGGTCAACCCGTAGGTTGCCGACGGGCCTAGCCAGTGGCCGGTTTGCTCTCCGGCCACCAGGTCAACCCCTAGGTTTTAACGGGCACGCCCGGTGGCCTCTTTCCCGTCCGGTCACCAGGTCAACCCGGATCTCCCTCCTTCCCTGGGCGCCCCCTCCTCGGAGGCGTCAGGTTCCATTCTTTTTTCCCTCCCC
>JBAIFT010000104.1:227500-232500 GCA_037349215.1 Graptemys geographica | reverse complement strand
CGAGAGGGAGCAGGTCCGGGGGAGGCTTAATAGTCCTCCCCCGAGGACTCCGGGGGCAGGCTTAATAGTCATTTCCCCAGGCGGTCCGGCGGAGGCTTAAGAGTCGTGCTTAAAGGCCACCAGGTCAACCCGCGGGATCTACTGGGTTGACCTGGCGGCCGGTTTGCTTTCCGGCCACCAGGTCAACCCATTGGATTCGATGGGTTGACCTGGTGGCCGGTTTGCTTTCCGGCCCGGGTGTCACCCCACTCCGAGGGCAGCGCGGCAGTGGTCCTGAGGACCACAGAGGGGGGGCTTAATAGTCGAGAGGGAGCAGGTCCGGGGGAGGCTTAATAGTCCTCCCCCGAGGACTCCGGGGGAGGCTTAATCGTCATTCCAGGGGAGGCTTAATCGACGTCCCCCGGGCAGTCCGGGAGAGGCTTAATCGTCACCCCCCGACAGTGTGTGTGTGGGGGGGAGGCTTAGCAGTCTTCCCCCCAGGCTGGGTGGGGGCCTGGCGGGAGGCGTCGCAGTCTTCCCCCGGGCGGTCCGGTGGGGGAGGCTTAGCAGTCGTCCTCAGGGCGGTCCGGGGGGCGGGGGGAGGCCTCACAGTCGTCCCTGGGAGAGCCGGGTCGGCGGGTGTCAGGCTTTACATCCAGCCTCCGGAGGGTGAGCGTCCTCGGACGCGCTGCAGCTGCCGCAGAGAGACAGCCTCTGAGGCAGGGAGCGGAGCACCGAGGCTGGGGAGTGGGGAGCAGGAGCCGTGGGGTGGGGTGGGGGTGGGGGGCGTTCAGGACAACAGGTCAAGCCCCGGGAAGCGGCTGTCACATGTTCAAAGTCCCCACCGGGACAACAGGTCAACCCCCGGGAAGCGGCTGTAAAATTTTCAAAGTCCGCGTTCGGCCACCAGGTCAACCCGCTGAATCTACCGGGTTGACCTGGCGGCCGTTTTGCTTTCCGGCCACCAGGTCAACCCAAGGGATTCAACGGGTTGACCTGGTGGCCGGTTTGCTTTCCGGCCCGGGTGTCACCCCACTCCGAGGGCTGCGGACCACAGAGCGGGGGCTTAATAGTCTAGACGGAGCAGGTCCGGGGGAGGCTTAATAGTCGTCCCCCGGGCAGTCCGGGAGAGGCTTAATCGTCGTCCCCCGGGCGCTCCAGGGGGAAAGCTTAATAGTCCTCCCCCGACAGTGTGCGTGTGTGTGGGAGGGAGGCTTAGCAGTCTTCCCCCGGGCGGTCCGGTGGGGGAGGCTTAGCAGTCTTCCCCCGGGCGGTCCGGTGGGGGAGGCTTAGCAGTCGTCCCCAGGGCGGTCCGGGGGTGGGGGGAGGCCTCACAGTGGTCCCTCGGAGAGCCGGGTCGGCGGCAGTGGTGGGTTTACGTCCAGCCTCCGGAAGGTGCGCGTCCTTGGAGGCGATGCAGGCGCCGCAGAGGGGCAGCCTCCGAGGCAGGGAGGGGAGCACCGAGGCTGGGGAGAGGGGAGCAGGAGCCGGGGGCTGGGGGTGGGGGGGGGTCGTTCAGGACAACCGGTCAAGCCCCGGGAAGCAGCTGTCAAATGTCCCAAGTCCCCACTCGGCCACCAGGTCCACCCGAGTCTAGCAATGGGGTTGACCTGGCTGATGGCCGGTTAGTATCAAGGTAAACTCACCGTCGTCCACAGGAGGGCAGCTCTCAGGCCGTCCGGCTGCGGCTGACTCTGGGGCGGTGCCCGGTCCCGGCAGCGAGGGGCGGGGGGCGCGGAGCGACACGGAGCTAACCGGCCCCCGGGGCCGGGGGCGCCTCCCGCGACTTTGGGGGCCGCGGGTCGTCAGTGGCGTGCAGGCCGGGCCTCTCCCGGGGGATTCGGGGGGGGGCGGTCCTGCGGGCCGGGCGCAGGGGGCTCGAGCGAGCCCGGGCCGGTCCGCCCCGGGGCCGGGGTCTCCGCCTGCGGCTCAGGGGGGCGCGGGTCGTCGGGGGAGGAAGCCCGGGGGAGCTGCACAGCGGCCCGCCAGGCCAGGCCTGGCCTGGATGGCCGCGGGGGGATTCGGGGCGGTCCCGCGGGCCGGCGGCCGGGCGCAGGGGAGGTGCGGGGGGCCGAGCGAGTCCGTCCCGGGCCCGGGGCCTCCCCCTGCGGCTTTGGGGGCCGTGGGTCCCCGCTGGCGGAAGCCGCTGGGCGCTGGACACCCGCCGTCCGTCCCGCCTGGCCAGGCCTGGCCTGGGTGGCCGCGGGGGGATTCGGGGCGGTCCCGCGAGCCGGCGGCCGGGCGCAGGGGGTCCGAGCGAGTCCGAGCGAGTCCGTCACGGGCCCGGGGTCTCCCCCTGCGGCTTTGGGGGCCGTGGGTCCCCGCTGGAGGAAGCCGCTGGGCGCTGGACACCCGCCGTCCGTCCCGCCTGGACAGGCCTGGCCTGGGTGGCCGCGGGGCGGTCCTGCGGGCCGGCGGCCGGGAGGGTCCGGGCCAGTCCGCCCCCATGCCCGGGGTCTCCCCCAGCGGCTTCGGTGGCCCGGGGGGTCCTCCGCGGAGGAAGCCGGGTGGGGAGCCGGACCCCAGGCGCCCAGACCCGTGACCTGCGGCCGCGACCTCCGACTCGGCAGGAGCGACGAGGGGCTTTCCGGCCCGTCCCCCCCCTCTCCTTCCTCCCCAGAAAAGGAGAGAGAGCTGGCTCGGACCGGGAAAAGCTGCCTACGGCACCTGGGATTCCCAGGCGGTCACCCATCCAAGTACTAGCCAGGCCCGGGACGGTTTACCTTCCGAGATCGGACGGGATCGGGGGCGTTCGGTCCGGTATGGCCGTAGGCACCCGGCCCCCGCGCCTCCTCGCCCGCTTTCCCCTGCCGACGGCCGGGCCTGCCGCACGGTGAGCCCCGGTCGGACTGCCCCCCTGGGGCAGGGCCCCCGTCTCTCGCGGGCCCGGTCCTTTTTTCCTTTTCGAGCTCCGGGGCCCGGGCTGGCCGCCAGAGCCCCTCCGCCCGCCCGCCCTCCCCGGCGTCGGGGAAAATATTGTCCCGGACTTCCAGTGCGCCCTGATCCTGTCAGCCGGGGGGGGGGGCTGGGTGGGGGGCAGTCCCTCGCTGCGGCCGGGGAGGGTGAGCCCAGGGCGGCTTGCCTGCCGTCCGAGTCCCCTCCCGGGCACCAGGTCAACCCCGAGTCGAAAGGGCTGAAAAATTTTCAGAGTCCCCTCCCGGGCACCAGGTCAACCCGTGGAATCGAACGGGTTCGCCTGCTGGCCGGTTCGCTTCCCGGCCACCAGGTCAACCCGTAGGTTTTAACGGGCACGCCCGGTGGCCGCTTTCCCGTCCGGTCACCAGGTCAACCCGGATCTCCCTCCTTCCCTGGGCGCCCCCTCCTCGGAGGCGTCAGGTTCCATTTTTTTTTTCCCTCCCCCAGACTTCCAGGGGCCCGATCCAGTCGGCCGGGAGGCAGTCCCTCGCTGCGGCCGGGGAGGGTGAGGCCAGGGCGGCTTGCCTGCCGTCCGAGTCCCCTCTCGGCCACCAGGTCAACCCCGAGCCGAAAGGGCTGAAAAATGTTCAGAGTCCCCTCCCGGGCACCAGGTCAACCCGTGGAATCGAACGGGTTCACCTGCTGGCCGGTTCGCTTCCCGGCCACCAGGTCAACCCGTAGGTTGCCGACGGGCCTAGCCAGTGGCCGGTTTGCTCTCCGGCCACCAGGTCAACCCCTAGGTTTTAACGGGCACGCCCGGTGGCCTCTTTCCCGTCCGGTCACCAGGTCAACCCGGATCTCCCTCCTTCCCTGGGCGCCCCCTCCTCGGAGGCGTCAGGTTCCATTCTTTTTTCCCTCCCCCAGACTTCCAGGGGCCCGATCCAGTCGGCCGGGAGGCAGTCCCTCGCTGCGGCCGGGGAGGGTGAGGCCAGGGCGGCTTGCCTGCCGTCCGAGTCCCCTCTCGGCCACCAGGTCAACCCCGAGCCGAAAGGGCTGAAAAATGTTCAGAGTCCCCTCCCGGGCACCAGGTCAACCCGTGGAATCGAACGGGTTCACCTGCTGGCCGGTTTGCTCTCCGGCCACCAGGTCAACCCCTAGGTTTTAACGGGCACGCCCGGTGGCCTCTTTCCCGTCCGGTCACCAGGTCAACCCGGATCTCCCTCCTTCCCTGGGCGCCCCCTCCTCGGAGGCGTCAGGTTCCATTCTTTTTTCCAGACTTCCAGGGGCCCGATCCAGTCGGCCGGGAGGCAGTCCCTCGCTGCGGCCGGGGAGGGTGAGCCCAGGGCGGCTTGCCTGCCGTCCGAGTCCCCTCTCGGCCACCAGGTCAACCCCGAGCCGAAAGGGCTGAAAAATGTTCAGAGTCCCCTCCCGGGCACCAGGTCAACCCGTGGAATCGAACGGGTTCACCTGCTGGCCGGTTTGCTCTCCGGCCACCAGGTCAACCCCTAGGTTTTAACGGGCACGCCCGGTGGCCTCTTTCCCGTCCGGTCACCAGGTCAACCCGGATCTCCCTCCTTCCCTGGGCGCCCCCTCCTCGGAGGCGTCAGGTTCCATTCTTTTTTCCAGACTTCCAGGGGCCCGATCCAGTCGGCCGGGAGGCAGTCCCTCGCTGCGGCCGGGGAGGGTGAGCCCAGGGCGGCCTGGTCCATGTCTCTAGTGGGCCCGATCCTTTTTTGGGTTTTTTTTTTCCGAGCTCCGGGGCCCGGCCCGCCCGGGCAGCCCTCCTCGGAGGCGTGGGGCGGATTTTTTCCCCCCCAGACTTCCAGGGGCCCGATCCTGTCGGCCGGGAGGCAGTCCCTCGCTGCGGCCGGGGAGGGTGAGCCCAGGGCGGCCTGCTTGGCGGCCGGGTCCATGTCTCTAGTGGGCCCGATCCTTTTCTTCCCTTTTCCGGCTCCGGGGCCCGGGGTGGCCGGGTAGCCCTCCGCGGTGGCGTCGGCCAATTTTTTTAAAAATCAGACTTCCGTGGGCCCGATCCTGACGGCCGGGAGGCAGTCCCTCGCTGCGTCCGGGGACGGTGAGACGCTGGGGCACCGGGTCAACCCGGAGGAAGCGGGCTGGGGGGGGGAAGAAGAAAAAAAATTTTTTTTCCAAGTCCGAAAAATTTT
>JBAIFT010000104.1:210000-215000 GCA_037349215.1 Graptemys geographica | reverse complement strand
CATGTTCAAAGTCCCCACCGGGACAACAGGTCAACCCCCGGGAAGCGGCTGTAAAATTTTCAAAGTCCGCGTTCGGCCACCAGGTCAACCCGCTGAATCTACCGGGTTGACCTGGCGGCCGTTTTGCTTTCCGGCCACCAGGTCAACCCAAGGGATTCAACGGGTTGACCTGGTGGCCGGTTTGCTTTCCGGCCCGGGTGTCACCCCACTCCGAGGGCTGCGGACCACAGAGCGGGGGCTTAATAGTCGAGACGGAGCAGGTCCGGGGGAGGCTTAATAGTCGTCCCCCGGGCAGTCCGGGAGAGGCTTAATCGTCGTCCCCCGGGCGCTCCAGGGGGAAAGCTTAATAGTCCTCCCCCGACAGTGTGCGTGTGTGTGGGAGGGAGGCTTAGCAGTCTTCCCCCGGGCGGTCCGGTGGGGGAGGCTTAGCAGTCTTCCCCCGGGCGGTCCGGTGGGGGAGGCTTAGCAGTCGTCCCCAGGGCGGTCCGGGGGTGGGGGGAGGCCTCACAGTGGTCCCTCGGAGAGCCGGGTCGGCGGCAGTGGTGGGTTTACGTCCAGCCTCCGGAAGGTGCGCGTCCTTGGAGGCGATGCAGGCGCCGCAGAGGGGCAGCCTCCGAGGCAGGGAGGGGAGCACCGAGGCTGGGGAGAGGGGAGCAGGAGCCGGGGGCTGGGGGTGGGGGGGGGTCGTTCAGGACAACCGGTCAAGCCCCGGGAAGCAGCTGTCAAATGTCCCAAGTCCCCACTCGGCCACCAGGTCCACCCGAGTCTAGCAATGGGGTTGACCTGGCTGATGGCCGGTTAGTATCAAGGTAAACTCACCGTCGTCCACAGGAGGGCAGCTCTCAGGCCGTCCGGCTGCGGCTGACTCTGGGGCGGTGCCCGGTCCCGGCAGCGAGGGGCGGGGGGCGCGGAGCGACACGGAGCTAACCGGCCCCCGGGGCCGGGGGCGCCTCCCGCGACTTTGGGGGCCGCGGGTCGTCAGTGGCGTGCAGGCCGGGCCTCTCCCGGGGGATTCGGGGGGGGCGGTCCTGCGGGCCGGGCGCAGGGGGCTCGAGCGAGCCCGGGCCGGTCCGCCCCGGGGCCGGGGTCTCCGCCTGCGGCTCAGGGGGGCGCGGGTCGTCGGGGGAGGAAGCCCGGGGGAGCTGCACAGCGGCCCGCCAGGCCAGGCCTGGCCTGGATGGCCGCGGGGGGATTCGGGGCGGTCCCGCGGGCCGGCGGCCGGGCGCAGGGGAGGTGCGGGGGGCCGAGCGAGTCCGTCCCGGGCCCGGGGCCTCCCCCTGCGGCTTTGGGGGCCGTGGGTCCCCGCTGGCGGAAGCCGCTGGGCGCTGGACACCCGCCGTCCGTCCCGCCTGGCCAGGCCTGGCCTGGGTGGCCGCGGGGGGATTCGGGGCGGTCCCGCGAGCCGGCGGCCGGGCGCAGGGGGTCCGAGCGAGTCCGAGCGAGTCCGTCACGGGCCCGGGGTCTCCCCCTGCGGCTTTGGGGGCCGTGGGTCCCCGCTGGAGGAAGCCGCTGGGCGCTGGACACCCGCCGTCCGTCCCGCCTGGACAGGCCTGGCCTGGGTGGCCGCGGGGCGGTCCTGCGGGCCGGCGGCCGGGAGGGTCCGGGCCAGTCCGCCCCCATGCCCGGGGTCTCCCCCAGCGGCTTCGGTGGCCCGGGGGGTCCTCCGCGGAGGAAGCCGGGTGGGGAGCCGGACCCCAGGCGCCCAGACCCGTGACCTGCGGCCGCGACCTCCGACTCGGCAGGAGCGACGAGGGGCTTTCCGGCCCGTCCCCCCCCTCTCCTTCCTCCCCAGAAAAGGAGAGAGAGCTGGCTCGGACCGGGAAAAGCTGCCTACGGCACCTGGGATTCCCAGGCGGTCACCCATCCAAGTACTAGCCAGGCCCGGGACGGTTTACCTTCCGAGATCGGACGGGATCGGGGGCGTTCGGTCCGGTATGGCCGTAGGCACCCGGCCCCCGCGCCTCCTCGCCCGCTTTCCCCTGCCGACGGCCGGGCCTGCCGCACGGTGAGCCCCGGTCGGACTGCCCCCCTGGGGCAGGGCCCCCGTCTCTCGCGGGCCCGGTCCTTTTTTCCTTTTCGAGCTCCGGGGCCCGGGCTGGCCGCCAGAGCCCCTCCGCCCGCCCGCCCTCCCCGGCGTCGGGGAAAATATTGTCCCGGACTTCCAGTGCGCCCTGATCCTGTCAGCCGGGGGGGGGGGGTGGGTGGGGGGCAGTCCCTCGCTGCGGCCGGGGAGGGTGAGCCCAGGGCGGCTTGCCTGCCGTCCGAGTCCCCTCCCGGGCACCAGGTCAACCCCGAGTCGAAAGGGCTGAAAAATTTTCAGAGTCCCCTCCCGGGCACCAGGTCAACCCGTGGAATCGAACGGGTTCGCCTGCTGGCCGGTTCGCTTCCCGGCCACCAGGTCAACCCGTAGGTTTTAACGGGCACGCCCGGTGGCCGCTTTCCCGTCCGGTCACCAGGTCAACCCGGATCTCCCTCCTTCCCTGGGCGCCCCCTCCTCGGAGGGGTCAGGTTCCATTTTTTTTTTCCCTCCCCCAGACTTCCAGGGGCCCGATCCAGTCGGCCGGGAGGCAGTCCCTCGCTGCGGCCGGGGAGGGTGAGGCCAGGGCGGCTTGCCTGCCGTCCGAGTCCCCTCTCGGCCACCAGGTCAACCCCGAGCCGAAAGGGCTGAAAAATGTTCAGAGTCCCCTCCCGGGCACCAGGTCAACCCGTGGAATCGAACGGGTTCACCTGCTGGCCGGTTCGCTTCCCGGCCACCAGGTCAACCCGTAGGTTGCCGACGGGCCTAGCCAGTGGCCGGTTTGCTCTCCGGCCACCAGGTCAACCCCTAGGTTTTAACGGGCACGCCCGGTGGCCTCTTTCCCGTCCGGTCACCAGGTCAACCCGGATCTCCCTCCTTCCCTGGGCGCCCCCTCCTCGGAGGCGTCAGGTTCCATTCTTTTTTCCCTCCCCCAGACTTCCAGGGGCCCGATCCAGTCGGCCGGGAGGCAGTCCCTCGCTGCGGCCGGGGAGGGTGAGGCCAGGGCGGCTTGCCTGCCGTCCGAGTCCCCTCTCGGCCACCAGGTCAACCCCGAGCCGAAAGGGCTGAAAAATGTTCAGAGTCCCCTCCCGGGCACCAGGTCAACCCGTGGAATCGAACGGGTTCACCTGCTGGCCGGTTTGCTCTCCGGCCACCAGGTCAACCCCTAGGTTTTAACGGGCACGCCCGGTGGCCTCTTTCCCGTCCGGTCACCAGGTCAACCCGGATCTCCCTCCTTCCCTGGGCGCCCCCTCCTCGGAGGCGTCAGGTTCCATTCTTTTTTCCAGACTTCCAGGGGCCCGATCCAGTCGGCCGGGAGGCAGTCCCTCGCTGCGGCCGGGGAGGGTGAGCCCAGGGCGGCTTGCCTGCCGTCCGAGTCCCCTCTCGGCCACCAGGTCAACCCCGAGCCGAAAGGGCTGAAAAATGTTCAGAGTCCCCTCCCGGGCACCAGGTCAACCCGTGGAATCGAACGGGTTCACCTGCTGGCCGGTTTGCTCTCCGGCCACCAGGTCAACCCCTAGGTTTTAACGGGCACGCCCGGTGGCCTCTTTCCCGTCCGGTCACCAGGTCAACCCGGATCTCCCTCCTTCCCTGGGCGCCCCCTCCTCGGAGGCGTCAGGTTCCATTCTTTTTTCCAGACTTCCAGGGGCCCGATCCAGTCGGCCGGGAGGCAGTCCCTCGCTGCGGCCGGGGAGGGTGAGCCCAGGGCGGCCTGGTCCATGTCTCTAGTGGGCCCGATCCTTTTTTGGGTTTTTTTTTTCCGAGCTCCGGGGCCCGGCCCGCCCGGGCAGCCCTCCTCGGAGGCGTGGGGCGGATTTTTTCCCCCCCAGACTTCCAGGGGCCCGATCCTGTCGGCCGGGAGGCAGTCCCTCGCTGCGGCCGGGGAGGGTGAGCCCAGGGCGGCCTGCTTGGCGGCCGGGTCCATGTCTCTAGTGGGCCCGATCCTTTTCTTCCCTTTTCCGGCTCCGGGGCCCGGGGTGGCCGGGTAGCCCTCCGCGGTGGCGTCGGCCAATTTTTTTAAAAATCAGACTTCCGTGGGCCCGATCCTGACGGCCGGGAGGCAGTCCCTCGCTGCGTCCGGGGACGGTGAGACGCTGGGGCACCGGGTCAACCCGGAGGAAGCGGGCTGGGGGGGGGAAGAAGAAAAAAAATTTTTTTTCCAAGTCCGAAAAATTTTCAAAGTCCCCTCCCGGCCACCAGGTCAACCCCTTTGGAGCCAATGGGTTGACCTGACGGCCGGTCGTCTCGCGGATGTCCGGAAGGGGTCGCCCAGCGCCGTCTCGGCCGACCGAGGGAACCACGAGGTGGCGCCCGGTTCCAGTTTCGTACCGCCGAAGGCGGGGCTTTGGCTTTTTCGACCTGTCTTTCGAGGACTGTGTGCGGAGATTTGTGAGGACAGGTTTTTCAGAGCCTGTGAGAACCGGAGCTCAGCCTAGGGGATCAATCCGAGTATTGTACCCGACCCTGCCCGGCGTGGGAGGGGGGGAACGGGCACGTTTGAGGGCGGAGGCCAGCACCCACCCGGCCCTCCGCCGAGACGGCCCGCTTTTCCCGGCTCTTAGCTCACGGGCCCCGCAGCGGCCGGGAGCCGAGCTCCGAGTGTCGGCGCCCCCCGGAGGGAGGGGGGGCCCGCTCCTCTCGCGCCCGCCGATCGATGTGGCGCTGACGTTCGCGACGGGAAGGGCCCTTCGCGGGCCGGCACCCCAACCGCGGGGCCGTCCGGTGTTCAGGCGGATTGGGACCCTCTTCCTTTTCGCGTGCATGGATCCAGGGACCGATGGGGACTTCCCTCCTCGGGGCGGCCCGGGCACGTGCCCGGCCCTCCGTGCGTGGGGCCGTCTGGCCGAGATCTCCGCCGTGCGAGGTCGAGCGGTTCCGGCAGACCACCCAGGGGTCCGAAAAACCCAGGGAGCCGCGAGGCTCAGCAGGGCCAAACACGGTCGCGAGAGCGAGCAGGGGCGCGCTGCGGTCCCCCCCGACAGGA
>JBAIFT010000104.1:195000-200000 GCA_037349215.1 Graptemys geographica | reverse complement strand
TGGCGGGTGTCAGGCTTTACATCCAGCCTCCGGAGGGTGAGCGTCCTCGGACGCGCTGCAGCTGCCGCAGAGAGGCGGCCTCTGAGGCAGGGAGCGGAGCACCGAGGCTGGGGAGTGGGGAGCAGGAGCCGTGGGGTGGGGTGGGGGTGGGGGGCGTTCAGGACAACAGGTCAAGCCCCGGGAAGCGGCTGTCAAATGTTCAAAGTCCCCACCGGGACAACAGGTCAACCCCAGGGGAAGCGGCTGTAAAATTTTCAAAGTCCCCGTTCGGCCACCAGGTCAACCCGCTGAATCTACCGGGTTGACCTGGCGGCCGTTTTGCTTTCCGGCCACCAGGTCAACCCAATGGATTCAACGGGTTGACCTGGTGGCCGGTTTGCTTTCCGGCCCGGGTGTCACCCCACTCCGAGGGCAGCACGGCAGTGGTCCTGAGGACCACAGAGGGGGGGGGGGCTTAATAGTCGAGAGGGAGCAGGTCCGGGGGAGGCTTAATAGTCGTCCCCCGGGCAGTCCGGGAGAGGCTTAATCGTCGTCCCCCGGGCGCTCCAGGGGGAAAGCTTAATAGTCCTCCCCCGACAGTGTGCGTGTGTGTGGGAGGGAGGCTTAGCAGTCTTCCCCCGGGCGGTCCGGTGGGGGAGGCTTAGCAGTCTTCCCCCGGGCGGTCCGGTGGGGGAGGCTTAGCAGTCGTCCCCAGGGCGGTCCGGGGGTGGGGGGAGGCCTCACAGTGGTCCCTCGGAGAGCCGGGTCGGCGGCAGTGGTGGGTTTACGTCCAGCCTCCGGAAGGTGCGCGTCCTCGGAGGCGATGCAGGCGCCGCAGAGGGGCAGCCTCCGAGGCAGGGAGCGGAGCACCGAGGCTGGGGAGAGGGGCGCAGGAGCCGTGGGGTGGGGTGGGGTGGGGTGGGGGTGGGGGGCGTTCAGGACAACAGGTCAAGCCCCGGGAAGCGGCTGTCACATGTTCAAAGTCCCCACCGGGACAACAGGTCAACCCCCGGGAAGCGGCTGTAAAATTTTCAAAGTCCGCGTTCGGCCACCAGGTCAACCCGCTGAATCTACCGGGTTGACCTGGCGGCCGTTTTGCTTTCCGGCCACCAGGTCAACCCAAGGGATTCAACGGGTTGACCTGGTGGCCGGTTTGCTTTCCGGCCCGGGTGTCACCCCACTCCGAGGGCTGCGGACCACAGAGCGGGGGCTTAATAGTCGAGACGGAGCAGGTCCGGGGGAGGCTTAATAGTCGTCCCCCGGGCAGTCCGGGAGAGGCTTAATCGTCGTCCCCCGGGCGCTCCAGGGGGAAAGCTTAATAGTCCTCCCCCGACAGTGTGCGTGTGTGTGGGAGGGAGGCTTAGCAGTCTTCCCCCGGGCGGTCCGGTGGGGGAGGCTTAGCAGTCTTCCCCCGGGCGGTCCGGTGGGGGAGGCTTAGCAGTCGTCCCCAGGGCGGTCCGGGGGTGGGGGGAGGCCTCACAGTGGTCCCTCGGAGAGCCGGGTCGGCGGCAGTGGTGGGTTTACGTCCAGCCTCCGGAAGGTGCGCGTCCTTGGAGGCGATGCAGGCGCCGCAGAGGGGCAGCCTCCGAGGCAGGGAGGGGAGCACCGAGGCTGGGGAGAGGGGAGCAGGAGCCGGGGGCTGGGGGTGGGGGGGGGTCGTTCAGGACAACCGGTCAAGCCCCGGGAAGCAGCTGTCAAATGTCCCAAGTCCCCACTCGGCCACCAGGTCCACCCGAGTCTAGCAATGGGGTTGACCTGGCTGATGGCCGGTTAGTATCAAGGTAAACTCACCGTCGTCCACAGGAGGGCAGCTCTCAGGCCGTCCGGCTGCGGCTGACTCTGGGGCGGTGCCCGGTCCCGGCAGCGAGGGGCGGGGGGCGCGGAGCGACACGGAGCTAACCGGCCCCCGGGGCCGGGGGCGCCTCCCGCGACTTTGGGGGCCGCGGGTCGTCAGTGGCGTGCAGGCCGGGCCTCTCCCGGGGGATTCGGGGGGGGCGGTCCTGCGGGCCGGGCGCAGGGGGCTCGAGCGAGCCCGGGCCGGTCCGCCCCGGGGCCGGGGTCTCCGCCTGCGGCTCAGGGGGGCGCGGGTCGTCGGGGGAGGAAGCCCGGGGGAGCTGCACAGCGGCCCGCCAGGCCAGGCCTGGCCTGGATGGCCGCGGGGGGATTCGGGGCGGTCCCGCGGGCCGGCGGCCGGGCGCAGGGGAGGTGCGGGGGGCCGAGCGAGTCCGTCCCGGGCCCGGGGCCTCCCCCTGCGGCTTTGGGGGCCGTGGGTCCCCGCTGGCGGAAGCCGCTGGGCGCTGGACACCCGCCGTCCGTCCCGCCTGGCCAGGCCTGGCCTGGGTGGCCGCGGGGGGATTCGGGGCGGTCCCGCGAGCCGGCGGCCGGGCGCAGGGGGTCCGAGCGAGTCCGAGCGAGTCCGTCACGGGCCCGGGGTCTCCCCCTGCGGCTTTGGGGGCCGTGGGTCCCCGCTGGAGGAAGCCGCTGGGCGCTGGACACCCGCCGTCCGTCCCGCCTGGACAGGCCTGGCCTGGGTGGCCGCGGGGCGGTCCTGCGGGCCGGCGGCCGGGAGGGTCCGGGCCAGTCCGCCCCCATGCCCGGGGTCTCCCCCAGCGGCTTCGGTGGCCCGGGGGGTCCTCCGCGGAGGAAGCCGGGTGGGGAGCCGGACCCCAGGCGCCCAGACCCGTGACCTGCGGCCGCGACCTCCGACTCGGCAGGAGCGACGAGGGGCTTTCCGGCCCGTCCCCCCCCTCTCCTTCCTCCCCAGAAAAGGAGAGAGAGCTGGCTCGGACCGGGAAAAGCTGCCTACGGCACCTGGGATTCCCAGGCGGTCACCCATCCAAGTACTAGCCAGGCCCGGGACGGTTTACCTTCCGAGATCGGACGGGATCGGGGGCGTTCGGTCCGGTATGGCCGTAGGCACCCGGCCCCCGCGCCTCCTCGCCCGCTTTCCCCTGCCGACGGCCGGGCCTGCCGCACGGTGAGCCCCGGTCGGACTGCCCCCCTGGGGCAGGGCCCCCGTCTCTCGCGGGCCCGGTCCTTTTTTCCTTTTCGAGCTCCGGGGCCCGGGCTGGCCGCCAGAGCCCCTCCGCCCGCCCGCCCTCCCCGGCGTCGGGGAAAATATTGTCCCGGACTTCCAGTGCGCCCTGATCCTGTCAGCCGGGGGGGGGGGGTGGGTGGGGGGCAGTCCCTCGCTGCGGCCGGGGAGGGTGAGCCCAGGGCGGCTTGCCTGCCGTCCGAGTCCCCTCCCGGGCACCAGGTCAACCCCGAGTCGAAAGGGCTGAAAAATTTTCAGAGTCCCCTCCCGGGCACCAGGTCAACCCGTGGAATCGAACGGGTTCGCCTGCTGGCCGGTTCGCTTCCCGGCCACCAGGTCAACCCGTAGGTTTTAACGGGCACGCCCGGTGGCCGCTTTCCCGTCCGGTCACCAGGTCAACCCGGATCTCCCTCCTTCCCTGGGCGCCCCCTCCTCGGAGGGGTCAGGTTCCATTTTTTTTTTCCCTCCCCCAGACTTCCAGGGGCCCGATCCAGTCGGCCGGGAGGCAGTCCCTCGCTGCGGCCGGGGAGGGTGAGGCCAGGGCGGCTTGCCTGCCGTCCGAGTCCCCTCTCGGCCACCAGGTCAACCCCGAGCCGAAAGGGCTGAAAAATGTTCAGAGTCCCCTCCCGGGCACCAGGTCAACCCGTGGAATCGAACGGGTTCACCTGCTGGCCGGTTCGCTTCCCGGCCACCAGGTCAACCCGTAGGTTGCCGACGGGCCTAGCCAGTGGCCGGTTTGCTCTCCGGCCACCAGGTCAACCCCTAGGTTTTAACGGGCACGCCCGGTGGCCTCTTTCCCGTCCGGTCACCAGGTCAACCCGGATCTCCCTCCTTCCCTGGGCGCCCCCTCCTCGGAGGCGTCAGGTTCCATTCTTTTTTCCCTCCCCCAGACTTCCAGGGGCCCGATCCAGTCGGCCGGGAGGCAGTCCCTCGCTGCGGCCGGGGAGGGTGAGGCCAGGGCGGCTTGCCTGCCGTCCGAGTCCCCTCTCGGCCACCAGGTCAACCCCGAGCCGAAAGGGCTGAAAAATGTTCAGAGTCCCCTCCCGGGCACCAGGTCAACCCGTGGAATCGAACGGGTTCACCTGCTGGCCGGTTTGCTCTCCGGCCACCAGGTCAACCCCTAGGTTTTAACGGGCACGCCCGGTGGCCTCTTTCCCGTCCGGTCACCAGGTCAACCCGGATCTCCCTCCTTCCCTGGGCGCCCCCTCCTCGGAGGCGTCAGGTTCCATTCTTTTTTCCAGACTTCCAGGGGCCCGATCCAGTCGGCCGGGAGGCAGTCCCTCGCTGCGGCCGGGGAGGGTGAGCCCAGGGCGGCTTGCCTGCCGTCCGAGTCCCCTCTCGGCCACCAGGTCAACCCCGAGCCGAAAGGGCTGAAAAATGTTCAGAGTCCCCTCCCGGGCACCAGGTCAACCCGTGGAATCGAACGGGTTCACCTGCTGGCCGGTTTGCTCTCCGGCCACCAGGTCAACCCCTAGGTTTTAACGGGCACGCCCGGTGGCCTCTTTCCCGTCCGGTCACCAGGTCAACCCGGATCTCCCTCCTTCCCTGGGCGCCCCCTCCTCGGAGGCGTCAGGTTCCATTCTTTTTTCCAGACTTCCAGGGGCCCGATCCAGTCGGCCGGGAGGCAGTCCCTCGCTGCGGCCGGGGAGGGTGAGCCCAGGGCGGCCTGGTCCATGTCTCTAGTGGGCCCGATCCTTTTTTGGGTTTTTTTTTTCCGAGCTCCGGGGCCCGGCCCGCCCGGGCAGCCCTCCTCGGAGGCGTGGGGCGGATTTTTTCCCCCCCAGACTTCCAGGGGCCCGATCCTGTCGGCCGGGAGGCAGTCCCTCGCTGCGGCCGGGGAGGGTGAGCCCAGGGCGGCCTGCTTGGCGGCCGGGTCCATGTCTCTAGTGGGCCCGATCCTTTTCTTCCCTTTTCCGGCTCCGGGGCCCGGGGTGGCCGGGTAGCCCTCCGCGGTGGCGTCGGCCAATTTTTTTAAAAATCAGACTTC
>JBAIFT010000104.1:177500-182500 GCA_037349215.1 Graptemys geographica | reverse complement strand
GTCCGGGAGAGGCTTAATCGTCGTCCCCCGGGCGCTCCAGGGGGAAAGCTTAATAGTCCTCCCCCGACAGTGTGCGTGTGTGTGGGAGGGAGGCTTAGCAGTCTTCCCCCGGGCGGTCCGGTGGGGGAGGCTTAGCAGTCTTCCCCCGGGCGGTCCGGTGGGGGAGGCTTAGCAGTCGTCCCCAGGGCGGTCCGGGGGTGGGGGGAGGCCTCACAGTGGTCCCTCGGAGAGCCGGGTCGGCGGCAGTGGTGGGTTTACGTCCAGCCTCCGGAAGGTGCGCGTCCTCGGAGGCGATGCAGGCGCCGCAGAGGGGCAGCCTCCGAGGCAGGGAGCGGAGCACCGAGGCTGGGGAGAGGGGCGCAGGAGCCGTGGGGTGGGGTGGGGTGGGGTGGGGGTGGGGGGCGTTCAGGACAACAGGTCAAGCCCCGGGAAGCGGCTGTCACATGTTCAAAGTCCCCACCGGGACAACAGGTCAACCCCCGGGAAGCGGCTGTAAAATTTTCAAAGTCCGCGTTCGGCCACCAGGTCAACCCGCTGAATCTACCGGGTTGACCTGGCGGCCGTTTTGCTTTCCGGCCACCAGGTCAACCCAAGGGATTCAACGGGTTGACCTGGTGGCCGGTTTGCTTTCCGGCCCGGGTGTCACCCCACTCCGAGGGCTGCGGACCACAGAGCGGGGGCTTAATAGTCGAGACGGAGCAGGTCCGGGGGAGGCTTAATAGTCGTCCCCCGGGCAGTCCGGGAGAGGCTTAATCGTCGTCCCCCGGGCGCTCCAGGGGGAAAGCTTAATAGTCCTCCCCCGACAGTGTGCGTGTGTGTGGGAGGGAGGCTTAGCAGTCTTCCCCCGGGCGGTCCGGTGGGGGAGGCTTAGCAGTCTTCCCCCGGGCGGTCCGGTGGGGGAGGCTTAGCAGTCGTCCCCAGGGCGGTCCGGGGGTGGGGGGAGGCCTCACAGTGGTCCCTCGGAGAGCCGGGTCGGCGGCAGTGGTGGGTTTACGTCCAGCCTCCGGAAGGTGCGCGTCCTTGGAGGCGATGCAGGCGCCGCAGAGGGGCAGCCTCCGAGGCAGGGAGGGGAGCACCGAGGCTGGGGAGAGGGGAGCAGGAGCCGGGGGCTGGGGGTGGGGGGGGGTCGTTCAGGACAACCGGTCAAGCCCCGGGAAGCAGCTGTCAAATGTCCCAAGTCCCCACTCGGCCACCAGGTCCACCCGAGTCTAGCAATGGGGTTGACCTGGCTGATGGCCGGTTAGTATCAAGGTAAACTCACCGTCGTCCACAGGAGGGCAGCTCTCAGGCCGTCCGGCTGCGGCTGACTCTGGGGCGGTGCCCGGTCCCGGCAGCGAGGGGCGGGGGGCGCGGAGCGACACGGAGCTAACCGGCCCCCGGGGCCGGGGGCGCCTCCCGCGACTTTGGGGGCCGCGGGTCGTCAGTGGCGTGCAGGCCGGGCCTCTCCCGGGGGATTCGGGGGGGGCGGTCCTGCGGGCCGGGCGCAGGGGGCTCGAGCGAGCCCGGGCCGGTCCGCCCCGGGGCCGGGGTCTCCGCCTGCGGCTCAGGGGGGCGCGGGTCGTCGGGGGAGGAAGCCCGGGGGAGCTGCACAGCGGCCCGCCAGGCCAGGCCTGGCCTGGATGGCCGCGGGGGGATTCGGGGCGGTCCCGCGGGCCGGCGGCCGGGCGCAGGGGAGGTGCGGGGGGCCGAGCGAGTCCGTCCCGGGCCCGGGGCCTCCCCCTGCGGCTTTGGGGGCCGTGGGTCCCCGCTGGCGGAAGCCGCTGGGCGCTGGACACCCGCCGTCCGTCCCGCCTGGCCAGGCCTGGCCTGGGTGGCCGCGGGGGGATTCGGGGCGGTCCCGCGAGCCGGCGGCCGGGCGCAGGGGGTCCGAGCGAGTCCGAGCGAGTCCGTCACGGGCCCGGGGTCTCCCCCTGCGGCTTTGGGGGCCGTGGGTCCCCGCTGGAGGAAGCCGCTGGGCGCTGGACACCCGCCGTCCGTCCCGCCTGGACAGGCCTGGCCTGGGTGGCCGCGGGGCGGTCCTGCGGGCCGGCGGCCGGGAGGGTCCGGGCCAGTCCGCCCCCATGCCCGGGGTCTCCCCCAGCGGCTTCGGTGGCCCGGGGGGTCCTCCGCGGAGGAAGCCGGGTGGGGAGCCGGACCCCAGGCGCCCAGACCCGTGACCTGCGGCCGCGACCTCCGACTCGGCAGGAGCGACGAGGGGCTTTCCGGCCCGTCCCCCCCCTCTCCTTCCTCCCCAGAAAAGGAGAGAGAGCTGGCTCGGACCGGGAAAAGCTGCCTACGGCACCTGGGATTCCCAGGCGGTCACCCATCCAAGTACTAGCCAGGCCCGGGACGGTTTACCTTCCGAGATCGGACGGGATCGGGGGCGTTCGGTCCGGTATGGCCGTAGGCACCCGGCCCCCGCGCCTCCTCGCCCGCTTTCCCCTGCCGACGGCCGGGCCTGCCGCACGGTGAGCCCCGGTCGGACTGCCCCCCTGGGGCAGGGCCCCCGTCTCTCGCGGGCCCGGTCCTTTTTTCCTTTTCGAGCTCCGGGGCCCGGGCTGGCCGCCAGAGCCCCTCCGCCCGCCCGCCCTCCCCGGCGTCGGGGAAAATATTGTCCCGGACTTCCAGTGCGCCCTGATCCTGTCAGCCGGGGGGGGGGGGTGGGTGGGGGGCAGTCCCTCGCTGCGGCCGGGGAGGGTGAGCCCAGGGCGGCTTGCCTGCCGTCCGAGTCCCCTCCCGGGCACCAGGTCAACCCCGAGTCGAAAGGGCTGAAAAATTTTCAGAGTCCCCTCCCGGGCACCAGGTCAACCCGTGGAATCGAACGGGTTCGCCTGCTGGCCGGTTCGCTTCCCGGCCACCAGGTCAACCCGTAGGTTTTAACGGGCACGCCCGGTGGCCGCTTTCCCGTCCGGTCACCAGGTCAACCCGGATCTCCCTCCTTCCCTGGGCGCCCCCTCCTCGGAGGCGTCAGGTTCCATTTTTTTTTTCCCTCCCCCAGACTTCCAGGGGCCCGATCCAGTCGGCCGGGAGGCAGTCCCTCGCTGCGGCCGGGGAGGGTGAGGCCAGGGCGGCTTGCCTGCCGTCCGAGTCCCCTCTCGGCCACCAGGTCAACCCCGAGCCGAAAGGGCTGAAAAATGTTCAGAGTCCCCTCCCGGGCACCAGGTCAACCCGTGGAATCGAACGGGTTCACCTGCTGGCCGGTTCGCTTCCCGGCCACCAGGTCAACCCGTAGGTTGCCGACGGGCCTAGCCAGTGGCCGGTTTGCTCTCCGGCCACCAGGTCAACCCCTAGGTTTTAACGGGCACGCCCGGTGGCCTCTTTCCCGTCCGGTCACCAGGTCAACCCGGATCTCCCTCCTTCCCTGGGCGCCCCCTCCTCGGAGGCGTCAGGTTCCATTCTTTTTTCCCTCCCCCAGACTTCCAGGGGCCCGATCCAGTCGGCCGGGAGGCAGTCCCTCGCTGCGGCCGGGGAGGGTGAGGCCAGGGCGGCTTGCCTGCCGTCCGAGTCCCCTCTCGGCCACCAGGTCAACCCCGAGCCGAAAGGGCTGAAAAATGTTCAGAGTCCCCTCCCGGGCACCAGGTCAACCCGTGGAATCGAACGGGTTCACCTGCTGGCCGGTTTGCTCTCCGGCCACCAGGTCAACCCCTAGGTTTTAACGGGCACGCCCGGTGGCCTCTTTCCCGTCCGGTCACCAGGTCAACCCGGATCTCCCTCCTTCCCTGGGCGCCCCCTCCTCGGAGGCGTCAGGTTCCATTCTTTTTTCCAGACTTCCAGGGGCCCGATCCAGTCGGCCGGGAGGCAGTCCCTCGCTGCGGCCGGGGAGGGTGAGCCCAGGGCGGCTTGCCTGCCGTCCGAGTCCCCTCTCGGCCACCAGGTCAACCCCGAGCCGAAAGGGCTGAAAAATGTTCAGAGTCCCCTCCCGGGCACCAGGTCAACCCGTGGAATCGAACGGGTTCACCTGCTGGCCGGTTTGCTCTCCGGCCACCAGGTCAACCCCTAGGTTTTAACGGGCACGCCCGGTGGCCTCTTTCCCGTCCGGTCACCAGGTCAACCCGGATCTCCCTCCTTCCCTGGGCGCCCCCTCCTCGGAGGCGTCAGGTTCCATTCTTTTTTCCAGACTTCCAGGGGCCCGATCCAGTCGGCCGGGAGGCAGTCCCTCGCTGCGGCCGGGGAGGGTGAGCCCAGGGCGGCCTGGTCCATGTCTCTAGTGGGCCCGATCCTTTTTTGGGTTTTTTTTTTCCGAGCTCCGGGGCCCGGCCCGCCCGGGCAGCCCTCCTCGGAGGCGTGGGGCGGATTTTTTCCCCCCCAGACTTCCAGGGGCCCGATCCTGTCGGCCGGGAGGCAGTCCCTCGCTGCGGCCGGGGAGGGTGAGCCCAGGGCGGCCTGCTTGGCGGCCGGGTCCATGTCTCTAGTGGGCCCGATCCTTTTCTTCCCTTTTCCGGCTCCGGGGCCCGGGGTGGCCGGGTAGCCCTCCGCGGTGGCGTCGGCCAATTTTTTTAAAAATCAGACTTCCGTGGGCCCGATCCTGACGGCCGGGAGGCAGTCCCTCGCTGCGTCCGGGGACGGTGAGACGCTGGGGCACCGGGTCAACCCGGAGGAAGCGGGCTGGGGGGGGGAAGAAGAAAAAAAATTTTTTTTCCAAGTCCGAAAAATTTTCAAAGTCCCCTCCCGGCCACCAGGTCAACCCCTTTGGAGCCAATGGGTTGACCTGACGGCCGGTCGTCTCGCGGATGTCCGGAAGGGGTCGCCCAGCGCCGTCTCGGCCGACCGAGGGAACCACGAGGTGGCGCCCGGTTCCAGTTTCGTACCGCCGAAGGCGGGGCTTTGGCTTTTTCGACCTGTCTTTCGAGGACTGTGTGCGGAGATTTGTGAGGACAGGTTTTTCAGAGCCTGTGAGAACCGGAGCTCAGCCTAGGGGATCAATCCGAGTATTGTACCCGACCCTGCCCGGCGTGGGAGGGGGGGAACGGGCACGTTTGAGGGCGGAGGCCAGCACCCACCCGGCCCTCCGCCGAGACGGC
>JBAIFT010000104.1:162500-165000 GCA_037349215.1 Graptemys geographica | reverse complement strand
GGGTCTCCGCCTGCGGCTCAGGGGGGCGCGGGTCGTCGGGGGAGGAAGCCCGGGGGAGCTGCACAGCGGCCCGCCAGGCCAGGCCTGGCCTGGATGGCCGCGGGGGGATTCGGGGCGGTCCCGCGGGCCGGCGGCCGGGCGCAGGGGAGGTGCGGGGGGCCGAGCGAGTCCGTCCCGGGCCCGGGGCCTCCCCCTGCGGCTTTGGGGGCCGTGGGTCCCCGCTGGCGGAAGCCGCTGGGCGCTGGACACCCGCCGTCCGTCCCGCCTGGCCAGGCCTGGCCTGGGTGGCCGCGGGGGGATTCGGGGCGGTCCCGCGAGCCGGCGGCCGGGCGCAGGGGGTCCGAGCGAGTCCGAGCGAGTCCGTCACGGGCCCGGGGTCTCCCCCTGCGGCTTTGGGGGCCGTGGGTCCCCGCTGGAGGAAGCCGCTGGGCGCTGGACACCCGCCGTCCGTCCCGCCTGGACAGGCCTGGCCTGGGTGGCCGCGGGGCGGTCCTGCGGGCCGGCGGCCGGGAGGGTCCGGGCCAGTCCGCCCCCATGCCCGGGGTCTCCCCCAGCGGCTTCGGTGGCCCGGGGGGTCCTCCGCGGAGGAAGCCGGGTGGGGAGCCGGACCCCAGGCGCCCAGACCCGTGACCTGCGGCCGCGACCTCCGACTCGGCAGGAGCGACGAGGGGCTTTCCGGCCCGTCCCCCCCCTCTCCTTCCTCCCCAGAAAAGGAGAGAGAGCTGGCTCGGACCGGGAAAAGCTGCCTACGGCACCTGGGATTCCCAGGCGGTCACCCATCCAAGTACTAGCCAGGCCCGGGACGGTTTACCTTCCGAGATCGGACGGGATCGGGGGCGTTCGGTCCGGTATGGCCGTAGGCACCCGGCCCCCGCGCCTCCTCGCCCGCTTTCCCCTGCCGACGGCCGGGCCTGCCGCACGGTGAGCCCCGGTCGGACTGCCCCCCTGGGGCAGGGCCCCCGTCTCTCGCGGGCCCGGTCCTTTTTTCCTTTTCGAGCTCCGGGGCCCGGGCTGGCCGCCAGAGCCCCTCCGCCCGCCCGCCCTCCCCGGCGTCGGGGAAAATATTGTCCCGGACTTCCAGTGCGCCCTGATCCTGTCAGCCGGGGGGGGGGGGTGGGTGGGGGGCAGTCCCTCGCTGCGGCCGGGGAGGGTGAGCCCAGGGCGGCTTGCCTGCCGTCCGAGTCCCCTCCCGGGCACCAGGTCAACCCCGAGTCGAAAGGGCTGAAAAATTTTCAGAGTCCCCTCCCGGGCACCAGGTCAACCCGTGGAATCGAACGGGTTCGCCTGCTGGCCGGTTCGCTTCCCGGCCACCAGGTCAACCCGTAGGTTTTAACGGGCACGCCCGGTGGCCGCTTTCCCGTCCGGTCACCAGGTCAACCCGGATCTCCCTCCTTCCCTGGGCGCCCCCTCCTCGGAGGCGTCAGGTTCCATTTTTTTTTTCCCTCCCCCAGACTTCCAGGGGCCCGATCCAGTCGGCCGGGAGGCAGTCCCTCGCTGCGGCCGGGGAGGGTGAGGCCAGGGCGGCTTGCCTGCCGTCCGAGTCCCCTCTCGGCCACCAGGTCAACCCCGAGCCGAAAGGGCTGAAAAATGTTCAGAGTCCCCTCCCGGGCACCAGGTCAACCCGTGGAATCGAACGGGTTCACCTGCTGGCCGGTTCGCTTCCCGGCCACCAGGTCAACCCGTAGGTTGCCGACGGGCCTAGCCAGTGGCCGGTTTGCTCTCCGGCCACCAGGTCAACCCCTAGGTTTTAACGGGCACGCCCGGTGGCCTCTTTCCCGTCCGGTCACCAGGTCAACCCGGATCTCCCTCCTTCCCTGGGCGCCCCCTCCTCGGAGGCGTCAGGTTCCATTCTTTTTTCCCTCCCCCAGACTTCCAGGGGCCCGATCCAGTCGGCCGGGAGGCAGTCCCTCGCTGCGGCCGGGGAGGGTGAGGCCAGGGCGGCTTGCCTGCCGTCCGAGTCCCCTCTCGGCCACCAGGTCAACCCCGAGCCGAAAGGGCTGAAAAATGTTCAGAGTCCCCTCCCGGGCACCAGGTCAACCCGTGGAATCGAACGGGTTCACCTGCTGGCCGGTTTGCTCTCCGGCCACCAGGTCAACCCCTAGGTTTTAACGGGCACGCCCGGTGGCCTCTTTCCCGTCCGGTCACCAGGTCAACCCGGATCTCCCTCCTTCCCTGGGCGCCCCCTCCTCGGAGGCGTCAGGTTCCATTCTTTTTTCCAGACTTCCAGGGGCCCGATCCAGTCGGCCGGGAGGCAGTCCCTCGCTGCGGCCGGGGAGGGTGAGCCCAGGGCGGCTTGCCTGCCGTCCGAGTCCCCTCTCGGCCACCAGGTCAACCCCGAGCCGAAAGGGCTGAAAAATGTTCAGAGTCCCCTCCCGGGCACCAGGTCAACCCGTGGAATCGAACGGGTTCACCTGCTGGCCGGTTTGCTCTCCGGCCACCAGGTCAACCCCTAGGTTTTAACGGGCACGCCCGGTGGCCTCTTTCCCGTCCGGTCACCAGG
>JBAIFT010000104.1:145000-150000 GCA_037349215.1 Graptemys geographica | reverse complement strand
CCAAGGGATTCAACGGGTTGACCTGGTGGCCGGTTTGCTTTCCGGCCCGGGTGTCACCCCACTCCGAGGGCTGCGGACCACAGAGCGGGGGCTTAATAGTCGAGACGGAGCAGGTCCGGGGGAGGCTTAATAGTCGTCCCCCGGGCAGTCCGGGAGAGGCTTAATCGTCGTCCCCCGGGCGCTCCAGGGGGAAAGCTTAATAGTCCTCCCCCGACAGTGTGCGTGTGTGTGGGAGGGAGGCTTAGCAGTCTTCCCCCGGGCGGTCCGGTGGGGGAGGCTTAGCAGTCTTCCCCCGGGCGGTCCGGTGGGGGAGGCTTAGCAGTCTTCCCCCGGGCGGTCCGGTGGGGGAGGCTTAGCAGTCGTCCCCAGGGCGGTCCGGGGGTGGGGGGAGGCCTCACAGTGGTCCCTCGGAGAGCCGGGTCGGCGGCAGTGGTGGGTTTACGTCCAGCCTCCGGAAGGTGCGCGTCCTTGGAGGCGATGCAGGCGCCGCAGAGGGGCAGCCTCCGAGGCAGGGAGGGGAGCACCGAGGCTGGGGAGAGGGGAGCAGGAGCCGGGGGCTGGGGGTGGGGGGGGGTCGTTCAGGACAACCGGTCAAGCCCCGGGAAGCAGCTGTCAAATGTCCCAAGTCCCCACTCGGCCACCAGGTCCACCCGAGTCTAGCAATGGGGTTGACCTGGCTGATGGCCGGTTAGTATCAAGGTAAACTCACCGTCGTCCACAGGAGGGCAGCTCTCAGGCCGTCCGGCTGCGGCTGACTCTGGGGCGGTGCCCGGTCCCGGCAGCGAGGGGCGGGGGGCGCGGAGCGACACGGAGCTAACCGGCCCCCGGGGCCGGGGGCGCCTCCCGCGACTTTGGGGGCCGCGGGTCGTCAGTGGCGTGCAGGCCGGGCCTCTCCCGGGGGATTCGGGGGGGGCGGTCCTGCGGGCCGGGCGCAGGGGGCTCGAGCGAGCCCGGGCCGGTCCGCCCCGGGGCCGGGGTCTCCGCCTGCGGCTCAGGGGGGCGCGGGTCGTCGGGGGAGGAAGCCCGGGGGAGCTGCACAGCGGCCCGCCAGGCCAGGCCTGGCCTGGATGGCCGCGGGGGGATTCGGGGCGGTCCCGCGGGCCGGCGGCCGGGCGCAGGGGAGGTGCGGGGGGCCGAGCGAGTCCGTCCCGGGCCCGGGGCCTCCCCCTGCGGCTTTGGGGGCCGTGGGTCCCCGCTGGCGGAAGCCGCTGGGCGCTGGACACCCGCCGTCCGTCCCGCCTGGCCAGGCCTGGCCTGGGTGGCCGCGGGGGGATTCGGGGCGGTCCCGCGAGCCGGCGGCCGGGCGCAGGGGGTCCGAGCGAGTCCGAGCGAGTCCGTCACGGGCCCGGGGTCTCCCCCTGCGGCTTTGGGGGCCGTGGGTCCCCGCTGGAGGAAGCCGCTGGGCGCTGGACACCCGCCGTCCGTCCCGCCTGGACAGGCCTGGCCTGGGTGGCCGCGGGGCGGTCCTGCGGGCCGGCGGCCGGGAGGGTCCGGGCCAGTCCGCCCCCATGCCCGGGGTCTCCCCCAGCGGCTTCGGTGGCCCGGGGGGTCCTCCGCGGAGGAAGCCGGGTGGGGAGCCGGACCCCAGGCGCCCAGACCCGTGACCTGCGGCCGCGACCTCCGACTCGGCAGGAGCGACGAGGGGCTTTCCGGCCCGTCCCCCCCCTCTCCTTCCTCCCCAGAAAAGGAGAGAGAGCTGGCTCGGACCGGGAAAAGCTGCCTACGGCACCTGGGATTCCCAGGCGGTCACCCATCCAAGTACTAGCCAGGCCCGGGACGGTTTACCTTCCGAGATCGGACGGGATCGGGGGCGTTCGGTCCGGTATGGCCGTAGGCACCCGGCCCCCGCGCCTCCTCGCCCGCTTTCCCCTGCCGACGGCCGGGCCTGCCGCACGGTGAGCCCCGGTCGGACTGCCCCCCTGGGGCAGGGCCCCCGTCTCTCGCGGGCCCGGTCCTTTTTTCCTTTTCGAGCTCCGGGGCCCGGGCTGGCCGCCAGAGCCCCTCCGCCCGCCCGCCCTCCCCGGCGTCGGGGAAAATATTGTCCCGGACTTCCAGTGCGCCCTGATCCTGTCAGCCGGGGGGGGGGGGTGGGTGGGGGGCAGTCCCTCGCTGCGGCCGGGGAGGGTGAGCCCAGGGCGGCTTGCCTGCCGTCCGAGTCCCCTCCCGGGCACCAGGTCAACCCCGAGTCGAAAGGGCTGAAAAATTTTCAGAGTCCCCTCCCGGGCACCAGGTCAACCCGTGGAATCGAACGGGTTCGCCTGCTGGCCGGTTCGCTTCCCGGCCACCAGGTCAACCCGTAGGTTTTAACGGGCACGCCCGGTGGCCGCTTTCCCGTCCGGTCACCAGGTCAACCCGGATCTCCCTCCTTCCCTGGGCGCCCCCTCCTCGGAGGCGTCAGGTTCCATTTTTTTTTTCCCTCCCCCAGACTTCCAGGGGCCCGATCCAGTCGGCCGGGAGGCAGTCCCTCGCTGCGGCCGGGGAGGGTGAGGCCAGGGCGGCTTGCCTGCCGTCCGAGTCCCCTCTCGGCCACCAGGTCAACCCCGAGCCGAAAGGGCTGAAAAATGTTCAGAGTCCCCTCCCGGGCACCAGGTCAACCCGTGGAATCGAACGGGTTCACCTGCTGGCCGGTTCGCTTCCCGGCCACCAGGTCAACCCGTAGGTTGCCGACGGGCCTAGCCAGTGGCCGGTTTGCTCTCCGGCCACCAGGTCAACCCCTAGGTTTTAACGGGCACGCCCGGTGGCCTCTTTCCCGTCCGGTCACCAGGTCAACCCGGATCTCCCTCCTTCCCTGGGCGCCCCCTCCTCGGAGGCGTCAGGTTCCATTCTTTTTTCCCTCCCCCAGACTTCCAGGGGCCCGATCCAGTCGGCCGGGAGGCAGTCCCTCGCTGCGGCCGGGGAGGGTGAGGCCAGGGCGGCTTGCCTGCCGTCCGAGTCCCCTCTCGGCCACCAGGTCAACCCCGAGCCGAAAGGGCTGAAAAATGTTCAGAGTCCCCTCCCGGGCACCAGGTCAACCCGTGGAATCGAACGGGTTCACCTGCTGGCCGGTTTGCTCTCCGGCCACCAGGTCAACCCCTAGGTTTTAACGGGCACGCCCGGTGGCCTCTTTCCCGTCCGGTCACCAGGTCAACCCGGATCTCCCTCCTTCCCTGGGCGCCCCCTCCTCGGAGGCGTCAGGTTCCATTCTTTTTTCCAGACTTCCAGGGGCCCGATCCAGTCGGCCGGGAGGCAGTCCCTCGCTGCGGCCGGGGAGGGTGAGCCCAGGGCGGCTTGCCTGCCGTCCGAGTCCCCTCTCGGCCACCAGGTCAACCCCGAGCCGAAAGGGCTGAAAAATGTTCAGAGTCCCCTCCCGGGCACCAGGTCAACCCGTGGAATCGAACGGGTTCACCTGCTGGCCGGTTTGCTCTCCGGCCACCAGGTCAACCCCTAGGTTTTAACGGGCACGCCCGGTGGCCTCTTTCCCGTCCGGTCACCAGGTCAACCCGGATCTCCCTCCTTCCCTGGGCGCCCCCTCCTCGGAGGCGTCAGGTTCCATTCTTTTTTCCAGACTTCCAGGGGCCCGATCCAGTCGGCCGGGAGGCAGTCCCTCGCTGCGGCCGGGGAGGGTGAGCCCAGGGCGGCCTGGTCCATGTCTCTAGTGGGCCCGATCCTTTTTTGGGTTTTTTTTTTCCGAGCTCCGGGGCCCGGCCCGCCCGGGCAGCCCTCCTCGGAGGCGTGGGGCGGATTTTTTCCCCCCCAGACTTCCAGGGGCCCGATCCTGTCGGCCGGGAGGCAGTCCCTCGCTGCGGCCGGGGAGGGTGAGCCCAGGGCGGCCTGCTTGGCGGCCGGGTCCATGTCTCTAGTGGGCCCGATCCTTTTCTTCCCTTTTCCGGCTCCGGGGCCCGGGGTGGCCGGGTAGCCCTCCGCGGTGGCGTCGGCCAATTTTTTTAAAAATCAGACTTCCGTGGGCCCGATCCTGACGGCCGGGAGGCAGTCCCTCGCTGCGTCCGGGGACGGTGAGACGCTGGGGCACCGGGTCAACCCGGAGGAAGCGGGCTGGGGGGGGGAAGAAGAAAAAAAATTTTTTTTCCAAGTCCGAAAAATTTTCAAAGTCCCCTCCCGGCCACCAGGTCAACCCCTTTGGAGCCAATGGGTTGACCTGACGGCCGGTCGTCTCGCGGATGTCCGGAAGGGGTCGCCCAGCGCCGTCTCGGCCGACCGAGGGAACCACGAGGTGGCGCCCGGTTCCAGTTTCGTACCGCCGAAGGCGGGGCTTTGGCTTTTTCGACCTGTCTTTCGAGGACTGTGTGCGGAGATTTGTGAGGACAGGTTTTTCAGAGCCTGTGAGAACCGGAGCTCAGCCTAGGGGATCAATCCGAGTATTGTACCCGACCCTGCCCGGCGTGGGAGGGGGGGAACGGGCACGTTTGAGGGCGGAGGCCAGCACCCACCCGGCCCTCCGCCGAGACGGCCCGCTTTTCCCGGCTCTTAGCTCACGGGCCCCGCAGCGGCCGGGAGCCGAGCTCCGAGTGTCGGCGCCCCCCGGAGGGAGGGGGGCCCGCTCCTCTCGCGCCCGCCGATCGATGTGGCGCTGACGTTTGCGACGGGAAGGGCCCTTCGCGGGCCGGCACCCCAACCGCGGGGCCGTCCGGTGTTCAGGCGGATTGGGACCCTCTTCCTTTTCGCGTGCATGGATCCAGGGACCGATGGGGACTTCCCTCCTCGGGGCGGCCCGGGCACGTGCCCGGCCCTCCGTGCGTGGGGCCGTCTGGCCGAGATCTCCGCCGTGCGAGGTCGAGCGGTTCCGGCAGACCACCCAGGGGTCCGAAAAACCCAGGGAGCCGCGAGGCTCAGCAGGGCCAAACACGGTCGCGAGAGCGAGCAGGGGCGCGCTGCGGTCCCCCCCGACAGGACCACACCACGCGGCGCGGGCCGCGGGAGGTGGGTTGGCCCTCGGCGTCGGTGGGACCCCCATACCGCCCTCTCGCTGGAGCACCAGTAACCCCTGCTGCCCTCCCTGTCTG
>JBAIFT010000104.1:130000-135000 GCA_037349215.1 Graptemys geographica | reverse complement strand
GAGTGGGGAGCAGGAGCCGTGGGGTGGGGGGCGTTCAGGACAACAGGTCAAGCCCCGGGAAGCGGCTGTCACATGTTCAAAGTCCCCACCGGGACAACAGGTCAACCCCCGGGAAGCGGCTGTAAAATTTTCAAAGTCCGCGTTCGGCCACCAGGTCAACCCGCTGAATCTACCGGGTTGACCTGGCGGCCGTTTTGCTTTCCGGCCACCAGGTCAACCCAAGGGATTCAACGGGTTGACCTGGTGGCCGGTTTGCTTTCCGGCCCGGGTGTCACCCCACTCCGAGGGCAGCACGGCAGTGGTCCTGAGGACCACAGAGGGGGGGGGGGCTTAATAGTCGAGAGGGAGCAGGTCCGGGGGAGGCTTAATAGTCGTCCCCCGGGCAGTCCGGGAGAGGCTTAATCGTCGTCCCCCGGGCGCTCCAGGGGGAAAGCTTAATAGTCCTCCCCCGACAGTGTGCGTGTGTGTGGGAGGGAGGCTTAGCAGTCTTCCCCCGGGCGGTCCGGTGGGGGAGGCTTAGCAGTCTTCCCCCGGGCGGTCCGGTGGGGGAGGCTTAGCAGTCGTCCCCAGGGCGGTCCGGGGGTGGGGGGAGGCCTCACAGTGGTCCCTCGGAGAGCCGGGTCGGCGGCAGTGGTGGGTTTACGTCCAGCCTCCGGAAGGTGCGCGTCCTCGGAGGCGATGCAGGCGCCGCAGAGGGGCAGCCTCCGAGGCAGGGAGCGGAGCACCGAGGCTGGGGAGAGGGGCGCAGGAGCCGTGGGGTGGGGTGGGGTGGGGTGGGGGTGGGGGGCGTTCAGGACAACAGGTCAAGCCCCGGGAAGCGGCTGTCACATGTTCAAAGTCCCCACCGGGACAACAGGTCAACCCCCGGGAAGCGGCTGTAAAATTTTCAAAGTCCGCGTTCGGCCACCAGGTCAACCCGCTGAATCTACCGGGTTGACCTGGCGGCCGTTTTGCTTTCCGGCCACCAGGTCAACCCAAGGGATTCAACGGGTTGACCTGGTGGCCGGTTTGCTTTCCGGCCCGGGTGTCACCCCACTCCGAGGGCTGCGGACCACAGAGCGGGGGCTTAATAGTCGAGACGGAGCAGGTCCGGGGGAGGCTTAATAGTCGTCCCCCGGGCAGTCCGGGAGAGGCTTAATCGTCGTCCCCCGGGCGCTCCAGGGGGAAAGCTTAATAGTCCTCCCCCGACAGTGTGCGTGTGTGTGGGAGGGAGGCTTAGCAGTCTTCCCCCGGGCGGTCCGGTGGGGGAGGCTTAGCAGTCTTCCCCCGGGCGGTCCGGTGGGGGAGGCTTAGCAGTCTTCCCCCGGGCGGTCCGGTGGGGGAGGCTTAGCAGTCGTCCCCAGGGCGGTCCGGGGGTGGGGGGAGGCCTCACAGTGGTCCCTCGGAGAGCCGGGTCGGCGGCAGTGGTGGGTTTACGTCCAGCCTCCGGAAGGTGCGCGTCCTTGGAGGCGATGCAGGCGCCGCAGAGGGGCAGCCTCCGAGGCAGGGAGGGGAGCACCGAGGCTGGGGAGAGGGGAGCAGGAGCCGGGGGCTGGGGGTGGGGGGGGGTCGTTCAGGACAACCGGTCAAGCCCCGGGAAGCAGCTGTCAAATGTCCCAAGTCCCCACTCGGCCACCAGGTCCACCCGAGTCTAGCAATGGGGTTGACCTGGCTGATGGCCGGTTAGTATCAAGGTAAACTCACCGTCGTCCACAGGAGGGCAGCTCTCAGGCCGTCCGGCTGCGGCTGACTCTGGGGCGGTGCCCGGTCCCGGCAGCGAGGGGCGGGGGGCGCGGAGCGACACGGAGCTAACCGGCCCCCGGGGCCGGGGGCGCCTCCCGCGACTTTGGGGGCCGCGGGTCGTCAGTGGCGTGCAGGCCGGGCCTCTCCCGGGGGATTCGGGGGGGGCGGTCCTGCGGGCCGGGCGCAGGGGGCTCGAGCGAGCCCGGGCCGGTCCGCCCCGGGGCCGGGGTCTCCGCCTGCGGCTCAGGGGGGCGCGGGTCGTCGGGGGAGGAAGCCCGGGGGAGCTGCACAGCGGCCCGCCAGGCCAGGCCTGGCCTGGATGGCCGCGGGGGGATTCGGGGCGGTCCCGCGGGCCGGCGGCCGGGCGCAGGGGAGGTGCGGGGGGCCGAGCGAGTCCGTCCCGGGCCCGGGGCCTCCCCCTGCGGCTTTGGGGGCCGTGGGTCCCCGCTGGCGGAAGCCGCTGGGCGCTGGACACCCGCCGTCCGTCCCGCCTGGCCAGGCCTGGCCTGGGTGGCCGCGGGGGGATTCGGGGCGGTCCCGCGAGCCGGCGGCCGGGCGCAGGGGGTCCGAGCGAGTCCGAGCGAGTCCGTCACGGGCCCGGGGTCTCCCCCTGCGGCTTTGGGGGCCGTGGGTCCCCGCTGGAGGAAGCCGCTGGGCGCTGGACACCCGCCGTCCGTCCCGCCTGGACAGGCCTGGCCTGGGTGGCCGCGGGGCGGTCCTGCGGGCCGGCGGCCGGGAGGGTCCGGGCCAGTCCGCCCCCATGCCCGGGGTCTCCCCCAGCGGCTTCGGTGGCCCGGGGGGTCCTCCGCGGAGGAAGCCGGGTGGGGAGCCGGACCCCAGGCGCCCAGACCCGTGACCTGCGGCCGCGACCTCCGACTCGGCAGGAGCGACGAGGGGCTTTCCGGCCCGTCCCCCCCCTCTCCTTCCTCCCCAGAAAAGGAGAGAGAGCTGGCTCGGACCGGGAAAAGCTGCCTACGGCACCTGGGATTCCCAGGCGGTCACCCATCCAAGTACTAGCCAGGCCCGGGACGGTTTACCTTCCGAGATCGGACGGGATCGGGGGCGTTCGGTCCGGTATGGCCGTAGGCACCCGGCCCCCGCGCCTCCTCGCCCGCTTTCCCCTGCCGACGGCCGGGCCTGCCGCACGGTGAGCCCCGGTCGGACTGCCCCCCTGGGGCAGGGCCCCCGTCTCTCGCGGGCCCGGTCCTTTTTTCCTTTTCGAGCTCCGGGGCCCGGGCTGGCCGCCAGAGCCCCTCCGCCCGCCCGCCCTCCCCGGCGTCGGGGAAAATATTGTCCCGGACTTCCAGTGCGCCCTGATCCTGTCAGCCGGGGGGGGGGGGTGGGTGGGGGGCAGTCCCTCGCTGCGGCCGGGGAGGGTGAGCCCAGGGCGGCTTGCCTGCCGTCCGAGTCCCCTCCCGGGCACCAGGTCAACCCGTGGAATCGAACGGGTTCGCCTGCTGGCCGGTTCGCTTCCCGGCCACCAGGTCAACCCGTAGGTTTTAACGGGCACGCCCGGTGGCCGCTTTCCCGTCCGGTCACCAGGTCAACCCGGATCTCCCTCCTTCCCTGGGCGCCCCCTCCTCGGAGGCGTCAGGTTCCATTTTTTTTTTCCCTCCCCCAGACTTCCAGGGGCCCGATCCAGTCGGCCGGGAGGCAGTCCCTCGCTGCGGCCGGGGAGGGTGAGGCCAGGGCGGCTTGCCTGCCGTCCGAGTCCCCTCTCGGCCACCAGGTCAACCCCGAGCCGAAAGGGCTGAAAAATGTTCAGAGTCCCCTCCCGGGCACCAGGTCAACCCGTGGAATCGAACGGGTTCACCTGCTGGCCGGTTCGCTTCCCGGCCACCAGGTCAACCCGTAGGTTGCCGACGGGCCTAGCCAGTGGCCGGTTTGCTCTCCGGCCACCAGGTCAACCCCTAGGTTTTAACGGGCACGCCCGGTGGCCTCTTTCCCGTCCGGTCACCAGGTCAACCCGGATCTCCCTCCTTCCCTGGGCGCCCCCTCCTCGGAGGCGTCAGGTTCCATTCTTTTTTCCCTCCCCCAGACTTCCAGGGGCCCGATCCAGTCGGCCGGGAGGCAGTCCCTCGCTGCGGCCGGGGAGGGTGAGGCCAGGGCGGCTTGCCTGCCGTCCGAGTCCCCTCTCGGCCACCAGGTCAACCCCGAGCCGAAAGGGCTGAAAAATGTTCAGAGTCCCCTCCCGGGCACCAGGTCAACCCGTGGAATCGAACGGGTTCACCTGCTGGCCGGTTTGCTCTCCGGCCACCAGGTCAACCCCTAGGTTTTAACGGGCACGCCCGGTGGCCTCTTTCCCGTCCGGTCACCAGGTCAACCCGGATCTCCCTCCTTCCCTGGGCGCCCCCTCCTCGGAGGCGTCAGGTTCCATTCTTTTTTCCAGACTTCCAGGGGCCCGATCCAGTCGGCCGGGAGGCAGTCCCTCGCTGCGGCCGGGGAGGGTGAGCCCAGGGCGGCTTGCCTGCCGTCCGAGTCCCCTCTCGGCCACCAGGTCAACCCCGAGCCGAAAGGGCTGAAAAATGTTCAGAGTCCCCTCCCGGGCACCAGGTCAACCCGTGGAATCGAACGGGTTCACCTGCTGGCCGGTTTGCTCTCCGGCCACCAGGTCAACCCCTAGGTTTTAACGGGCACGCCCGGTGGCCTCTTTCCCGTCCGGTCACCAGGTCAACCCGGATCTCCCTCCTTCCCTGGGCGCCCCCTCCTCGGAGGCGTCAGGTTCCATTCTTTTTTCCAGACTTCCAGGGGCCCGATCCAGTCGGCCGGGAGGCAGTCCCTCGCTGCGGCCGGGGAGGGTGAGCCCAGGGCGGCCTGGTCCATGTCTCTAGTGGGCCCGATCCTTTTTTGGGTTTTTTTTTTCCGAGCTCCGGGGCCCGGCCCGCCCGGGCAGCCCTCCTCGGAGGCGTGGGGCGGATTTTTTCCCCCCCAGACTTCCAGGGGCCCGATCCTGTCGGCCGGGAGGCAGTCCCTCGCTGCGGCCGGGGAGGGTGAGCCCAGGGCGGCCTGCTTGGCGGCCGGGTCCATGTCTCTAGTGGGCCCGATCCTTTTCTTCCCTTTTCCGGCTCCGGGGCCCGGGGTGGCCGGGTAGCCCTCCGCGGTGGCGTCGGCCAATTTTTTTAAAAATCAGACTTCCGTGGGCCCGATCCTGACGGCCGGGAGGCAGTCCCTCGCTGCGTCCGGGGACGGTGAGACGCTGGGGCACCGGGTCAACCCGGAGGAAGCGGGCTGGGGGGGGGAAGAAGAAAAAAAATTTTTTTTCCAAGTCCGAAAAATTT
>JBAIFT010000104.1:112500-117500 GCA_037349215.1 Graptemys geographica | reverse complement strand
CCCGGGCGGTCCGGTGGGGGAGGCTTAGCAGTCGTCCCCAGGGCGGTCCGGGGGTGGGGGGAGGCCTCACAGTGGTCCCTCGGAGAGCCGGGTCGGCGGCAGTGGTGGGTTTACGTCCAGCCTCCGGAAGGTGCGCGTCCTCGGAGGCGATGCAGGCGCCGCAGAGGGGCAGCCTCCGAGGCAGGGAGCGGAGCACCGAGGCTGGGGAGAGGGGCGCAGGAGCCGTGGGGTGGGGTGGGGTGGGGTGGGGGTGGGGGGCGTTCAGGACAACAGGTCAAGCCCCGGGAAGCGGCTGTCACATGTTCAAAGTCCCCACCGGGACAACAGGTCAACCCCCGGGAAGCGGCTGTAAAATTTTCAAAGTCCGCGTTCGGCCACCAGGTCAACCCGCTGAATCTACCGGGTTGACCTGGCGGCCGTTTTGCTTTCCGGCCACCAGGTCAACCCAAGGGATTCAACGGGTTGACCTGGTGGCCGGTTTGCTTTCCGGCCCGGGTGTCACCCCACTCCGAGGGCTGCGGACCACAGAGCGGGGGCTTAATAGTCGAGACGGAGCAGGTCCGGGGGAGGCTTAATAGTCGTCCCCCGGGCAGTCCGGGAGAGGCTTAATCGTCGTCCCCCGGGCGCTCCAGGGGGAAAGCTTAATAGTCCTCCCCCGACAGTGTGCGTGTGTGTGGGAGGGAGGCTTAGCAGTCTTCCCCCGGGCGGTCCGGTGGGGGAGGCTTAGCAGTCTTCCCCCGGGCGGTCCGGTGGGGGAGGCTTAGCAGTCGTCCCCAGGGCGGTCCGGGGGTGGGGGGAGGCCTCACAGTGGTCCCTCGGAGAGCCGGGTCGGCGGCAGTGGTGGGTTTACGTCCAGCCTCCGGAAGGTGCGCGTCCTTGGAGGCGATGCAGGCGCCGCAGAGGGGCAGCCTCCGAGGCAGGGAGGGGAGCACCGAGGCTGGGGAGAGGGGAGCAGGAGCCGGGGGCTGGGGGTGGGGGGGGGTCGTTCAGGACAACCGGTCAAGCCCCGGGAAGCAGCTGTCAAATGTCCCAAGTCCCCACTCGGCCACCAGGTCCACCCGAGTCTAGCAATGGGGTTGACCTGGCTGATGGCCGGTTAGTATCAAGGTAAACTCACCGTCGTCCACAGGAGGGCAGCTCTCAGGCCGTCCGGCTGCGGCTGACTCTGGGGCGGTGCCCGGTCCCGGCAGCGAGGGGCGGGGGGCGCGGAGCGACACGGAGCTAACCGGCCCCCGGGGCCGGGGGCGCCTCCCGCGACTTTGGGGGCCGCGGGTCGTCAGTGGCGTGCAGGCCGGGCCTCTCCCGGGGGATTCGGGGGGGGCGGTCCTGCGGGCCGGGCGCAGGGGGCTCGAGCGAGCCCGGGCCGGTCCGCCCCGGGGCCGGGGTCTCCGCCTGCGGCTCAGGGGGGCGCGGGTCGTCGGGGGAGGAAGCCCGGGGGAGCTGCACAGCGGCCCGCCAGGCCAGGCCTGGCCTGGATGGCCGCGGGGGGATTCGGGGCGGTCCCGCGGGCCGGCGGCCGGGCGCAGGGGAGGTGCGGGGGGCCGAGCGAGTCCGTCCCGGGCCCGGGGCCTCCCCCTGCGGCTTTGGGGGCCGTGGGTCCCCGCTGGCGGAAGCCGCTGGGCGCTGGACACCCGCCGTCCGTCCCGCCTGGCCAGGCCTGGCCTGGGTGGCCGCGGGGGGATTCGGGGCGGTCCCGCGAGCCGGCGGCCGGGCGCAGGGGGTCCGAGCGAGTCCGAGCGAGTCCGTCACGGGCCCGGGGTCTCCCCCTGCGGCTTTGGGGGCCGTGGGTCCCCGCTGGAGGAAGCCGCTGGGCGCTGGACACCCGCCGTCCGTCCCGCCTGGACAGGCCTGGCCTGGGTGGCCGCGGGGCGGTCCTGCGGGCCGGCGGCCGGGAGGGTCCGGGCCAGTCCGCCCCCATGCCCGGGGTCTCCCCCAGCGGCTTCGGTGGCCCGGGGGGTCCTCCGCGGAGGAAGCCGGGTGGGGAGCCGGACCCCAGGCGCCCAGACCCGTGACCTGCGGCCGCGACCTCCGACTCGGCAGGAGCGACGAGGGGCTTTCCGGCCCGTCCCCCCCCTCTCCTTCCTCCCCAGAAAAGGAGAGAGAGCTGGCTCGGACCGGGAAAAGCTGCCTACGGCACCTGGGATTCCCAGGCGGTCACCCATCCAAGTACTAGCCAGGCCCGGGACGGTTTACCTTCCGAGATCGGACGGGATCGGGGGCGTTCGGTCCGGTATGGCCGTAGGCACCCGGCCCCCGCGCCTCCTCGCCCGCTTTCCCCTGCCGACGGCCGGGCCTGCCGCACGGTGAGCCCCGGTCGGACTGCCCCCCTGGGGCAGGGCCCCCGTCTCTCGCGGGCCCGGTCCTTTTTTCCTTTTCGAGCTCCGGGGCCCGGGCTGGCCGCCAGAGCCCCTCCGCCCGCCCGCCCTCCCCGGCGTCGGGGAAAATATTGTCCCGGACTTCCAGTGCGCCCTGATCCTGTCAGCCGGGGGGGGGGGGTGGGTGGGGGGCAGTCCCTCGCTGCGGCCGGGGAGGGTGAGCCCAGGGCGGCTTGCCTGCCGTCCGAGTCCCCTCCCGGGCACCAGGTCAACCCCGAGTCGAAAGGGCTGAAAAATTTTCAGAGTCCCCTCCCGGGCACCAGGTCAACCCGTGGAATCGAACGGGTTCGCCTGCTGGCCGGTTCGCTTCCCGGCCACCAGGTCAACCCGTAGGTTTTAACGGGCACGCCCGGTGGCCGCTTTCCCGTCCGGTCACCAGGTCAACCCGGATCTCCCTCCTTCCCTGGGCGCCCCCTCCTCGGAGGCGTCAGGTTCCATTTTTTTTTTCCCTCCCCCAGACTTCCAGGGGCCCGATCCAGTCGGCCGGGAGGCAGTCCCTCGCTGCGGCCGGGGAGGGTGAGGCCAGGGCGGCTTGCCTGCCGTCCGAGTCCCCTCTCGGCCACCAGGTCAACCCCGAGCCGAAAGGGCTGAAAAATGTTCAGAGTCCCCTCCCGGGCACCAGGTCAACCCGTGGAATCGAACGGGTTCACCTGCTGGCCGGTTCGCTTCCCGGCCACCAGGTCAACCCGTAGGTTGCCGACGGGCCTAGCCAGTGGCCGGTTTGCTCTCCGGCCACCAGGTCAACCCCTAGGTTTTAACGGGCACGCCCGGTGGCCTCTTTCCCGTCCGGTCACCAGGTCAACCCGGATCTCCCTCCTTCCCTGGGCGCCCCCTCCTCGGAGGCGTCAGGTTCCATTCTTTTTTCCCTCCCCCAGACTTCCAGGGGCCCGATCCAGTCGGCCGGGAGGCAGTCCCTCGCTGCGGCCGGGGAGGGTGAGGCCAGGGCGGCTTGCCTGCCGTCCGAGTCCCCTCTCGGCCACCAGGTCAACCCCGAGCCGAAAGGGCTGAAAAATGTTCAGAGTCCCCTCCCGGGCACCAGGTCAACCCGTGGAATCGAACGGGTTCACCTGCTGGCCGGTTTGCTCTCCGGCCACCAGGTCAACCCCTAGGTTTTAACGGGCACGCCCGGTGGCCTCTTTCCCGTCCGGTCACCAGGTCAACCCGGATCTCCCTCCTTCCCTGGGCGCCCCCTCCTCGGAGGCGTCAGGTTCCATTCTTTTTTCCAGACTTCCAGGGGCCCGATCCAGTCGGCCGGGAGGCAGTCCCTCGCTGCGGCCGGGGAGGGTGAGCCCAGGGCGGCTTGCCTGCCGTCCGAGTCCCCTCTCGGCCACCAGGTCAACCCCGAGCCGAAAGGGCTGAAAAATGTTCAGAGTCCCCTCCCGGGCACCAGGTCAACCCGTGGAATCGAACGGGTTCACCTGCTGGCCGGTTTGCTCTCCGGCCACCAGGTCAACCCCTAGGTTTTAACGGGCACGCCCGGTGGCCTCTTTCCCGTCCGGTCACCAGGTCAACCCGGATCTCCCTCCTTCCCTGGGCGCCCCCTCCTCGGAGGCGTCAGGTTCCATTCTTTTTTCCAGACTTCCAGGGGCCCGATCCAGTCGGCCGGGAGGCAGTCCCTCGCTGCGGCCGGGGAGGGTGAGCCCAGGGCGGCCTGGTCCATGTCTCTAGTGGGCCCGATCCTTTTTTGGGTTTTTTTTTTCCGAGCTCCGGGGCCCGGCCCGCCCGGGCAGCCCTCCTCGGAGGCGTGGGGCGGATTTTTTCCCCCCCAGACTTCCAGGGGCCCGATCCTGTCGGCCGGGAGGCAGTCCCTCGCTGCGGCCGGGGAGGGTGAGCCCAGGGCGGCCTGCTTGGCGGCCGGGTCCATGTCTCTAGTGGGCCCGATCCTTTTCTTCCCTTTTCCGGCTCCGGGGCCCGGGGTGGCCGGGTAGCCCTCCGCGGTGGCGTCGGCCAATTTTTTTAAAAATCAGACTTCCGTGGGCCCGATCCTGACGGCCGGGAGGCAGTCCCTCGCTGCGTCCGGGGACGGTGAGACGCTGGGGCACCGGGTCAACCCGGAGGAAGCGGGCTGGGGGGGGGAAGAAGAAAAAAAATTTTTTTTCCAAGTCCGAAAAATTTTCAAAGTCCCCTCCCGGCCACCAGGTCAACCCCTTTGGAGCCAATGGGTTGACCTGACGGCCGGTCGTCTCGCGGATGTCCGGAAGGGGTCGCCCAGCGCCGTCTCGGCCGACCGAGGGAACCACGAGGTGGCGCCCGGTTCCAGTTTCGTACCGCCGAAGGCGGGGCTTTGGCTTTTTCGACCTGTCTTTCGAGGACTGTGTGCGGAGATTTGTGAGGACAGGTTTTTCAGAGCCTGTGAGAACCGGAGCTCAGCCTAGGGGATCAATCCGAGTATTGTACCCGACCCTGCCCGGCGTGGGAGGGGGGGAACGGGCACGTTTGAGGGCGGAGGCCAGCACCCACCCGGCCCTCCGCCGAGACGGCCCGCTTTTCCCGGCTCTTAGCTCACGGGCCCCGCAGCGGCCGGGAGCCGAGCTCCGAGTGTCGGCGCCCCCCGGAGGGAGGGGGGCCCGCTCCTCTCGCGCCCGCCGATCGATGTGGCGCTGACGTTCGCGACGGGAAGGGCCC
>JBAIFT010000104.1:97500-100000 GCA_037349215.1 Graptemys geographica | reverse complement strand
GAGGGCTGCGGACCACAGAGCGGGGGCTTAATAGTCGAGACGGAGCAGGTCCGGGGGAGGCTTAATAGTCGTCCCCCGGGCAGTCCGGGAGAGGCTTAATCGTCGTCCCCCGGGCGCTCCAGGGGGAAAGCTTAATAGTCCTCCCCCGACAGTGTGCGTGTGTGTGGGAGGGAGGCTTAGCAGTCTTCCCCCGGGCGGTCCGGTGGGGGAGGCTTAGCAGTCTTCCCCCGGGCGGTCCGGTGGGGGAGGCTTAGCAGTCGTCCCCAGGGCGGTCCGGGGGTGGGGGGAGGCCTCACAGTGGTCCCTCGGAGAGCCGGGTCGGCGGCAGTGGTGGGTTTACGTCCAGCCTCCGGAAGGTGCGCGTCCTTGGAGGCGATGCAGGCGCCGCAGAGGGGCAGCCTCCGAGGCAGGGAGGGGAGCACCGAGGCTGGGGAGAGGGGAGCAGGAGCCGGGGGCTGGGGGTGGGGGGGGGTCGTTCAGGACAACCGGTCAAGCCCCGGGAAGCAGCTGTCAAATGTCCCAAGTCCCCACTCGGCCACCAGGTCCACCCGAGTCTAGCAATGGGGTTGACCTGGCTGATGGCCGGTTAGTATCAAGGTAAACTCACCGTCGTCCACAGGAGGGCAGCTCTCAGGCCGTCCGGCTGCGGCTGACTCTGGGGCGGTGCCCGGTCCCGGCAGCGAGGGGCGGGGGGCGCGGAGCGACACGGAGCTAACCGGCCCCCGGGGCCGGGGGCGCCTCCCGCGACTTTGGGGGCCGCGGGTCGTCAGTGGCGTGCAGGCCGGGCCTCTCCCGGGGGATTCGGGGGGGGCGGTCCTGCGGGCCGGGCGCAGGGGGCTCGAGCGAGCCCGGGCCGGTCCGCCCCGGGGCCGGGGTCTCCGCCTGCGGCTCAGGGGGGCGCGGGTCGTCGGGGGAGGAAGCCCGGGGGAGCTGCACAGCGGCCCGCCAGGCCAGGCCTGGCCTGGATGGCCGCGGGGGGATTCGGGGCGGTCCCGCGGGCCGGCGGCCGGGCGCAGGGGAGGTGCGGGGGGCCGAGCGAGTCCGTCCCGGGCCCGGGGCCTCCCCCTGCGGCTTTGGGGGCCGTGGGTCCCCGCTGGCGGAAGCCGCTGGGCGCTGGACACCCGCCGTCCGTCCCGCCTGGCCAGGCCTGGCCTGGGTGGCCGCGGGGGGATTCGGGGCGGTCCCGCGAGCCGGCGGCCGGGCGCAGGGGGTCCGAGCGAGTCCGAGCGAGTCCGTCACGGGCCCGGGGTCTCCCCCTGCGGCTTTGGGGGCCGTGGGTCCCCGCTGGAGGAAGCCGCTGGGCGCTGGACACCCGCCGTCCGTCCCGCCTGGACAGGCCTGGCCTGGGTGGCCGCGGGGCGGTCCTGCGGGCCGGCGGCCGGGAGGGTCCGGGCCAGTCCGCCCCCATGCCCGGGGTCTCCCCCAGCGGCTTCGGTGGCCCGGGGGGTCCTCCGCGGAGGAAGCCGGGTGGGGAGCCGGACCCCAGGCGCCCAGACCCGTGACCTGCGGCCGCGACCTCCGACTCGGCAGGAGCGACGAGGGGCTTTCCGGCCCGTCCCCCCCCTCTCCTTCCTCCCCAGAAAAGGAGAGAGAGCTGGCTCGGACCGGGAAAAGCTGCCTACGGCACCTGGGATTCCCAGGCGGTCACCCATCCAAGTACTAGCCAGGCCCGGGACGGTTTACCTTCCGAGATCGGACGGGATCGGGGGCGTTCGGTCCGGTATGGCCGTAGGCACCCGGCCCCCGCGCCTCCTCGCCCGCTTTCCCCTGCCGACGGCCGGGCCTGCCGCACGGTGAGCCCCGGTCGGACTGCCCCCCTGGGGCAGGGCCCCCGTCTCTCGCGGGCCCGGTCCTTTTTTCCTTTTCGAGCTCCGGGGCCCGGGCTGGCCGCCAGAGCCCCTCCGCCCGCCCGCCCTCCCCGGCGTCGGGGAAAATATTGTCCCGGACTTCCAGTGCGCCCTGATCCTGTCAGCCGGGGGGGGGGGGTGGGTGGGGGGCAGTCCCTCGCTGCGGCCGGGGAGGGTGAGCCCAGGGCGGCTTGCCTGCCGTCCGAGTCCCCTCCCGGGCACCAGGTCAACCCCGAGTCGAAAGGGCTGAAAAATTTTCAGAGTCCCCTCCCGGGCACCAGGTCAACCCGTGGAATCGAACGGGTTCGCCTGCTGGCCGGTTCGCTTCCCGGCCACCAGGTCAACCCGTAGGTTTTAACGGGCACGCCCGGTGGCCGCTTTCCCGTCCGGTCACCAGGTCAACCCGGATCTCCCTCCTTCCCTGGGCGCCCCCTCCTCGGAGGCGTCAGGTTCCATTTTTTTTTTCCCTCCCCCAGACTTCCAGGGGCCCGATCCAGTCGGCCGGGAGGCAGTCCCTCGCTGCGGCCGGGGAGGGTGAGGCCAGGGCGGCTTGCCTGCCGTCCGAGTCCCCTCTCGGCCACCAGGTCAACCCCGAGCCGAAAGGGCTGAAAAATGTTCAGAGTCCCCTCCCGGGCACCAGGTCAACCCGTGGA
>JBAIFT010000104.1:80000-85000 GCA_037349215.1 Graptemys geographica | reverse complement strand
CAACCCCCGGGAAGCGGCTGTAAAATTTTCAAAGTCCGCGTTCGGCCACCAGGTCAACCCGCTGAATCTACCGGGTTGACCTGGCGGCCGTTTTGCTTTCCGGCCACCAGGTCAACCCAAGGGATTCAACGGGTTGACCTGGTGGCCGGTTTGCTTTCCGGCCCGGGTGTCACCCCACTCCGAGGGCAGCACGGCAGTGGTCCTGAGGACCACAGAGGGGGGGGGGGCTTAATAGTCGAGAGGGAGCAGGTCCGGGGGAGGCTTAATAGTCCTCCCCCGAGGACTCCGGGGGCAGGCTTAATAGTCATTTCCCCAGGCGGTCCGGCGGAGGCTTAAGAGTCGTGCTTAAAGGCCACCAGGTCAACCCGCGGGATCTACTGGGTTGACCTGGCGGCCGGTTTGCTTTCCGGCCACCAGGTCAACCCATTGGATTCGATGGGTTGACCTGGTGGCCGGTTTGCTTTCCGGCCCGGGTGTCACCCCACTCCGAGGGCAGCGCGGCAGTGGTCCTGAGGACCACAGAGGGGGGGCTTAATAGTCGAGAGGGAGCAGGTCCGGGGGAGGCTTAATAGTCCTCCCCCGAGGACTCCGGGGGAGGCTTAATCGTCATTCCAGGGGAGGCTTAATCGACGTCCCCCGGGCAGTCCGGGAGAGGCTTAATCGTCACCCCCCGACAGTGTGTGTGTGGGGGGGAGGCTTAGCAGTCTTCCCCCCAGGCTGGGTGGGGGCCTGGCGGGAGGCGTCGCAGTCTTCCCCCGGGCGGTCCGGTGGGGGAGGCTTAGCAGTCGTCCTCAGGGCGGTCCGGGGGGCGGGGGGAGGCCTCACAGTCGTCCCTGGGAGAGCCGGGTCGGCGGGTGTCAGGCTTTACATCCAGCCTCCGGAGGGTGAGCGTCCTCGGACGCGCTGCAGCTGCCGCAGAGAGGCAGCCTCTGAGGCAGGGAGCGGAGCACCGAGGCTGGGGAGTGGGGAGCAGGAGCCGTGGGGTGGGGTGGGGGTGGGGGGCGTTCAGGACAACAGGTCAAGCCCCGGGAAGCGGCTGTCACATGTTCAAAGTCCCCACCGGGACAACAGGTCAACCCCCGGGAAGCGGCTGTAAAATTTTCAAAGTCCGCGTTCGGCCACCAGGTCAACCCGCTGAATCTACCGGGTTGACCTGGCGGCCGTTTTGCTTTCCGGCCACCAGGTCAACCCAAGGGATTCAACGGGTTGACCTGGTGGCCGGTTTGCTTTCCGGCCCGGGTGTCACCCCACTCCGAGGGCTGCGGACCACAGAGCGGGGGCTTAATAGTCGAGACGGAGCAGGTCCGGGGGAGGCTTAATAGTCGTCCCCCGGGCAGTCCGGGAGAGGCTTAATCGTCGTCCCCCGGGCGCTCCAGGGGGAAAGCTTAATAGTCCTCCCCCGACAGTGTGCGTGTGTGTGGGAGGGAGGCTTAGCAGTCTTCCCCCGGGCGGTCCGGTGGGGGAGGCTTAGCAGTCTTCCCCCGGGCGGTCCGGTGGGGGAGGCTTAGCAGTCGTCCCCAGGGCGGTCCGGGGGTGGGGGGAGGCCTCACAGTGGTCCCTCGGAGAGCCGGGTCGGCGGCAGTGGTGGGTTTACGTCCAGCCTCCGGAAGGTGCGCGTCCTTGGAGGCGATGCAGGCGCCGCAGAGGGGCAGCCTCCGAGGCAGGGAGGGGAGCACCGAGGCTGGGGAGAGGGGAGCAGGAGCCGGGGGCTGGGGGTGGGGGGGGGTCGTTCAGGACAACCGGTCAAGCCCCGGGAAGCAGCTGTCAAATGTCCCAAGTCCCCACTCGGCCACCAGGTCCACCCGAGTCTAGCAATGGGGTTGACCTGGCTGATGGCCGGTTAGTATCAAGGTAAACTCACCGTCGTCCACAGGAGGGCAGCTCTCAGGCCGTCCGGCTGCGGCTGACTCTGGGGCGGTGCCCGGTCCCGGCAGCGAGGGGCGGGGGGCGCGGAGCGACACGGAGCTAACCGGCCCCCGGGGCCGGGGGCGCCTCCCGCGACTTTGGGGGCCGCGGGTCGTCAGTGGCGTGCAGGCCGGGCCTCTCCCGGGGGATTCGGGGGGGGCGGTCCTGCGGGCCGGGCGCAGGGGGCTCGAGCGAGCCCGGGCCGGTCCGCCCCGGGGCCGGGGTCTCCGCCTGCGGCTCAGGGGGGCGCGGGTCGTCGGGGGAGGAAGCCCGGGGGAGCTGCACAGCGGCCCGCCAGGCCAGGCCTGGCCTGGATGGCCGCGGGGGGATTCGGGGCGGTCCCGCGGGCCGGCGGCCGGGCGCAGGGGAGGTGCGGGGGGCCGAGCGAGTCCGTCCCGGGCCCGGGGCCTCCCCCTGCGGCTTTGGGGGCCGTGGGTCCCCGCTGGCGGAAGCCGCTGGGCGCTGGACACCCGCCGTCCGTCCCGCCTGGCCAGGCCTGGCCTGGGTGGCCGCGGGGGGATTCGGGGCGGTCCCGCGAGCCGGCGGCCGGGCGCAGGGGGTCCGAGCGAGTCCGAGCGAGTCCGTCACGGGCCCGGGGTCTCCCCCTGCGGCTTTGGGGGCCGTGGGTCCCCGCTGGAGGAAGCCGCTGGGCGCTGGACACCCGCCGTCCGTCCCGCCTGGACAGGCCTGGCCTGGGTGGCCGCGGGGCGGTCCTGTGGGCCGGCGGCCGGGAGGGTCCGGGCCAGTCCGCCCCCATGCCCGGGGTCTCCCCCAGCGGCTTCGGTGGCCCGGGGGGTCCTCCGCGGAGGAAGCCGGGTGGGGAGCCGGACCCCAGGCGCCCAGACCCGTGACCTGCGGCCGCGACCTCCGACTCGGCAGGAGCGACGAGGGGCTTTCCGGCCCGTCCCCCCCCTCTCCTTCCTCCCCAGAAAAGGAGAGAGAGCTGGCTCGGACCGGGAAAAGCTGCCTACGGCACCTGGGATTCCCAGGCGGTCACCCATCCAAGTACTAGCCAGGCCCGGGACGGTTTACCTTCCGAGATCGGACGGGATCGGGGGCGTTCGGTCCGGTATGGCCGTAGGCACCCGGCCCCCGCGCCTCCTCGCCCGCTTTCCCCTGCCGACGGCCGGGCCTGCCGCACGGTGAGCCCCGGTCGGACTGCCCCCCTGGGGCAGGGCCCCCGTCTCTCGCGGGCCCGGTCCTTTTTTCCTTTTCGAGCTCCGGGGCCCGGGCTGGCCGCCAGAGCCCCTCCGCCCGCCCGCCCTCCCCGGCGTCGGGGAAAATATTGTCCCGGACTTCCAGTGCGCCCTGATCCTGTCAGCCGGGGGGGGGGGGTGGGTGGGGGGCAGTCCCTCGCTGCGGCCGGGGAGGGTGAGCCCAGGGCGGCTTGCCTGCCGTCCGAGTCCCCTCCCGGGCACCAGGTCAACCCCGAGTCGAAAGGGCTGAAAAATTTTCAGAGTCCCCTCCCGGGCACCAGGTCAACCCGTGGAATCGAACGGGTTCGCCTGCTGGCCGGTTCGCTTCCCGGCCACCAGGTCAACCCGTAGGTTTTAACGGGCACGCCCGGTGGCCGCTTTCCCGTCCGGTCACCAGGTCAACCCGGATCTCCCTCCTTCCCTGGGCGCCCCCTCCTCGGAGGCGTCAGGTTCCATTTTTTTTTTCCCTCCCCCAGACTTCCAGGGGCCCGATCCAGTCGGCCGGGAGGCAGTCCCTCGCTGCGGCCGGGGAGGGTGAGGCCAGGGCGGCTTGCCTGCCGTCCGAGTCCCCTCTCGGCCACCAGGTCAACCCCGAGCCGAAAGGGCTGAAAAATGTTCAGAGTCCCCTCCCGGGCACCAGGTCAACCCGTGGAATCGAACGGGTTCACCTGCTGGCCGGTTCGCTTCCCGGCCACCAGGTCAACCCGTAGGTTGCCGACGGGCCTAGCCAGTGGCCGGTTTGCTCTCCGGCCACCAGGTCAACCCCTAGGTTTTAACGGGCACGCCCGGTGGCCTCTTTCCCGTCCGGTCACCAGGTCAACCCGGATCTCCCTCCTTCCCTGGGCGCCCCCTCCTCGGAGGCGTCAGGTTCCATTCTTTTTTCCCTCCCCCAGACTTCCAGGGGCCCGATCCAGTCGGCCGGGAGGCAGTCCCTCGCTGCGGCCGGGGAGGGTGAGGCCAGGGCGGCTTGCCTGCCGTCCGAGTCCCCTCTCGGCCACCAGGTCAACCCCGAGCCGAAAGGGCTGAAAAATGTTCAGAGTCCCCTCCCGGGCACCAGGTCAACCCGTGGAATCGAACGGGTTCACCTGCTGGCCGGTTTGCTCTCCGGCCACCAGGTCAACCCCTAGGTTTTAACGGGCACGCCCGGTGGCCTCTTTCCCGTCCGGTCACCAGGTCAACCCGGATCTCCCTCCTTCCCTGGGCGCCCCCTCCTCGGAGGCGTCAGGTTCCATTCTTTTTTCCAGACTTCCAGGGGCCCGATCCAGTCGGCCGGGAGGCAGTCCCTCGCTGCGGCCGGGGAGGGTGAGCCCAGGGCGGCTTGCCTGCCGTCCGAGTCCCCTCTCGGCCACCAGGTCAACCCCGAGCCGAAAGGGCTGAAAAATGTTCAGAGTCCCCTCCCGGGCACCAGGTCAACCCGTGGAATCGAACGGGTTCACCTGCTGGCCGGTTTGCTCTCCGGCCACCAGGTCAACCCCTAGGTTTTAACGGGCACGCCCGGTGGCCTCTTTCCCGTCCGGTCACCAGGTCAACCCGGATCTCCCTCCTTCCCTGGGCGCCCCCTCCTCGGAGGCGTCAGGTTCCATTCTTTTTTCCAGACTTCCAGGGGCCCGATCCAGTCGGCCGGGAGGCAGTCCCTCGCTGCGGCCGGGGAGGGTGAGCCCAGGGCGGCCTGGTCCATGTCTCTAGTGGGCCCGATCCTTTTTTGGGTTTTTTTTTTCCGAGCTCCGGGGCCCGGCCCGCCCGGGCAGCCCTCCTCGGAGGCGTGGGGCGGATTTTTTCCCCCCCAGACTTCCAGGGGCCCGATCCTGTCGGCCGGGAGGCAGTCCCTCGCTGCGGCCGGGGAGGGTGAGCCCAGGGCGGCCTGCTTGGCGGCCGGGTCCATGTCTCTAGTGGGCCCGA
>JBAIFT010000104.1:65000-67500 GCA_037349215.1 Graptemys geographica | reverse complement strand
TCCGGGGGTGGGGGGAGGCCTCACAGTGGTCCCTCGGAGAGCCGGGTCGGCGGCAGTGGTGGGTTTACGTCCAGCCTCCGGAAGGTGCGCGTCCTTGGAGGCGATGCAGGCGCCGCAGAGGGGCAGCCTCCGAGGCAGGGAGGGGAGCACCGAGGCTGGGGAGAGGGGAGCAGGAGCCGGGGGCTGGGGGTGGGGGGGGGTCGTTCAGGACAACCGGTCAAGCCCCGGGAAGCAGCTGTCAAATGTCCCAAGTCCCCACTCGGCCACCAGGTCCACCCGAGTCTAGCAATGGGGTTGACCTGGCTGATGGCCGGTTAGTATCAAGGTAAACTCACCGTCGTCCACAGGAGGGCAGCTCTCAGGCCGTCCGGCTGCGGCTGACTCTGGGGCGGTGCCCGGTCCCGGCAGCGAGGGGCGGGGGGCGCGGAGCGACACGGAGCTAACCGGCCCCCGGGGCCGGGGGCGCCTCCCGCGACTTTGGGGGCCGCGGGTCGTCAGTGGCGTGCAGGCCGGGCCTCTCCCGGGGGATTCGGGGGGGGCGGTCCTGCGGGCCGGGCGCAGGGGGCTCGAGCGAGCCCGGGCCGGTCCGCCCCGGGGCCGGGGTCTCCGCCTGCGGCTCAGGGGGGCGCGGGTCGTCGGGGGAGGAAGCCCGGGGGAGCTGCACAGCGGCCCGCCAGGCCAGGCCTGGCCTGGATGGCCGCGGGGGGATTCGGGGCGGTCCCGCGGGCCGGCGGCCGGGCGCAGGGGAGGTGCGGGGGGCCGAGCGAGTCCGTCCCGGGCCCGGGGCCTCCCCCTGCGGCTTTGGGGGCCGTGGGTCCCCGCTGGCGGAAGCCGCTGGGCGCTGGACACCCGCCGTCCGTCCCGCCTGGCCAGGCCTGGCCTGGGTGGCCGCGGGGGGATTCGGGGCGGTCCCGCGAGCCGGCGGCCGGGCGCAGGGGGTCCGAGCGAGTCCGAGCGAGTCCGTCACGGGCCCGGGGTCTCCCCCTGCGGCTTTGGGGGCCGTGGGTCCCCGCTGGAGGAAGCCGCTGGGCGCTGGACACCCGCCGTCCGTCCCGCCTGGACAGGCCTGGCCTGGGTGGCCGCGGGGCGGTCCTGCGGGCCGGCGGCCGGGAGGGTCCGGGCCAGTCCGCCCCCATGCCCGGGGTCTCCCCCAGCGGCTTCGGTGGCCCGGGGGGTCCTCCGCGGAGGAAGCCGGGTGGGGAGCCGGACCCCAGGCGCCCAGACCCGTGACCTGCGGCCGCGACCTCCGACTCGGCAGGAGCGACGAGGGGCTTTCCGGCCCGTCCCCCCCCTCTCCTTCCTCCCCAGAAAAGGAGAGAGAGCTGGCTCGGACCGGGAAAAGCTGCCTACGGCACCTGGGATTCCCAGGCGGTCACCCATCCAAGTACTAGCCAGGCCCGGGACGGTTTACCTTCCGAGATCGGACGGGATCGGGGGCGTTCGGTCCGGTATGGCCGTAGGCACCCGGCCCCCGCGCCTCCTCGCCCGCTTTCCCCTGCCGACGGCCGGGCCTGCCGCACGGTGAGCCCCGGTCGGACTGCCCCCCTGGGGCAGGGCCCCCGTCTCTCGCGGGCCCGGTCCTTTTTTCCTTTTCGAGCTCCGGGGCCCGGGCTGGCCGCCAGAGCCCCTCCGCCCGCCCGCCCTCCCCGGCGTCGGGGAAAATATTGTCCCGGACTTCCAGTGCGCCCTGATCCTGTCAGCCGGGGGGGGGGGGTGGGTGGGGGGCAGTCCCTCGCTGCGGCCGGGGAGGGTGAGCCCAGGGCGGCTTGCCTGCCGTCCGAGTCCCCTCCCGGGCACCAGGTCAACCCCGAGTCGAAAGGGCTGAAAAATTTTCAGAGTCCCCTCCCGGGCACCAGGTCAACCCGTGGAATCGAACGGGTTCGCCTGCTGGCCGGTTCGCTTCCCGGCCACCAGGTCAACCCGTAGGTTTTAACGGGCACGCCCGGTGGCCGCTTTCCCGTCCGGTCACCAGGTCAACCCGGATCTCCCTCCTTCCCTGGGCGCCCCCTCCTCGGAGGCGTCAGGTTCCATTTTTTTTTTCCCTCCCCCAGACTTCCAGGGGCCCGATCCAGTCGGCCGGGAGGCAGTCCCTCGCTGCGGCCGGGGAGGGTGAGGCCAGGGCGGCTTGCCTGCCGTCCGAGTCCCCTCTCGGCCACCAGGTCAACCCCGAGCCGAAAGGGCTGAAAAATGTTCAGAGTCCCCTCCCGGGCACCAGGTCAACCCGTGGAATCGAACGGGTTCACCTGCTGGCCGGTTCGCTTCCCGGCCACCAGGTCAACCCGTAGGTTGCCGACGGGCCTAGCCAGTGGCCGGTTTGCTCTCCGGCCACCAGGTCAACCCCTAGGTTTTAACGGGCACGCCCGGTGGCCTCTTTCCCGTCCGGTCACCAGGTCAACCCGGATCTCCCTCCTTCCCTGGGCGCCCCCTCCTCGGAGGCGTCAGGTTCCATTCTTTTTTCCCTCCCCCAGACTTCCAGGGGCCCGATCCAGTCGGCCGGGAG
>JBAIFT010000104.1:47500-52500 GCA_037349215.1 Graptemys geographica | reverse complement strand
TCCCCCGGGCAGTCCGGGAGAGGCTTAATCGTCGTCCCCCGGGCGCTCCAGGGGGAAAGCTTAATAGTCCTCCCCCGACAGTGTGCGTGTGTGTGGGAGGGAGGCTTAGCAGTCTTCCCCCGGGCGGTCCGGTGGGGGAGGCTTAGCAGTCTTCCCCCGGGCGGTCCGGTGGGGGAGGCTTAGCAGTCGTCCCCAGGGCGGTCCGGGGGTGGGGGGAGGCCTCACAGTGGTCCCTCGGAGAGCCGGGTCGGCGGCAGTGGTGGGTTTACGTCCAGCCTCCGGAAGGTGCGCGTCCTCGGAGGCGATGCAGGCGCCGCAGAGGGGCAGCCTCCGAGGCAGGGAGCGGAGCACCGAGGCTGGGGAGAGGGGCGCAGGAGCCGTGGGGTGGGGTGGGGTGGGGTGGGGGTGGGGGGCGTTCAGGACAACAGGTCAAGCCCCGGGAAGCGGCTGTCACATGTTCAAAGTCCCCACCGGGACAACAGGTCAACCCCCGGGAAGCGGCTGTAAAATTTTCAAAGTCCGCGTTCGGCCACCAGGTCAACCCGCTGAATCTACCGGGTTGACCTGGCGGCCGTTTTGCTTTCCGGCCACCAGGTCAACCCAAGGGATTCAACGGGTTGACCTGGTGGCCGGTTTGCTTTCCGGCCCGGGTGTCACCCCACTCCGAGGGCTGCGGACCACAGAGCGGGGGCTTAATAGTCGAGACGGAGCAGGTCCGGGGGAGGCTTAATAGTCGTCCCCCGGGCAGTCCGGGAGAGGCTTAATCGTCGTCCCCCGGGCGCTCCAGGGGGAAAGCTTAATAGTCCTCCCCCGACAGTGTGCGTGTGTGTGGGAGGGAGGCTTAGCAGTCTTCCCCCGGGCGGTCCGGTGGGGGAGGCTTAGCAGTCTTCCCCCGGGCGGTCCGGTGGGGGAGGCTTAGCAGTCGTCCCCAGGGCGGTCCGGGGGTGGGGGGAGGCCTCACAGTGGTCCCTCGGAGAGCCGGGTCGGCGGCAGTGGTGGGTTTACGTCCAGCCTCCGGAAGGTGCGCGTCCTTGGAGGCGATGCAGGCGCCGCAGAGGGGCAGCCTCCGAGGCAGGGAGGGGAGCACCGAGGCTGGGGAGAGGGGAGCAGGAGCCGGGGGCTGGGGGTGGGGGGGGGTCGTTCAGGACAACCGGTCAAGCCCCGGGAAGCAGCTGTCAAATGTCCCAAGTCCCCACTCGGCCACCAGGTCCACCCGAGTCTAGCAATGGGGTTGACCTGGCTGATGGCCGGTTAGTATCAAGGTAAACTCACCGTCGTCCACAGGAGGGCAGCTCTCAGGCCGTCCGGCTGCGGCTGACTCTGGGGCGGTGCCCGGTCCCGGCAGCGAGGGGCGGGGGGCGCGGAGCGACACGGAGCTAACCGGCCCCCGGGGCCGGGGGCGCCTCCCGCGACTTTGGGGGCCGCGGGTCGTCAGTGGCGTGCAGGCCGGGCCTCTCCCGGGGGATTCGGGGGGGGCGGTCCTGCGGGCCGGGCGCAGGGGGCTCGAGCGAGCCCGGGCCGGTCCGCCCCGGGGCCGGGGTCTCCGCCTGCGGCTCAGGGGGGCGCGGGTCGTCGGGGGAGGAAGCCCGGGGGAGCTGCACAGCGGCCCGCCAGGCCAGGCCTGGCCTGGATGGCCGCGGGGGGATTCGGGGCGGTCCCGCGGGCCGGCGGCCGGGCGCAGGGGAGGTGCGGGGGGCCGAGCGAGTCCGTCCCGGGCCCGGGGCCTCCCCCTGCGGCTTTGGGGGCCGTGGGTCCCCGCTGGCGGAAGCCGCTGGGCGCTGGACACCCGCCGTCCGTCCCGCCTGGCCAGGCCTGGCCTGGGTGGCCGCGGGGGGATTCGGGGCGGTCCCGCGAGCCGGCGGCCGGGCGCAGGGGGTCCGAGCGAGTCCGAGCGAGTCCGTCACGGGCCCGGGGTCTCCCCCTGCGGCTTTGGGGGCCGTGGGTCCCCGCTGGAGGAAGCCGCTGGGCGCTGGACACCCGCCGTCCGTCCCGCCTGGACAGGCCTGGCCTGGGTGGCCGCGGGGCGGTCCTGCGGGCCGGCGGCCGGGAGGGTCCGGGCCAGTCCGCCCCCATGCCCGGGGTCTCCCCCAGCGGCTTCGGTGGCCCGGGGGGTCCTCCGCGGAGGAAGCCGGGTGGGGAGCCGGACCCCAGGCGCCCAGACCCGTGACCTGCGGCCGCGACCTCCGACTCGGCAGGAGCGACGAGGGGCTTTCCGGCCCGTCCCCCCCCTCTCCTTCCTCCCCAGAAAAGGAGAGAGAGCTGGCTCGGACCGGGAAAAGCTGCCTACGGCACCTGGGATTCCCAGGCGGTCACCCATCCAAGTACTAGCCAGGCCCGGGACGGTTTACCTTCCGAGATCGGACGGGATCGGGGGCGTTCGGTCCGGTATGGCCGTAGGCACCCGGCCCCCGCGCCTCCTCGCCCGCTTTCCCCTGCCGACGGCCGGGCCTGCCGCACGGTGAGCCCCGGTCGGACTGCCCCCCTGGGGCAGGGCCCCCGTCTCTCGCGGGCCCGGTCCTTTTTTCCTTTTCGAGCTCCGGGGCCCGGGCTGGCCGCCAGAGCCCCTCCGCCCGCCCGCCCTCCCCGGCGTCGGGGAAAATATTGTCCCGGACTTCCAGTGCGCCCTGATCCTGTCAGCCGGGGGGGGGGGGTGGGTGGGGGGCAGTCCCTCGCTGCGGCCGGGGAGGGTGAGCCCAGGGCGGCTTGCCTGCCGTCCGAGTCCCCTCCCGGGCACCAGGTCAACCCCGAGTCGAAAGGGCTGAAAAATTTTCAGAGTCCCCTCCCGGGCACCAGGTCAACCCGTGGAATCGAACGGGTTCGCCTGCTGGCCGGTTCGCTTCCCGGCCACCAGGTCAACCCGTAGGTTTTAACGGGCACGCCCGGTGGCCGCTTTCCCGTCCGGTCACCAGGTCAACCCGGATCTCCCTCCTTCCCTGGGCGCCCCCTCCTCGGAGGCGTCAGGTTCCATTTTTTTTTTCCCTCCCCCAGACTTCCAGGGGCCCGATCCAGTCGGCCGGGAGGCAGTCCCTCGCTGCGGCCGGGGAGGGTGAGGCCAGGGCGGCTTGCCTGCCGTCCGAGTCCCCTCTCGGCCACCAGGTCAACCCCGAGCCGAAAGGGCTGAAAAATGTTCAGAGTCCCCTCCCGGGCACCAGGTCAACCCGTGGAATCGAACGGGTTCACCTGCTGGCCGGTTCGCTTCCCGGCCACCAGGTCAACCCGTAGGTTGCCGACGGGCCTAGCCAGTGGCCGGATTGCTCTCCGGCCACCAGGTCAACCCCTAGGTTTTAACGGGCACGCCCGGTGGCCTCTTTCCCGTCCGGTCACCAGGTCAACCCGGATCTCCCTCCTTCCCTGGGCGCCCCCTCCTCGGAGGCGTCAGGTTCCATTCTTTTTTCCCTCCCCCAGACTTCCAGGGGCCCGATCCAGTCGGCCGGGAGGCAGTCCCTCGCTGCGGCCGGGGAGGGTGAGGCCAGGGCGGCTTGCCTGCCGTCCGAGTCCCCTCTCGGCCACCAGGTCAACCCCGAGCCGAAAGGGCTGAAAAATGTTCAGAGTCCCCTCCCGGGCACCAGGTCAACCCGTGGAATCGAACGGGTTCACCTGCTGGCCGGTTTGCTCTCCGGCCACCAGGTCAACCCCTAGGTTTTAACGGGCACGCCCGGTGGCCTCTTTCCCGTCCGGTCACCAGGTCAACCCGGATCTCCCTCCTTCCCTGGGCGCCCCCTCCTCGGAGGCGTCAGGTTCCATTCTTTTTTCCAGACTTCCAGGGGCCCGATCCAGTCGGCCGGGAGGCAGTCCCTCGCTGCGGCCGGGGAGGGTGAGGCCAGGGCGGCTTGCCTGCCGTCCGAGTCCCCTCTCGGCCACCAGGTCAACCCCGAGCCGAAAGGGCTGAAAAATGTTCAGAGTCCCCTCCCGGGCACCAGGTCAACCCGTGGAATCGAACGGGTTCACCTGCTGGCCGGTTTGCTCTCCGGCCACCAGGTCAACCCCTAGGTTTTAACGGGCACGCCCGGTGGCCTCTTTCCCGTCCGGTCACCAGGTCAACCCGGATCTCCCTCCTTCCCTGGGCGCCCCCTCCTCGGAGGCGTCAGGTTCCATTCTTTTTTCCAGACTTCCAGGGGCCCGATCCAGTCGGCCGGGAGGCAGTCCCTCGCTGCGGCCGGGGAGGGTGAGCCCAGGGCGGCTTGCCTGCCGTCCGAGTCCCCTCTCGGCCACCAGGTCAACCCCGAGCCGAAAGGGCTGAAAAATGTTCAGAGTCCCCTCCCGGGCACCAGGTCAACCCGTGGAATCGAACGGGTTCACCTGCTGGCCGGTTTGCTCTCCGGCCACCAGGTCAACCCCTAGGTTTTAACGGGCACGCCCGGTGGCCTCTTTCCCGTCCGGTCACCAGGTCAACCCGGATCTCCCTCCTTCCCTGGGCGCCCCCTCCTCGGAGGCGTCAGGTTCCATTCTTTTTTCCAGACTTCCAGGGGCCCGATCCAGTCGGCCGGGAGGCAGTCCCTCGCTGCGGCCGGGGAGGGTGAGCCCAGGGCGGCCTGGTCCATGTCTCTAGTGGGCCCGATCCTTTTTTGGGTTTTTTTTTTCCGAGCTCCGGGGCCCGGCCCGCCCGGGCAGCCCTCCTCGGAGGCGTGGGGCGGATTTTTTCCCCCCCAGACTTCCAGGGGCCCGATCCTGTCGGCCGGGAGGCAGTCCCTCGCTGCGGCCGGGGAGGGTGAGCCCAGGGCGGCCTGCTTGGCGGCCGGGTCCATGTCTCTAGTGGGCCCGATCCTTTTCTTCCCTTTTCCGGCTCCGGGGCCCGGGGTGGCCGGGTAGCCCTCCGCGGTGGCGTCGGCAAATTTTTTTAAAAATCAGACTTCCGTGGGCCCGATCCTGACGGCCGGGAGGCAGTCCCTCGCTGCGTCCGGGGACGGTGAGACGCTGGGGCACCGGGTCAACCCGGAGGAAGCGGGCTGGGGGGGGGAAGAAGAAAAAAAAATTTTTTTCCAAGTCCGAAAAATTTTCAA